>CM019149.1:146291417-146764052 GCA_009733165.1 Naja naja | reverse complement strand
GAGGATTACATACCAAGTTTTACAAAATTCCCAGGTATATTTCAAACCATAAAAAAGGATGTTCAGTGTTCCACTCACAAAATACCCAGTGCAAACAAATGGTGAAATGTCTATCGCCATTGTGGTGAGCTTGTTTTTGATGCAGCATGTGTGTCACCCCAGCCATTGTGATTTGTGTTATGTATGCAGGTTTGAAATCATTGGTTTAGTTTGAATTGTTCTTGTAAAGTGTTGGAAATGATTGGTTTAGAAAGTGCGGGAAAACCCTGCACTCTGATTGGCTGTCAGCTGTGGCTGCCGTTATAAGTAGCAGCCAGCAGCAAAGCCAGTTGTCCATTCTGAGCTGTAGTCACTAATAAACAAAGAGCTTGAAGCACTCCACGTCTGTCTCTTCATGCAAACTTAACACTGGCGACGAAGGTGGGATTCCCCTGAAGAGAAGGCAAGAACAGAAGAAGAGTGAGATGGCTGCGCTGAACACTCCCCAGCCCCATTCGATCCGATGACAGAAGACTGAGTCGATGCAGATCGTTTCCAAATGTATTTGGAGGGAAACGATCTTGCCGCCATTTCCAAGCAGCGGAAGAGGCGGTCTTTCACGTATTGTGGTCCGCAGTTTTCAAGATGGCGAAGGCACGCGGGAGCAGCAGACGTGAAGGTAATGGTTGGCCTGATCTGGAAAGGCTGTTAAGAGCCCATTACGCCACAAGTATCGTGCCTCATTAAGAGACACGAGTTTTACCGTCGCGATCAGGGGAAACGAAAGCATAAACGACTTCATGGCAAGTTTAAGAGACATTGGGTGCATGTGAATTCAACAGTTTAGAGGAGGCCAATGTGATCGCTTCATTTTAGGCCTTAAAGACAAGGTGCTGCAGAGCAAATTATTAATGAAACCTAAGATCACGCTGAAAGAAGCAATAGAAGAAGCCTCTTCAGCAGAAGCTACCAAGTCCTCAGCAGCAGCCATGAAAAAGATTAACAAGGCCACAAGCCATCCTGATGTGGAAAGTCCACAACAACTCATTGTGAGCAAATAGATTCTGAGTCAGACTGTAGTGAGGTGGAGGAAGGAATTTACAGACTCAGAATGGAGCGGAAAAGAAAGACCTGGGAAGAAAGAGGCAAGATTTCTACTGCAGAGGTTGTGGGGAAGCCATCCCCACTGAATGCAAGTTTTTAGACACCATTTGCCTCCATTGTGATAAAGAGGACACCTAGCAAGAGTCTGCAAATCATCCAGAACTCCACCAACAGAAGGAAGTTTGCTGCAAGCAAAGACAAAGAATTCAAGCCTAACAACCTCAGTGAGAAAATGGGCACAGCACAGAAGCAAATGGGAAGAATGAAACTCATCAAACAGTAACTATTGGTCATTCTTCCCCTTAAAAGCAGAAAAGTGCATGTCAAGGTACTTATTGAAGGAAGGCCTTGCCAAATGGAAGTGGACTCAGGCTCATACCTTTCTATGGTGTCATGGGACACTATTCACAGACTACTTCCTAACATCCAAAAGAATCACTTCAAGAAGCAAGCATTGACTCTTAAAGACTACCAAGGGAACAAGATTCCAGTAGTTGGAACAAGAGAATTCAACGTGAAATTCAAGGGCCACACCAAGCGCCTACCACTGACCATCGTGGACAAGGACCACCCAAGTCTGCTGGGCCTTGAATGGTTCAACCCACTGGGCATCGAGGTGACTGGCATCAATCACATGAGCAACACTGAGTGGGAAGAGGCCTTGAAGTCTGAGTTTCCAGAGGTCTTCAGCGACGGATTAGGCAAGTACTTGGGACCCCATCACCTTTAACCTAGATCCCAAGGTACAACCAATCCGTTTAAAACCCAGAAGAGTTCCATTTGCATTAAAGGAAAAATTGATGCACAATTAGATAAACTAATAGCCCAAGGGGTTTTAGAGCCCACTGACCACCCAGGTGGGAGACACCCATAGTCACACCAGTCAAGGCTGATGGGTCTGTAAGAATCTGTGGAGACTACAAGGGACATTGAACCATGCTACAACAGAGCGCATATCCAGTTCCAGTAGTGCATCATTTATTACATTCTCTTGGGGGGCACAGTTTTGCCAAACCTGGCACAGGCATATCAACAATTAACAGTTGATGATGCCACTGCTGAAGTCCAAACCATTGTGACCCATAGAGGTGCTTTCAAATGCAAAAGGTTGCAATTTGGAGTAAGCGTGGCACCTGGCATCTTCCAAAGCCTTATGGAAAGAATGTTACAAGGGTTGCCAGGGGTGGTGCCTTATTTTAATGACGTTTTAATTTCTGCTGAAAATGACACTCAGTTACAAGAGAGACTCAGAGAAGTCTTGATCAGATTCAAAAAAGCGGGGTTAAAAGTCAAAGAAGAAAAATGCACACTTAGAACAGATAAAGTGGAATTCTTGGGTTACATGATAGATAAACATGGCATCCACCCCACAGAGGCCAAAGTTCAGGCAATCAAAGAAGCCCCAGGCCAAAATGCAAAACAGATTTACAAGCATTCTTGGGACTCATTAACTTCTATCATATGTTTCTACCTCAGAAGGCAACTATTGCAGAACCCCTACATAGGTTGCTAGACAAGAAATCTACATGGGTCTGGGGCAGGAAGGAACAAGCTGCATTTAACAATATCAAGAGACAAATCACGTCTGATTCTGTACTGATACAGTTCTCTGAGAACTTGCCTGTTGTTCTGACTTGTGATGCCTCCCCTTTTGGAGTGGGGGTGTTGAGCCACATGCTTCCCAGCGGAGGGAAGCCCCTATTGCATTTTACTCTCGCACCTTGACTAAAGCAGAGAGGAACTACAGCCAACTGGACAAGGAAGCCTTGGCAATTGTAGCAGCTGTCAAGAAATTCCATGAGTATCTATATGGGAGAACATTTACTGTTGTCACAGATCACAAACCTCTTTTAGGCATTGTGGCAGGGGACAAACCAACGCCCACGATCCTGTCACCAAGAATGCTGAGATGGACCATTTCTTGCTGCTTATTCATACAAACTGATCCACAGACCTGGTAAAGACATTGGGCATGCAGATGCTTTGAGTCGCTGCCCACTTCCTTCACACATTGAGGACCCTGTTCCTGAGACTCACACCTTTTTCTAGAAACTGTTGCCAAGCTTCCAGTACATGCTGCTGAAATTGCCAGAGAGACTGCCAAAGACACTTTATTGGCTCCTGTTATAGGCTGGATTAAGAAGGTTGGCCACTTCAAGATCTACCTCAACTTGCCCAACCTTTTAAATCCAGGCAAACTGAATTATCTGTGTTAAGAGGATGTATTTTGTGGGGTAACAGGGTGGTTATTCCTGCAAAACTACAAAAGAGGTTTGGAAATGTTACATGAGGGTCATCTGGGAATTGTCAGAATGAAGGGATTGGCCAGGAGTTATGTATGGTGGCCAGGTATTGACAAAATGGTTGAAAACTGGGTTGCATCCTGTCCCAACTGTCAGATAGTCAGGCCTGCCCCACCTCTCACCCTCAAACAGGAATGGGAATGTCCTAGGGGCCCATGGTCCAGGATTCACATTGATTTTGCTGGCCCTACCAGAGGGCACACTTTCCTTATTATAGTAGATGCATATTCCAAATGGCTAGAGGTTATCCCTATGGCATCCACCACAACTGAAGCTGTCATCAAACAGCTTAAAAAGCTTTTTGTAACTCATGGGTTACCTGATGTGCTTGTTTCTGACAATGGTCCTCAATTTACATCCAACCTTTTGAATCATATCTAGCACAGCAGGGTATCAGACATGCCCTGACAGCCCCTGGGCATCCTTCGCTAACGGCCGGGCTGAACGCATGGTACGATTTACCAAGGAAAAACTTCAGCAATTGGGTCCAGGGGACATCACTGAGAAAGTTGAAAAACTACTCAGTGTCCAGCATATCACTCCCAACCCTTCAACTAACTTAACCCCAGCTGAATTGTTGATGGGTAGGAAACTCAGGTCTCCCCTTGACCGCCTTCATCCCACTTACGCACCCAACGCACCACTAGATTCCACTAGCAAAATTGCACTTTCACTGTGGGTGATTCTGTTTATGCTAAGAACCTTATGGGTGAACCATTATGGATTCCTGCTGAGATAATCAAAATCACGGGCCCCAGGTCTTACAGGGTACAAATGGAGGACGGTGTCCTCTGGAGCAGGCATATTGATCAGCTAAGATCCAGACTACCTCAGGAGCATCGCCATTGCTCCTCCCTGGTTCCCATACCTACTGCCTCTTCTAGGGGAAGGGAGGATTCTGAGGATAATCAGCAAGCAAGAATCAACCCCATGTGTAACGAGCTAACACGACAGGAATCACCTCAAAACCTGTCACAGTGCCCACAACCATTTTTACAAATGGAAGATTGCACACCACTACCTGATTTGGGTGCTGACATTGGGTTGGAGATGGATTGGGAGGAGAGACCAGGTTGTAGTAACCAAACAGGTTCTACCATTACTAGAAGTCCAAGTAAGGAAATGTCAGCAGACACATTTCCTGTCTCACAAGGTGAGAACCTTAAAACATCTGAACCACGTAGGTCTCAACATACACGTAAGAGCCCCACCTATTTAAAATAATACATTAGATAGATTGGGGTTTGAGTATGGACTGAACCTAGTGGGGAGGGGTGTTATGTATGCAGGTTTGAAATCATTGGTTTAGTTTGAATTGTTCTTGTAAAGTGTTGGAAATGATTGGTTTAGAAAGTGCGGGAAAACCCTGCACTCTGATTGGCTGTCAGCTGCGGCTGCCGGCTATAAGTAGCAGCCGCAGCAAAGCCAGTTGGGTCCGTTCTGAGCTGTAGTCACAAATAAACAAAAGAGCTTGAAGCACTCCGCTCTGTCTCTTCATGCAAACTTAACAATTTGAAAACTAAATTCTGGGCTCAGCGGGTCATGTAAACCACGCTATTTTGACTGGAACAAAACCCTTTAAAGGATGCATGAGTGTCTTGTCTAGTCCAGCTGTGGTATAAGATGTTTCATAGGCCACAATAAAGGCCAAGAGTCCTTTGAGTTCTAACAGATTCCTGGAGACTTTATAGATTCATCCATTGATAGCGATATGGAAGCAGTTTGCTGTTGCTTTCTTCTAAAATGCTTTTTGGCACTTTATCCTACAACCCTGGGGTAGTCTGGTAGTTTCTCCTCTAAGTATTAACTAGGCTTAATGCTTTTGCCACCTGTCTGAGCATTAGAATATAGTTAGTATAAGAATTAGGGCAGGCCTAAAGTCCAAATTTTCAATCTCTTTCAAATACAAAGAAGTCGTGGTTTTGGATTCGTTGATGTTTTGAAAATATTTTATATGCATTTAATTGAATTCACTAGACAGGAGTGGGACTGCATCAGATACTTTTGCTCCAGTATTAAAATTCATCCAGGTAAGGATGTGCTCTGGAATTTTATCATACTAAAATTAACTTAATGTTTGGTTGGAAGAATTGAATAAGGCTTCATTTTCAGCTGAACTCAATGATTGTTTAAGGTTAGTAAGGGAATACCTCTATCTGTTGGTCTGAGCTCTGTCAAGAAAAACCTATGCAATAAGTATATAAATAAATAAACAAATTGTCACTGAAAACAAATCCCTTATCTCCTAGAACACACACAAAATGTATGATGAATCTTCATAGATTTCTACCAACTGTTATTTTAAGCTCAAATCTGTAGCACAAGACACAAAAATAAAACTAATCCAAGATTTGCCACAATCTCTGAATGCATACATTTCCTATTTTAGGGAAGAAGGAAAAGATTTGAGGATACAAAGAATGGGAATGGAGAGAACGGATGAAATTATTACTTCTTTGTTTTTAAAAGGATTTGTGGTGGGTGCTAAAAATCTATGCCTGAGCTGCTTAATATTAAGGGTGTTTTACACATTTGTACTATAAAGAAAGCATTTGCAAGGAGCTTTCACCCTGGTCTTTCTTGCATACCACCAAATGGGTAACTTGCACTGCATGAACTGTGCAGGACTTTAAGAGCACAAAATTGTCTGAATAAACCCAAATAAATTGGCCATTTAAGGTTATAAAAAGGAAAACTTATCTTAAAATGGAATTTAGATAAGGTAAAATAGCAACAATGGAAAATGAGGCCTCTGGCAGCTCCCAATTACCCATGGCAATAATGAATCTCAGTATCAGATGGATGAATCCATTTCAAACTCAGAACTTTGGCTTTATTCAACACAGGAGAAAAAAGGGCTTTGGTTCTGATTTATAGGAAGGAGTGCCCCTGCTGAATCCACAGCCAGTTTCACAATATTGCCTTTGAGGGATCACACTCCAATGGATGTGAACACAGCCCTGTTACACAAAACCCCATATCTGAAGGGTTGAACCAACAAAGCAGAGATTAAGTACATTTGAAAAGGCCATTCAAAATAAGATCCCTTCTGAACAGATCAGCTTTCATTCCTAGTACCAGTCTTTACTGGCTGCTTCTGACTTAACTGGAAATTCTCTCTTTCTCCAAGGAAGCAAATAAGCAAACAGGAGAGATGCCAGCTGATACACATTTAATCATCAAACTTAGCTGTATGTTAAGGTCCCCACTTCCTCATAACACAAAAAAGAATTTGAAGTAGTGGCTCAAGTTACTAGACCTTAGTGGATTGGAAACATAGACTCATTAATTGTGCAGCAGAACAAAGAGCAAGATATAAAAAGGTAAGATGGGGCTTACAGGAATCATTACAGGAGTACACCAAAACTATATTTCTACTGCATGGAAACAAGTACTCCTAGCATTATGGGCAGAGAGAAGTGACTTGCATAGTTTGGATCAGAAGGTTGCCTTGTGACTCTGTTTACTGGTAACTCCATTCTCAAAAGCTGGAGCTCTAAGTTAGCAGAGTGGAGGTGTCTCCATTCTCTTAATTTTGATTGGTTACCTGCACTATTCCATGGTTCTTGTCAGTGTTCTTGGAAATTTATTTAGCATCCATGTTATCTTAGATGCTGTCGGCAACAGAAAACAAGCACACACACATGACAAAAGTTGGCACTGTGTATTCAGTAAGCAAAACAAGTAGATGAGGCAGAAACAAAATAACAGTGTTCCAAATGATAGACCGGATGGTAGGGGAAGTTTCAGAAGTAGTCAGAAACAGTAGAGTTCACCATCTTTAGAAACCAGTCATTCTATCTCAGCCCAACTCCTCATGGGGTTATTGTGGAGAAAATAGGAGGAGGAAGGAGTATTAGATGTGTTTGCCATCTTGAGTTGCATATGAAAAAGGACAACTTTTTTAAAAATTGGATTATTCTGAGAACAGCCAACTGACTGATTTTCTCCACACTTTTACTTTCATGCCCTTCTCTGCTTCTCAGTTTCCCAGAGGGCTCACCAGTGAGCATGGAAGCAATTTTCAGAAAACAGCAATTTAAAATATACTCTCCTTGTATACAATTGCCATTCAAAACATGAGCAAAGTCCAGAGGTAAAAGATAAAAGCAGGAATTAATATATCCAGAGCAATATATCACTCACTGCCTCTTCTGTATTTTTATCTGAAGGCAAGGAGAACTACAGTAAACCTCTCTCTTGGGATAATATAACCATAATTTATGTTCTCCCCAGAAACCAGTGATGTCACTTCTTGGTTTCTGTGATTACAAACTACAGAATCTGCTGGGGCTTCATTAAAAATAGCATTAATACCTCATTCAATCCTCTTAATTAGGAAAAACCAGGGAAAGTTTTGATTCTCATTGCTGTTCTTAATAAAACTATCGATCAATGAAGCAGCCTTTCAGATTATATGTAAGGTAGATTTTTTCAATTAAAATATAAATGGCAGTTAATTAGCCTATAAAAATATCAACATCAGCACATTCTAGAAAGCAGTGGAATAGTGCTTATAAAAGTATCAAAGTGTGGTAGGTAATCAGTGTTTTCCAATGTCATCTGTCTGTTTGTCTCTGCTGAAGTAGAGAAACACCTTTACAGATAATATCTTAGACATATGAAACCCTCCATCAACACACAATATCTTACATTACTTCATTGTGTTTCTTATAATATTTTTGTAACATAGTTAAAAATTACTATCCTCCTTTTATAGATGGCAGAGAGACGGTTTGGTATAATGATTAAAGGATGAGAAGCTATGAATTCTTAATCCTTCATTAGGTGTGGAAACTAACTAGGTTTCTATGAGCCAGTCACTTTCTCTTGGCCCCAAGTAAAAGACTGGAAGAGTGGATATGAATTAAATGTCATATTTTAAACAATGTTGCTTGTGGCACTGAATAATCATGTGTTCTCTTATGCACTGCCTGCCCTATGGAGAAACCAACAACCCCAAGATCTGTAGGGGCCAACCATGCTGATCTTTGGAAGACTTGGTTTTCCCACAGCTGCTTGTTAGGATGTGAGATGAATTCAATTAAATGTGGTTGCATTTGTTATAAGGTACCTTGAAAATTGTACTATGATTATTTTGTTTTTGTTTTGTTTTTTTGCTTAATTTCTAATCGTGTTGCTATTATTATTATGGTTCATCGCACTGTCGGACATATGTTCAGATTGGATTTAGCAATTTTGCCTACCTATCAAGTCCTTTCCAAGGGCCTGAGATAGGCAGACGTGAAGGTTTGATGGAGTCACAGACATTGTCGCAAGTTGTAAACTGTTCCTAGTAAAGCTGCCTTTTGCAACTGACTGGTGATGAATTTGTCAATGCCAATGATGCTCAAGTGGTGCTCCAGTTGTTTTAGAATTGCATCCAAGGCACCTATCACTATTGATACTACCTTTGCTTGCCTTTGCCACAGTTGCTCTATTTCTATTTGCAGGTTTTTGAATTTTGTTCTCTTCTCCAGTTCTTTCTCTTCTAGTCTGCTGTACTGCCAGGTCCACTAACCAGATTTTTTTGTCTTTCTTATCGACAATGGTTAAGTCTGGAATGTTATGCTGCAGGTGCCTGTCTGTTTGAATTCTAAAGTCCCAGGGCAACTTAACTTCTTCGTTTTCTATGACTTGGTCCCACTTGCTTGCAGGCAAATGATATTTCTTGCAAGAATTATCATTATTATTGTTCATCTGTTATCATTATTGTTCAACGCACAGTCATCCAGATGTGTAGACTGGATTTGTTATTTTTATCCACCTATCAAGTCCTTCCCAAAAATATGGGGTAGGCAGATGTTTGATGGTGTTAGAGGTATCATTGCAGGATGTAAGCTGTTCCAGGTAAAACTGCTGTTTACAACTGACCAATGGTGATTGTGCCAGTAGTGTTCAAAGGGGGATCCAGTTATTTTGGGATTGCACCCAAAGTGCCTATTACTATTGGTATTATCTTCGCTTTCTTTTGCCATTATTCTATTTCTATTTGTAGGTCTTTATATTTTGTGATTTTCTGTACCACTTTCATTTCTATTCCTTTGTCAACTACTACTGCCACATCCATCGTCCACATTACTACTACTTTTACTACTACTATTTCCACCTTATTTGCTGCATAGAGTTTATATCATCAAGATGGGCAAGCTCATTAATTTTAAACAAAATGAACCTGAGATAATTACTTGCAATAACTATAAGGGGGGGACATCCCTTTCATCTCTAAGCTTTTTGAGAAGAAGAATGTTCAGCGCAGTCTTATCCATAATTTCACTTTTAATCTTTTTTATAAAGAGGTTATTTTCATGTGAAAAGTTTTGCCTTTTATGCCCAAAACAGATATGCAATACATTCTCTCCCAGCCTTCTTTCCATCATCTTCTAGATTCAAGAACTGACAAGAACGATTTATGCCTTTAAAAAAAAAATCTTCCCATCCCCAAGCTCACTATGGATATGGAAATCCTGGGTTTAATCTAAGCTTAGTTTTTTTCCATCTACTTGAATTAGAATAGTCAAACCTCCTTTTATTTTTTTTATTTTACTAAAACAGTCACACTATCCCACCTCTTGTTGGCTTCTAAAGAAAAAAAAATCTTCTGATGTTCCCATCATCTGAGATAAGGCAGATGAAGACCAGCAATAACCCTATTTAGTGCTAGTATTCAGCTTGTGAAAATCTGTCCTAGAAAAGCTGCCCTATTGCCAACACAGCTATCTTTGGAATGCCAGGCAAAAATATAGTCATTCAACCAGCTGTTCATTCAAATTGTTCCTATTTGTTCTTATGTGCTTTTTTTTAAACAACAACAACAAAAAAGCACATAGCTTGGAGCTTGGTGTGGCAGTTGATACTGTTTGTAAACTGTCTGGAAAATATGCCCCCCCGGGAACCTCTATATATGGAAAGTGTGCATATATTATTTATATATAAGCCCTTTTATGTTTTACATTTATCTCATTTCAACATTTACCTCCCAGGACTTTGCAAACTAGATGAATTAGATGTGAACATGCCTGACACAGACCCACCAATAATTTTAGAAATGTTAAAAGGGAAGAATAAAAAAAAAGTAAAACAATTAAGCCACAGTAGAAGACAGATTGGGAACGAAAGGCCATTGTGTCTTCAGAGCTCAAGGGAACCATTTTTATTGTTTGGCCTTCAATATTAGGTATATGTTAATGTCAACAATATTTACACCAGCTACTAAATATTAACTACTAAATATTTCCAACTAGGGATTTCAGACTTCATGACATATATTTGGCCTAATTTAGGGGGATTTTCTTGCTTTTTCTTCATTCTTGCTTTATTTTACTTGATGAAGAGTTCTAAAGAAATCATTCTTGCATGCTTTCATGATAATGATCAATAACCATGTTGGTGATTCTCCATTGGTTATAAACAGTCTATCAAATGTTGAAAATGTCTATATAGGTAATCCTTAACTAACAGTTCATTTAGTGACCATTCAAAGTTATAACAGCACTGAAAAAAGTGACATGATCATTTTTCACATTTAAGACAGTTGCAGCATCCCTGTGGACATGTGATTTACATTCGGAGGCTTGACAACTGATTCATATTTATGATGGTGGCAGTGTCCCAGGCTCATGTGATCTCCTTTTGTGACCTTCATACAAGGAAAGTCAATGTGGAATCCAGATTCACTTAACAACCATGTTACTAATTTAACAACTGCAATGATTCACTTAATAAATGGGGCAAAAAAAGTCATAAAATGGGGCAAAACTCACTTAACAAATTTCTCACTTAGCGACATAAATTTTGGACTCAAATGTGGTTGTAAGTCGAAGACTACCTGTATCCTGCAACAGGGCCAAGACCAAGCTGAGAGCTCAGATCTTTTTAACGAGCAGACTGAATCCAGTAACTGGGAGAAAACTGTTTTACTGATGGCATTTAATGATTTCTTAAATCTATAGGCAGCTTTTTTAAAGCAGCTTCTAGACTTTCTTGTGAAAATCTTTACAAGCAGATAACAGATGATCAGGGTTGGAAGGGATCTTGTAGGTTACCTAGTCTAACCTCCTGCCCAAGCGGGAGACCCTACACCATTTCTGACAAATGGCAGTCCAATCTCTTCTTCAAAGCCTCAAGTGATGATGCTCCCACAACTTCCAAAGGCAAAGCTGTTCCATTGGTTGATTGTTCTCACTGTCAGAAAGTTTCTCCTTATTTCCAAGCATTGAAGACATGAACATCAACTTGTGAATGGGTTTGAATAGGGATAGTTACATTATTTAATCTATCTATATAGATTCTTAGATTGTCCTCCAAAAGGAGAGCTGAGCTTTGCCAGATAGAAGTTGCATAACCTGGAATTTGTCCATCCATATCTATTTGTGTATCCACTTTGTTCTGATCTGATCATAATTGCTCTTCATCTTATATTTTAATTAGGATTTTGCCATAATTATTGTTCAGCAGATCTCAATATATATAAACCTGCAGAAAAGTCCTTCCAAGGACATGTGACTCTTGCAAAAAAAAAAAAAACCATTTAATTGTTATCTGGAAGAATAGAATTTGCAAGCCTCATTGCTTAAACTTTACTATTATGCTTCTGCAAGCAGCATTGCTTATCATGTTATGCAATGTTCTTCGTTCAAAAAGGCTTTTTGGAAAGAAAGATTGAAAACTTATCAGACAAAAATAAAGTCTAGAGTTGTAGATAATAGCCCCAATAGGAAGAAGTCAGATTATTTATTATATTGGCAATGCAATTCCAAGTTACAGAACATATCTGGGCATAGTTTACTTAATACTTTGTGAGTAAGAATTTCCCAGAAGCAAACAATGTTTCTGGATTCATGGCTATTCCTAGCTAAGATGTGCCAAAGAATTCTGGGTCCACATCTGAAGACTTTTTTTTTTACATTATTCCTTTCAGTTTCCTGTGGTTAAAAAAAAAAGCAGGAGGGGTTGGAAAATGTTACCCTTTATGAAAAAAAATCCATATCTTTAGATAATAATGCATATATCATTTTGCAATTATTATTTACATCTGAAAACATTTGATAGGAAATAACAGCATAGCAGCAGCAAAAGCAGGAAACTTCTGTTAATAATAAGGAATAATCAATATGTGATACTTGAATGGGAAAGAAATCCCACAATTTTTTTTTCAATTATTGGCCTTCTTCTCACTATCATTCCTTAGCATCTCTCTCTGGTCAGTTTGTAGCAAACACTAGTTATCAATGGGAGAAGGCATAGGGCTCAGCCGTGACCAGAGGAGTACAAAGATGGCCTTGAAGAAAATAGGTGGCAACTATTAGAAAAACATGAACTTAACTATTGGAAAAACATGAACTTAAAACATGAAAAAGGAAGTTGTGAGAAAGAAACTCAAGACTGTATCACTTTGACTCTCCTATAACTTAAGTAGAATTCTAATAGCCCTTAAAACATCTATTTCCTCACCTAACTTCCTGCAAAGGGCTGCCATCCTGTTATTCATTCTTTCTTATGTCTTGTTTCTTCCTTGGAGAGGGCAGAAGATAAATAACAGCAGAGTCTGGCATGGCCCTTCAAGCATCATCATCAGCAATCCCCAATATTAGATGGACTATCCTTTAAAAATCCTTTGTGGAAGGCCTCCATACTTCAACCACTCTTTAAGTCTGCACCCATGTGACCCCTCTAAATAATTGATGGAAATGTTCTTAAATCAATGTTGATTCCATGCAGTTAAGTCATTCCTCTTTTGAAAGGATTATTTAGAATCAGAATAGAGCTGGAAGGGACCTTTGAGATCTTTTAATCCAGCCCTCTGCTCAAGCAGGAAATCCTATAGTACCATTTCAGACAAATGACTCTCCAGTGTCTTCATCACCTCCAGTGATGAAGCTTCCACAACTTCTGGAGGCAAGCTGTTTAATTGTCCTCACTTATTATTTCAAAGTAAAGTTCTCAAACCTGACTTTGCCTATTTGTTTTGCATATTGTGCGGAATGAAACTGTTTGTTTCATTTTCCATGGAATCTTTTGTTAGTTCTAAGGTTTATTTTACTTGTCTGTTATGTACATAATGAGAACAAGGTAATGACACTTGAGTAATAATGATTACTGCCAACACTTTTTCATCTGATTTTCTCTTTAATTTAAGCATGTCCCAGTATTAACCCTGACTCCGCTGCTTTCTCAAGAGCCATCTGTATCCAGTTTGAATAATTATTCTGAAATTGCCTATCATCAACCAGTTCCTGGTTGATTTCCATCCTTTTTTTTTAGACTATTACATATAACCATACACATTAACTCCATTTCTAGAAAATGATGCTGGACTATTTTGCTGCTTAAAGGGGCTCTTCTGCAGCAACAGAAGCATAAGAGAAAAGGGTTCTCCAAATTTATGACATTCTGAAAATAAATGCATGAAAAACACAGATTGATTATGATGAAAATGTAATTGTTTTAGAGGAGGAGGAAGGGTCTGAAGAAAAAGCCTTCAACAGAATAAACCAAAGTAAAAGTAAAAGTCATGCATGAGAATAAATTTAATGCTTTGCAAATTGTTGAAAAAGGAAGGCTTGTGTTGAAGTTAAAGGTGTGTTGGTTGGGAATGAGAATGTGCATATATTTGTATGCAGACACTGCTATGCTATTTATTGCAAGTCATCAGAGAATTCAGATGACTTGCAATGAGCATTGAACAATATCAGGCAAGAAGCATGGTTATGAAAGTGAATATATTTAAGATCAAGGCAACAAGGAGTGAAGAATTGCATGATGATCATTTGTGAAATGATGAAAAACTGGGACAAGAGAACCTATCTATCTTGGTAGAATGTTTATTAAACATGGTAAAATAAAGAAATTTTAAAACATAAGAATATAGTAGTATGAAGATAATAGTATATGGTCTATTGCAAGGAGTGGCTGTTTATCAAAACTAGTAAAAACACACGTGAATAAGATGTCTGCCCATGTTGTTGTTTTTGGGATGTGAGTACCACGTATGTCAAAAGAAACATGAAAGTAAGTAAAACATAGCAGAAATGGGGAATTGTGAAAGGAGAATCATTCTGGAATTGGTTGCACCTAAACAAGAAGAGGTGGGATCAAAAATGAATGAATGAAATAGATTGATTTGGCTTAGTGATAGAAACAGAATGAATGAGGACGGAACTGGCAAACAAATATATCGGGAATAAGTTAATGGGTTAAGAGGAAGCAGAAGATGAAGAAAGTCATGGCTGGATGTTGATGAGATGTTCAGTTAGAAGCATGAGAGTCCCAAAGGTGCTTTTTCAAGAGGCAACTGTACTTTCTGAGGCTGTTTTGAAGACTTCTCATCCAGGAAGCTTCTTTTCTTGGTTGAGAAGCGAAACATCTTCAAAGAAAAACCAGAAAATCTAGTTGCCTCTTGAAAAAGCACCTTTGGGACAACCATGACCTGGATGACTGAGAATCTCCATAGATATTTAGACGCATGGGAATTTTGAAGTACAAAATGCAATTTATGAATCAGCATATAGAGGTTAAGAAACAAAAGTTGGTTTGCAAGGGCAGACTTGATGCAGAGGTACAATGAATGGTATTGATGCAGATTACATTTAACTACAGGTAATCTTCGACTTACAATCATTTATTTAGTGACCACTTGAATTTACAGCGGCACTGAAAAAAAAGTGACTTATGACCGTTTTTCACACTTACAAACTTTGTGGCATCCCCATGGTTGCATGATTAAAAAATTATCTGGCATGCATTTATGTTGGTTGCAATGTCCCAGGATCACTTGATCACCTTTTGTGACCTTCTGACAAAGTCAATGGGGAAGCCAGATTCACCTAACAACCATGTCACTCATTTAACCAACTAAAGTGATTCACTTAACAACTGTGCCAAGAAATGTTGTATAATGGGAAAAATTTACTTAACTCTATTGCTTATTAGTGGAAATTTTGGGCTCAGTTGTGGTCATAAATCATGGACTACCGGTATATTACCTTTTCTTGCAATTTAGAACAGTATTTTGTATCACTTTTCTGCTTTGCATAACATTGCTTCTTGCATGATATTGTGGGTGTGCCTATTGACTGCACATATATAATCCAGACAGCTGACATGATACAATGCTTGAACACAGTCCCCAAACTCCCACTACATAGAAGTATTGCTGAAAGCCTACTGACTGGAATAGGCATTATTAACATACTGCAGCATAATGTATGAAATTTTCTTTGACTCCAAGTCAATTTGTTATCCAATGCAAAGTTGGTGTGGAAGAGGGTAATTTATGGTGCATTTGAACTCACTAAAATCAGAGCGGAAAACTCAGATTTATCTTATGGTGATGTAGTTTGGCAGTTCAATTTTGACCTGCTCAATTTTGACTCAGCCTTCCATCCTTCCAGGATCGGTAAAATGAGGATCCACATTGTTGGGGGGAGGAATATGCGGACTCTGTAAAATCACTTAGAGAGGGCTGTAAAGCACTGTAAAGCAGTATATAAGTCTAAGTGCTATTGCTATTCAGAACCTTCTTCTGATGTGTAGCTCAGAATGTGAGAAGTACCAAGTGCCACTAAGGGATGGAGGCTCTACATGTGTTTTAATGTTTGTTGAAGTAAATGTACACAGTAAGAAGGAAAGACAAACTAGGTTCAGAGAAAGAATTGCAAACTCTCGCTCAAGTGCAGTTTTTGGATGGGTGACAATATTGGGGAGGGGGGTGGGAGTGGAAAGTGAGATGCATGTACTGTACTTGCTGTCACTACAATGAAACATAATTGTTACTCAGGTTTTCTTTCTTGGATGGTTGTGTGGGTGGCATCACTCTCATTGATTTTTTTTTGTTTACCATTCTCTTCATTTTCACTTCAACCATTCTTTCTTGATCAATTTTTGCTCAATTTATCCAGCTTTTCATTTCTCTGCTTACCTGTCTCTTTTCTTCCTTATTTTTTTTGAATAAGGTATTTTTTTAATTGTACTTTTTACTTATTTCCATTTCCTTATACCTCTGCACACAAACACACACAAACGGTCACACATCCCAATAGTTCCTTAATCACCTTTTTTTCTTTTACTGCATAACATTGTAAATAATATACATATAAGGTTTTTTCCCCTATTATTTTTCCTAAAAAGCAATATTCTCCCAAGGCTGGTTAGTTGCTTTGCCCTTCACAGCAACCAATCAAGTCTGATAATGATTGTATTGCTCTCTCTGTGCGTACGCATATAGAAAGATATTCATTTGATTCATTTATTAGATTTAAATCCTTCCTTTCCTCCAAATGTAAAACCAGTATATAAAGCATTTCTTCCTCCAACTTTCCTCTACCTAGGAAGTAGCGTGGACTGAGAGTGACTGGCCCGAGTCAATTTGTTTTGGTCTAAATGAGCCAAAGTGAGGTTCCACCACTGAAGATGGACTTGAATCTGCATCTCACTAGTCTTACTCAATCATCTTAACTACTATGCTATTCTGATTGCAGTTGGGGTGTGATGGGGGTACAGAAAGAGCAGTCTCTGTGCCTAAATCTTATATACATTCATTTTAGATTTTGAATTAATATATTTAGTTCCTGCTTGTGTATTTTCCCATATCTGAGAAGAGCTCATATGATACAGATAATAGAATTCAACACAATTCAAACACCAGGAAATACATTATGGCAATTTATAATAATAACCATTTTCTTTCAATATGGAAAACTGGCAAATTTAGGCAATCCTAAACCTCCCAAGGATTTATTTTCAGAATATAAAATATTTTGAAAATATGATTATCAAACCTAGGCGATTGGGATCTCCTCCAGCTATAAAAATGCCCTCTTTCTTTCTTTTCATTCTTCTTAATATCCTGGGGATGAAGAGGATCTACAGTAGATTGTCAACATTCAAGACAATCTCAAACTATGTTGGCATGCTTCATCATGAGACCGGAGAGGTTGATAAAACTGACATTTTGTTTCATAAATCAAACTCCTGGCTTGACTGTGCAGCTTGGCTCTCCAGACAATTTTTGAATTGGCACTGCAGCAAATCATGACCATGACTCGGCTAAATTAGTCTTTTTTATCATTATTCATTTATTGCATTTATAGTTCATCTCTCTTTCATGAGCTTAAAGGCATCCAGACCCCATTCTTCTAATTTGTCCACTGCAATGTAATCTCATTGTCAATAAGTCCATTTTGTCAAGACCCACAGATCTATAGTTTAACAGGGACTTTGTAAGTCATCTAGTCCAACCCCCTCCCAAGCAGACCCTGCACCATTTTTGACAGATGGCAGTCTAGTCTCTTCTTGAAAACTTCCAGTGATGGAGCTCCCACAACTTCTGAAGGCAAGCTGTTCCATTTCTCTCACTGTCAGAGAATTTCTCCTCCTTTCCAGGTTGAATCTCTCCTTGTTCAGTTTCCATCCATTGTTTCTTGACTGACCGTCAGGTGCTTTGGAAAATAGCTTGACCCCCTCCTCTCTGTGGCAGTGCCTCATACGTGTGGCAAGACCAAATAAATGAGAACTAGGCTGAATTTTTGTAAGGTATCTTTAATGTTGACCTGAGGTAAATATGGAACCTGAAAATTCTCCTAGGAATTTTCTTGCTTCATTCACTGTATAAATAGGGACAGGGGTCTTTTTGAATACCTGAAACATCTTTTCTCAGATTTATCCTGATCTGGGCTCAGTTATCATTTCTGAGATAATCTTTCAAATGACTTTCTCATTTTTTTCTCTTCCTTGCCTATGCACCCCACAATCTCTTATGTCACTATAGGTTTAAATTTGATGCTTTTTTTGCATGTGTCCCACCTCTCTTCAGTCAATGGATACTTGCTTGAAGGCCGAGATGAACCTGGTTTATAGTAATATAATGGGGTTTTGGAATCACTTTTTCCTGCTTTACCAACTTCATTACCTGTATAGATGATCTCCAATCAAGTTGATAAGCCTATTGCCTGCCAGTAGACTCTTCCTGCTTGGAATTTGATCATAAGTAATTTATAATTCCTTTGAACAAAAAGTAAGTAAGATGTGCTGGGTGATTAACGGTGATAATGGTGATTAATGAAATGACTAGGTTTTATTCCATTAACTATCCTATTATTGTCTCAGCTGGCAGATCAAGCAAACACTGTCAGGCAACAGAACTTGCCACCCACTTGAATGCAGCATGAAGACAATTTGCTGTGGAATTAGGCATCCATCCATTGTAAGCAGAAGGCCGATATTATATAAAGAAGGAGCCAACTCTCTTATAATCTTGCCAAGCTGATTATTTGTAGCACTGTAACTAGTTATAATTACTTTCTCCACCTGCTTATGACAGGTTTTCTCCTTTTAATCTTCTTCATAAACTTTTCAAACTTCATTTCATTCTTTGAACTGTGTAAGAAAGTACATAGTAAAGCTGAAATAGCACTTAGACTTATATATCACTTCATTGTGCTTTACATTTATCAGAAATGGTGTAGGATCTCCTGCTTGTATGTGGGGTTGGACTAGATGACCTACAAGGTCCATTCCAACTCTGTTAATCTGTATAACAGCCCTCTCTAAGCAGTTTACAGAGTCAGCATATTGCCCACAACAATCTGGGTCTTCATTTTACTGACCTCAGAAGGATGGAAGTCTGAGTCAACCTTGAGTTGGTGAGAATCGAAATGCCAAACTGCAGCCAGCTGGCAGTCAGCAGAAGTAGCCTGCACTTCTGTATTCTAACCAATGCACCACCACAATTCAAATAGGCAGTCTTAGGAAAATGGGCTTTCTCATATGAGAAACTGAAGACCCACCAAATGAAATTCAATATTAATGGGATTTTTTTGTTTTGTTTCATAAGATCCACCTAAATAGAGTGGGTGGGTTTTTGGAATCAAAGAGAAGTTAGTCCTGATTTCATGCCATGAATTACCTATCCCATTTCTTTCATTTTAGACATGTTGGAGGTAACATTATATTTAAGTTATATTGCTTTAATTACAAATACAGGAAATTGTCTCATATGACATCAGGAAATGTATTTTTCTCATTCAATTTCATTTACATTAAGCTTCTGACAATAATAATACATAGATATTCTTCAAACTCATACTGAAAGCAATAGCAATAGCATTTAGATTTAGCTACTACCTCACAGTGCTATACAGGGACCCAAGCAGAACTGAAAGTCCAGGAAGATCAGAAAAATAATGACAATCAATCATGTCCTTCATCTACAAAGCAGTGTGGACAGACTCTACCTACAAAGGAAAATAGGTGGAATGTTGCAAACTGAACAAGAAAAAAGGACATTGGAAGAATAGCTGAAGGATAGTGAAGCTAATGTACAGGAAATCTCACTGAATACCAGAGAGAAGAAACTAGTTTACAAAAAGGACCAAATAAAGAATATAAAATCTACCCCAATGCAATGGATATGGCCAAAATGAGAAATTATAAAGAATTATTAGACAAAGAAGGAAAGCTGAAAACAATACAAGAACTACAACAACAAAATATAAAAATAGACTGGTGGCCATACATGCAAATTCAGGCAAGATATAAAAAGGATAAAGAACAATATGGATTTCACATGGGAAAACACCAATTAGACATAATTATACAAGGAACTGAAAAAAAATGATTTCAAAAATATATAATTTTTTATTAAATTTCAAAATGGAAGAGGAAGTGGTAAAGGAGACAATGGTGGTATGGGGGAAAAACATTGGACACAATACAGATTTGGAACATTGGGAAAAAATGGGGGGACTAAATTAACTATGTCCACAGCATACAGGAAAAATCTCTATAAAATGTTTTATAGGTGGCATCTTCCTCCTGCTAGACTAGCAAAAATGTTAAACTAAGCCCAAGCTGTTGGAAGTGTAAAAAGGAAAAAGGTACATATTTTTTTATATGTGGCGGACCTGCCCAGAGGTCAAGAAATATTGGAATATAATTCGATTGTGGTTAGAAAAAATAACAAAACAGAAAATTGAACCCAAACCAGAACTATTTCTATTAGGCATAATAACAGAACCATATAATAAAAAAAGATAAATACATTACGCTACATATCTTAACAGCTGCTAGGATTTCCTACGCATAATTTTGGAAGCAGGAAAATGTACCATCAAAGGATATTGTTATAAAAAAAATTAGACTGTGCATAGATGGACAGACTAACAATGAAATTAAGAGACAAAGAAGAATCGATATATTATAATGTCTGGGATGCCTGGTATGAATGGTTTAAGAATAAAAAGAAATCAAAATGGCAATTAGGTAAAGAATAAGAAACTATGTAAATACTTACATCTATATTCATATCTATATTTATTTATATATTAAGTTGAAATTGTATAATGAAAGAAATGTGTATATAGAAAGATGATAAGGAGATGTAAAAGATGTCTTGACGTTGATAATGATGTATAAAGTTTTATTTTATGTTTTTAAATTTTGAAAACTAAATAAAATTTAATAATTGAAAAACAAAAGAATATAAAAGAGACATGGCAAGGCCAAGTTTTACATGGGTACAAAGTTTTGAGCACAAAAAATAAAATAAAATAAAACCCCAGGCAAAGTCGATAACAAGACCTGGCAATTACTAAGAGCAGGAAAGCTGAAGAAAAAGACAGAGAAGCTAATTCTGGCTTCACAAGACCAAGCCTTAAGGACAAATACATGAATTGAGAAGACAACAACAGGCAGCAAATATCACCTCTGGAAAGAGGCTGAAGAAACATTTCTTTAGCATATTGATTAGAATGTAAGTTTTTTTAAAGATTGATATTATTTGTTTAAGCTTAAGAGGTTGTTATGTTGTTATTAAAGGTAAAAGTAAAGATTTCCCCTGTCCAATAGAGTCTAATTCTGGCGATGGTACTCATCTCCATGTGCTAGACGAGGAGCCAGCATTGTCTGAAGACACTTCCATGGTCATGATTATATGCCAAGGTGCATGGAACGTTGTTACCTTCCCACCAAAGTGGTTCTTATTTATCTACTTCCATTTGCATCCTTTCAAAGTCCTGGGGGAGGGGAAGGAGCTGGATCAAGGAATGGGAGCTCCCCTCCTGCAGCGCTTGGGTCTCAAACCCAGGCTATCAGCTTCCCAGCTGACAAGCTCAGCATCTTTTACAGAACCATCATGTATTAAAAAAAAAAGTCAGAGGACACTTTTGTTATATATTTGGTGTATTTTTGCCACTTTTAATTTGTTTTATTTATTGATTTATTTATTTATTTATTATTTGCACTTGTATGCCGCCCCATCTCCGAAGACTCGGAGCGGCTCACAATTAAAATATAATACAATAAATACTTAAAAAAACTATTAAATTTAAATACAAGTCCAAATATAATAAACTAAAACCATTAAAACAATCCCAACCCGAGGGGGGGGTCACAGCCCGGGTTGATCAAACAACCAAGTTTTTAGCTCACGGCGAAAGGTGCGGAGGTCAGGGGCCAGGCGGAGCTCCAAAGGCAGTTGGTTCCAGAGGTCAGGGGCCGCAACAGAAAAGGCTCGTCGTCGGGGAATTACCAATCGGCACTGAGCCGCCGATGGAATCCCGAGGAGTCCTTGCCTATGAGCTCGCACAGGGCGGCCGGCATTCGATATCGGAAGGAGACGCTCCCTTAAATATTGAGGACCCATGTCATGAAGGACTTTATATGTTAACACTAAAACCTTGAACCTCACCCGGAGCGCAACCGGCAGCCAATGCAAGCCGCGCAGGAGGGGGGTAACATGGGAGAACCGGTAACTCCCATCACCACCCGCGCCGCCACATTCTGCACCAGCTGCAATCTCCGGATGGTGTGCAAGGGAAGTCCTAAATAGAGAGCGTTGCAGTAGTCAAGTCTAGAGGTAACAAGGGCATGAGTGACTGTGCGCAGGGCATCTTGGTCCAGAAAAGGGCGAAGTTGTCGAACAAGGTGGAGCTGGGCAAAGGCCCCCCTGGCGACGGCCCCGACCTGCTCCTCCAGCCGGAGCCGTACATCCAGGAGGACCCCCAGATTCCGTGCCCTATCCACAGGGGGCAACACCTCTCCCCCTATGGCCAAAGATGGACAATCTTGACCGGGCCGAGATGCCGGTATGCACAGCCACTCAGTCTTGGCCGGGTTGAGTCGAAGCATGTTCCCGCTCATCCAGATCCGTACCGCATCCAGACACCGGGTCATCAGGGAGAGGGCATCGCTGATCTGGTTTGGGGTGGAGATGTACATATGTTTATATTTCCCATTAATGTTAATTTGTATTTTGATGTTCAACTTTGAAATTTTATACACACACATACACAAATACATATGAAATGCTGCATAGATATGGAGGTTGGGGAAGGGTCAAAACTCAAAAGCCCAAGCAGACCTGAAAGAATAATTGACAAGATTGTTAATCAGAAAGTTAACTGTTGATTGCTTGCACAATTATACTGTTACTGTGTGTGTGTGTGTGTGTATACTTCATGCTAAAGTAGTTGAGCAATTGCCTTATGTGTCTGGGCTGCATATTGGCAGAATATATCCTGATTGAGCTGTCACAGAAGCTGTCATATACTATTTTGGTAAATAGACAGCCCAAATATTGGCTCCCGGCTTAAACAGGTATACAGCTGATGGATTAAGGGTCACTCTTTTTTGAAAGTGACTACCTGCTACAATAGCAGAATCTGTGCTCACCCTAGAATGCCTGTGTATTTGATAAGAACTGTTCTGTATGTCACATGTTGGTTTGACAAAGCCAGAATAATAAGTATACAATAATGAACAGATGCTTGTCATGTTCAATGTAGGAATAAGTACAAAGGAATAAGTAAAGGAATACAAGTAGGAGATAACTTAAATCATATAAATGATATACATTTTGGAAGAAATCTATATGTAAAGAAACAAATTGATTAAAGGCAGAACCTATGAATAACAGATGTTAAAAATGTCTAGAATGTTGACTATGGAACAAATTCCTAATCATTCATGCTTTCAGGCGACAATGGGTCAATCACCCTTTCTCCCAGGGATATCACAAACATGTTCAGACAATAACAAATTAGAAGGAGTTATTATTAGAAGAAACTTCCTAAACTGTAAATGAAAGAATCAATCAGTCTTTCTTTCTTTCTTTCTTTCTTCTCTTTCTTTCTTTCTTTCTTTCTTTCTTTCTTTCTTTCTTTCTTTCTTTTTTCCTTCCTTCCTTCCTTCCTTCCTTCCTTCCTTCCTTTTTTCCTTTTCCTTTTTCTTTCTTTCTTTTTCTTTCTTCTTTCTTTCTTTCCTTTTTTCTTTTTTTTTCTTTTTTTTTTTCTTTTCTTCTTTTTCTTTCCTTCCTTCCTTCCTTCCTTCCTTCCTTTCTTTCTTTTTTTTTTTTTTTCTTTCTCTCTCTTTTGTTTTTCTTTCTTTCTTTCTTTCTTTCTTTCTTTCTTTCTTTTTCCTCCCTCCCACTCCCTCCCTCTCTCTCCCCCCTCTCAATCCAATTACTATATTTCTGAATATGAATAATACATAAAATATCAACAATGCATGCTATAAATGCATTAATACATTAAAAGTAGCATAAAATTAATATTGAAGTTAACATTCCACAATCAGTCTCGAAAGGTCTTCTGGAAAAGTCAGATGTTTGCCTGCTTTGGAAGACCATGAAGGTGGGGGCAGCCTGTAACTCAGGGGGCAAACTCTTGCATAGGAGGGAAGCTTCTAGAAACTATTATCCACTATCAGTCACATCTCCTAGCGAAGGGGGATATCTAGCAAATGCTGAATGGTCAGAATCAATCTGGATTAGGTAGTCTCTCTTAGATACCTAAGATATAAATATGAAATGTAAAAATAAACTCATGCACCTTCTAAAGAAGGTCCACCTTTAATGAAAGGGTGCTACAAGAATGACTGGCTTAATCATGTATGTATATATCAGTGAAACATCATAAGCTAGTCCACATTTCTGAATTCTGGACAGCAAGAGGGTGGAAAAGGAAACATTTCATAAATTAGGATTTGTCTATGGTTGATGTTCTTAAAGGAAAATCTTTTAATAGCCTTGAAAGTTAGTGGGAGTTCTCCATCTTCAGCATCTAGCTGATTGCCCTTTAAGCTTACAGGAGGTTCCCTAAGCTTTTACAAAGATGGATTAGAAACCAGATGATGCTTCATAGAAGATTATAATGAAGGATAGGAATTGACAGTAACCTTTATATAATCTTCAGTTGTTTTGATACATGGCACATGTATAGGTACCATTTCGATTTTCTGTGGTATAACAAGATGATACATCCAGTGCATAATTTCAGTTTTCAAATAACAGATGTCAGATGACATCACTTTACTGTGAGTTCAACTGAGGCCTAACATATCCACTAAGGTTTTGTGTGGCAAGTTTCAGGGGTAACACCCTATCAGTGCTACATCCCTAACAACCAAATTTGTATTATCGTATTTGTTCACAAAAAAGACAGACCTGAATTTAAGATAATTCCTGCACCACTGAATAAAACTAGTCAGAAAAAAAATATATCTGTTTTTATTACTTTTAGAAGATCATCTAAAAAATCAAATTATTAAGGGGAGCACTAAACCCTTTTTTGAGGTGGGCAATCGGAGTACTTAGAGCAGCTATGTAGGTGGACATTTCCATTGACTTCAATTAAAAGATATCACATTTTAAATCAAACTTTTATCAGGTCTCTTTGAAACTTACTGGAGTGAGTGAATTAGGATGGCAAAGATTCTATAGCATCGTTATAACATAATGATGCTTGTTGTGTTCCTTCTTATTCCTGCCAGAATAATTCCCAGAGTTGAATTTGCCTTCCATAATAATATCTCAACATCAGTGAAATAAACTTTTTAGTGGACTTTCTATTATGACGTCAAGATCTTTTTCCTGGATGATTAAGACTACCGTTCAAGATGCACTAAGCTGGGAAGCAAGTCTCAGTTAGCTAATGACACACACACCCTGGCCAACTTTTTCTTCATGGGCACATTACAAAGTAATGAATAAAATCAAAATAATGATTAATTGACACATAGATACACATGTTAATTAATATGATTACACTCCAGGCTTGCGTTTCATTATTTCCCCATAAAAAATTACAATTTCTTAACAACCTGTGGGATCTACTGGAGGTCACACCCAGATTTAGGGGCATCATGGGCAACTTTAAGGCCCCACCTATGCCTTCCACTCTAGTGGCTGTTGTGAGTTGCTTTGCAGGCGTTTGCACTTAAAAATAGCTAGCCTATAAAGGTAACTACATAGCCAAAAAGGCATTAAGAGTTGTTAACCTAATCCTATGTAGCTTTTTCTCTGGTAATATCACACTACTAACCAGAGCATACAAAACATTTGCTAGACCAATACTTGAATACAGCTCGCCAGTCTGGAACCCACAGTAGAGAAAGTCCAGAAATATTTCACAAGAGGAGTTCTCCACTCCTCTACTTCATTGCAGAATACCTTATGCCACCAGACTTGAGGTTCTAGACCTAGAAAACCTAGAACAATGCCATCTTCGGTCCAATCTAAGTATAGTATATAAAATTATACATTGCAATGTCCTACCTGTCAATGAATACCTCAGCTTCAACCATAACAAAGAAGAGCACACAATAGATACAAACTCATGGTTAACCACACCAAACTTGATTGCAGGAAATACGAATTCAGCAACAGAATGGTCAATGTCTGGAATACTCTACCTGACTCTGTGGTTTCTTCCTCAAACCCCCAAAACTTTAACCTTAGACTGTCTACTATTGACCTCACCCCTTTCCTAAGAGGTCTGTAGGGGGCATGCATAAGCGCACCAAAGTGCCTAAGTCCCTGTCCTATTGTTTCTTTTATTTTCTTATATATATCCATGTATTTATAACTATGTTTATACTTATACCTATTATCTTGTAAGCAATTGACTAATCAAATAAATTGTGTTATATGAAATAGGAGGTGGTACCCAGCAGGTGATACCCAGAGGTGGTATTCAGCAGGTTCTGACCAGTTCTGTAGAACCGGTAGCAGAAATTTTCAGTAGTTCAGAGAACTGGCAAATACCACCCCTGACTGGCCCCGCCGCTTTCTATTCCCTGCCTCCCGAGTCCCAGCTGATCAGCTGGGTCTTCTTTTGTTGCCCTGCAGAGGAGAATGGAGCTGGAAAGCAGGTTAGTGGGGTTGGGAGGGAATGGAGATTTTACAGTATCCTTCCCCTGCCATGCCCACCAAGCCACACCCACAGAACTGGTAGTAATTTTTTTTGAATCCCACCACTGAAGGAACCGTGTTGCTGGATGGATGTGCACTCATCCAGACTTCAGAATGAGCTCTAAACAAAGAAGGTTAATAAGAGCATTCAAGACCAGTCTCACCTTTGCTTTGCTAATCCCCTCATCTATATTAATCTTCCAGGGTGCTTTTTTAGTAGCTGAGTGTTTGGTGTTTGGGGGGAGTCCAGGGACAGAAAAAGAAGCTGTTGCTGTGCTGGGCTATGCACTCTCTAAATTGAGAGCGTTAATAATAGCTCAGACCTCAAAATATAAGTTGTAACTCTTATAAAAGCTCGTGAACAAATGAAACAGATGTCCATGGAAAATACATCCAGTCACTTCCTCCAACAGCTGCTGTTGTATCCCTATTATTTTTTTTCTTCCAGTAAGTTTTTTTAGAGTTCACCTGTCGGGGACAAACAAGCTGCAGGACATGCACATTTGCCATTTCCTTGCTGCTGGGGTTTACTCCAGAAAGCGAAAGAGCTTGAGATGTACCAAAGCAGAGGGGAAATATTGCTGACCCGGTACGCAAATTCCGGCAGCCAATAAAAGGAAGATTCTCCAAATAGCCTTCTTTCACTGGAAAGAAATGACTTTTTATTTCATTCATTTGGTGATTGATTTTTGTTTTTGTTTATAGTCATTTTAACTTGGACCCTGGCCAGGGATTTAGGGAAATACCCAGAATTTGGCAAGGACAGACGTAGCATGTTGGCTCAAGGCGTAACAGCAAAAAAAAAAAAAAAGGCAAAGGGGTGAATCGGTTCCAACTTGGAAAGGGCAAACATGAACAGTTGAAAAATGAGGATTGAGAGCCAGAAGACTTATATTTGCTCTGGGTAGTAACAAGATTTCTCCATCCAATCCAAGGTTTTGTCCCTTCTAGTTATATCAAAGCAGTTAGTTCAGTAACAGAATAACAGAGTTGGAAGGGACCTTGGAGGTCTTCTAGTCCAACCCCCAGCTCAAGCAGGAGATTACAAATTATTTTTTATTGTTTATAACCAGAGGTGGTATTCAGCCAGTTCTGACAGGTTCTGGAGAACTGGTAGTAGAAATTTTGAGTAGTTTGGAGAACCGGCAAATACCACCTCTGACTGGGCTGCCCCTATCTATTCTCTGCCTCCCAAGTCCCAGCTGATCCTCTAGGTATTTTGTTGCCCTGCAGAGAAGAACGGAGCTGGAAAGCAGGTTAGCGGTGTGGGGAGGGAATGGGATTTTGCAGTATCCTTCCCCTGCCATGCCCACTAAGCCACGCCCAGCAAGCCACACCACACCCACCAAGTCACGCCCACAGAACTGGTAGTAAACAAAATTGAATGCCACCACTGGTTATAAGGACTAACTGTTATTTTAGGCAACAGCTGATGTACATTAAGATAAATTACTTATATATTTATTTTAAATATTTAGGGGCAAAGAATTGTTACAATATTGTGATGGAGGTGCCATCATCGCTGAAGTATTTTTTGCTGTTGTTAATTAGATATGCATATATGGTACCCTATTCGTATATTTGGGTGTCTTAACATGGAACACACAATGCCTGTTCCAGCCTGTCCTCCTAATATTATTTTCCTCTTGTTACATATATTCTGGACTATCCATAGCTTCCATGTGCTATGCAATTGTGATACTATTGGCTTCACCTTTGGGACATGGCTAAGTGAAGAGTTAAGCTCACCTAGATAAGCAGAGAAAATAAAGCTTGGCATTTTTCCATAGGTTCTGTCAAATGGCCTAGAAGAAATTCAGACTGGGCTTGTTGCTAGTGTGTGAATAAACTAGAGTGAATGAGTGAACTAGTGAACTAGAGTGTAAGAAACTTTCCAAGAAGAATATGGGAAATAGGGAACTCTTGGTCTCTGCTTTCTCTAAGGAATTGGTGGACCAGACAACATGGAAGACTAAAGGAATGATAGTTCAAATTTGTGCCTTTTTCCAAGAAAAATAATTTAACTTTTTTTAAAAAAATCATGACAGTAAATACAGTTTATGACTGTACTATTTTTGGCTGTGCAAAACAAGCAAGGCACATGCCTCCTATTCCTATTAAGAGCTCAACGGACAGCACTGTATTGCTTGTCATGACTAACTATTGTGCTAACAATAACACAGAGCCTCAAATAATGGGAAGGGCTCCAGTGAGTCCAAGTAGATTTACTTCTTCTTGGACATTACATGGTCATTGTAACCAAGAGCAGAAAATAAAATGATGGAGTACTGGTGACACACAGCTGATACTAGCCAATAGTAGACAGAGAGATTAATTGTCCTTTCACTAATCAGCTGCTACTTCTGAATGAGCTTCAAAGACAGGTATTTCTTTTGCTGAAGTTCAAACAGTACCATAGTGGGCCTCCATAATGGATTACAACCTGCAATAGAGTTAACCAAGAATTCTGTCAACACAAATTAAACATTAACTTTGGATGTAGGAGCATTTATCTTCTACGAAAGTATGCATTCAGAGCTGGGTAGTTTAAGGGACATTCACAAGTATTCTTAAGTATAAAATAGCTATACTCTACAAGCCATCTCTGGATATGACTTGAGATCAGTGGTGGGATTCAAATAATTTAACAACCGGTTCTCTGCCCTAGTGATTTCTTCCAACAACCAGTTCACCAAACTGCTCAGAAAGTTAACAACCAGTTCGCCCAAATTGGTGCGAACTGGCTGAATCCCACCACTGCTTGAGATCTTGGGAAGAGATCTCCTAATTGTAATATGGAATTTTCTCTTCTCAAAACCACCTTTTGGACTTTAATGCCAATTACTCAGACTGTAAAACAGAGACAGAAATTCTTGTGTCATTTATTTTGAAGATCAATTTATTGCAATAATTCATGCTCTGAGAATGACTGAATAGATTACAATTGTCTACTAGATGCTATATATGAACCAACTACTGTGTATCTGTTATAGAGAGATAGATCCAGTAATATTAATGCTGCATCCAGAATGTGGCTTCACTAGTCAATTCTTAAAATCTCTTCCGATTCAATTAATTTAATTTTAATAGCCTGAAAATAGCATTTAGGGCTGACATATCTGGAAATGGCCTGGGGAAATTGGTCAATGTTGTATATCTGAACAGCTGTATCAATCCAGAATTTGGTGAAGGTAGTAAGCTATTCCTCCACCTAGCATTTTATGTATTTATTTATATCTCACTTTTATTATTTTTATAAATAACCCAGAGGTGAACATATATGATACTCCTTCCCCCTCCTATTTTCTTAACAACAACAACCCTATGAGGTGAGTTGGGATGAAAGAGGGAGTGGTCTAGAATCACCTAGCCAACTTTCAAACCTAAGGTGGAACTAGAACTCATGATCTCCTGGTTTCTAACCTGTTGCCTTAATCTCTAGACCAAACTGTCTCTTTCATGCTTAGATTACAGTGAGTATTGTTGGAAGGAAAGTGGACAAGTAAAATCATGCAACTACAATACAAAGAACTACAATACTGTTTGGATTAATATCAAGAACCTATCCTTAGCTTCCTAATTATTTTAAACCTAATGGCCTTTTAAAACAAGATCTACATCTATTCAAATTGCCCTTACTCTTGTGTTCTTTATACAGATGTGTCAGGAAAGGATCAGATAGATTTCTTTTTCAAATCACTAGCAGTGAACTGACTTATTTCTCATTATCCCTGAATGTTCTTTTTTTGTTTTGTATTGTTCAAATCTGAATATATAAGCTGCTGAAACCAGCTCTGAGTTAATTTGCAATTTAAAATTGGTCCCCTTTGGAGAGCCTACCAAGATGTTGAGTGTTGAACACTGGAGGCTCTGCTTCTAGATTATGCTGAAGCAGCCTGGTTTAGGACCAATCTCAAACTCTCATCTTCATTTCAGCTGTTGGGTATCAGCATTTTTCTTCTTATACTTGGTTCTTCACCTTGATGATAGTAATGCTGTATAGGAACTGAGATGAGGCTCCTCTGATGCAAGACAGAACATTTTCATTAACACCTACTGAGAAATGGGTGATAATTTTCAAGGAGACCCAGCAATAGTTTTCATGACAAATTTTGAATCTCATTCCTCCAACAAGTTCATTTGCCTTTCTGTGTCTACAGAGCCATTGGTCAGATGGTTCCAAGGGCCATCTGTTTGGTTTGGGCTAACAAGATGATGGGAGGGATCTAACACACTTGGCTACTTTCTTTGTCCTGACTCCATTATGTCTTAGCAGAGCATTGGGTTATGGATTTTGTGGTTATTTTTAATGTTATCATCATCCCTTCCCAGAGGGAGGGAAGCACTTCTCCTCAGTTCTCCTCTTTAATATGACCTTAAGCAAGCTCATAAGAATTGCCTTTCTTTAAATATATATTCAATGGATGGGTGGGAAAAAATATTAGAGATGTTAGTGATAAAATATGGGCTCTGTTCCTCATTTCAATAGTCTTTAATATGTTGTGCCTTAAGAATAGTTTGTTTTCTTGTGACAGTCTTGTATATGAGCCAGCAGTGTGCAGCAGCAGCCAAAAAAGCTAATGCAATCCTAGGTTGCATTAACAGAGGGATACAATCAAGATCAAGTGAGGGACTAATACCACTCTATAAAGTCTTAGTAAGACCACACCTAGAGTACTGCATCCAGTTTTGGTCACCACACTATAAAAAAAGATGTTGAGACGCTAGAAAAAGTACAGAGAAGAGCAACCAGGATGATTAGGGGGGACTGGAGACTAAAACAGTTATAGGAACTGGGCATGGCTAGTCTAGTGAAGAGAAGGACCAGGGGAGACATGATAGCAGTGTTCCAATATACAGGAAGGGATCAAGCTATTTTCTAAAGCACCTGTAGGCCAGACAAGGAATAATGGATGGAAACTGAACAAGGAGAGATTTAACATGGAAATAAGGAGAAACTTTCTGACAGTGAGAACAATCAACCAATGGAACAGCTTGCCCTCAGAAGTTGTGGGAGCACCATCACTTGAGACTTTCAAGAAGAGATTGGACTCCCATCTGTCAGAAATGGTGTAGGGTCTCCTGCTTGGGCGGGGCGTTAGACTCAATAACCTACAAGGTCCCTTCCAACTCTGATTATCTGTTATCTGTTATAGCTACTTTCTGAGATATATAAAGTTCAACAGATAGCAATTTAGTTCCAGAATACACTAATAAGCAACTGGAAAGCAACATAATTTATTAATTTACCCCCTGGGTTTTCAGTAATTCACTGAGTTTTAATTTGCAAAAAGATTTACAAATACATCTGTGTTATGTAAACATATATGTAGGTGTAAAGTATGACACTATTAATCTTTTTTTCCCTATTTTTAACTTCTCTGTATTGGATAGTAACAGCTGATCAGGTTAAATACTGTACGAGAACAACATATGGCTTTATCTTTGATGGAGCCAAGCATGGCTCTGTGATTAATTTGAGGAGGTTTTTTTTAAGTACCTCACTGCCGTGATAATTCTTTCCATTTGGATGACATGAACATTCCAAGACAAAATTTCAGGCCTGGATTAAAAGAGTTCTACACCCACAAGGGTGAGCTAATAAAGATGATGCAGCTTATTTTGCTTTGAAGTCAAAGAATCTTCTTTCATAGAAGTAAGACATTCTGGTGAGAATAACAGGAAGCCACCATAAAGCAAGCTTGACTTTTGCTAGTCTATGCAGTTGATATTTGTGATAAGGCATCCATATCACTTATATAGACTATTCAGATATTTGTATTATATACATTAATTTACCCTGTTTTAATTTGCATTATTTTATCATTAAAAGGTGGCTTTGGTTTGCATTCATTTCATGGACTGAAAAACAGTTTATTGGAAACATTACTGAAAGGTTTTCATTTTCAGGGAATCTTATCCAAATTTTGGCTGAATTTTTTAAATTCTCAGGCTAACTATCATAGAATTCTCTGATTATCTCTCATTCAAATACTAGCCAATCCTGCTTTTTTAGGGAGCTCAGACAGGGTTGCCATGGGTGTCATCCCTTGTGAAATGTATTATTTCTCTTTCTCCCCTTCTCCTTAAAAAATAAGAAAAGAGGATGGGAGGAGAAGGGAGGGAAAGGGAGGGAGGGAGGAAGGGAAGGAAGGAAGGATGGATTATGGTAACATTCATATTATCTTTCTTGTAGTATCTACATAACTCCCTCTATATATGTTGTATGTCCCCAACATAGGTCAACCCAAGGAATACCAAAAGTGCATGAAATAAATTAAACCACAAAATGGGAGTTAATCCAGCCTATCTGGTTAATGTTCCATGTACCAACAATCCTTAAAAAATGTGTGTTATTTAATTAAGCCTATTTTTCTTAATCATGGGTAAGTATGATCATCTGAACGGGGAAACAATGAAAAAAGATTGACTCAAGGTCAGTTTTTGAATTTGAATCCAAGATTTCAGCAATCTTAGCTTTGACTTGGGCCCTTCAGATCTATTGGATGATAACTCCATCATTTTATAACATGCTCTCTGGCAATCATGGCCCTATAATCCAATGAAACTAGAAGCTTTCAGACTGGAGAAAAAACCTGTCTAAACATTACAAAACTGGGTTTTTCTTCTGTTAAGTGAACAAAGAACCAATTTCAAACATAGTAAAAGCTTTGTAAATTTCATTTTATCAGTCGTATTAAATATATTCTATGAAAAATGATTATTTACTGATAAAAGGCAGACTGAAAACAATGGTGCATGCCAGCCCCTACAATGTTCTGTCCCTTAGTATCATATTGTTACACTATAATATATAAATTTTTTCCATGCTTCCACTGGACAGAGAATTAGAAAAATTTCACAGAAAGAGAAGATATCAATTCATATTTACAAGAGCTTTTCTTTTATGTTTTGTTAATGGTAAAATAACGCAGTTCTAAAAAAGCAAGAAAATTCAACCCACAGGAAAATTTCCAAATTCTCTTTGTACAACAAAGCCCATAAAACTGAAACTTTAAATCAACTTAATTAGGAAACAAGTATATGAATCATCTACAGGCAGAGATCCCAATAGCAGTACTTTACTATTGGAATAATGTATATATTAACCAGTATGTACTGTATCCAATTAATAATCAATCAAGGATACCTTGACAGGAAGTGATGGTAGGACAATTATTGTAGTTTGTAGAATTTTAGAGAAGCATTATGCTCTGTTCAAATCCATTGGACATAATTCCATCAGAGGCATCTCCATCAAGTAATTGGGAAAGCTATAACCTTTTTGAACTCTGCCTAAACACACATGCCTTCCCATCTCCAGGTTAATCTGAAAGACCACTGCAAAGTTACAGGGATGAACATCTTCATCTACAAGAGCACATGAGAATGAATAAAGGTATGATGATGGTTATATGGCATCGGATACACTATATGACAATTATTTTATTTAGTTTTGCTTTTTTTTTCTTTTAAAATTTGTGACTGGAATTTGAAATTGGTCAGCTAGGTCTGAAATAAGTGGGGTTTTTTCTTTTAAAACGATTGAATAAATCTATCTGACTCCCTCAATTTCTTTCGAACGGTCCATAAGCCGTCTGTACTCCCCAGTCACTTTCATGCATTTTCATCTTGTTTATTTATTATTTTCTTTTAAAACACTTCAAAAGGATGTCTCCTCTCCTATCCCCCAAGTTACAGAATAACTTACATTATGAATATAATTTCTTCCCCCGCATTTGAGTTAATGTTGATTCCTGGCAACTGCCTGGAAAAATCCCTGCAGTCTTCTTGGCAAGATTTCAGAAGGGGTTCGCTCTTACCTCATTCCTAGGCTGATAGAGAAGGACCTGTCCAAATTCACCCAAATGGCTTCATGTCTCAGTCAATATTAGAACTCCTGGTCTTCTTCCTTCTAGACTGGTGCTTTTAACACTACACCAAGGTGACTGTACTATTAGATCTTGTAATGGGCTGCAAGATTAACCTCAAGGAACAGGAAGAAGAACTTTAACCAAGAAGAGCAGTCAGATAAGGAAAATCTGGGTCCAAAGCAGAAATATAATTTGACAGAGTCTCAGACATGAGCCTGTCTAGTTATCTTGAATGAAAAGGCAGGGAAGAGACAGGCACATTCATATTATAAGATTCTGTTACTGTAACCTGTAATGTATATTGGCATTCATAACTTTTTTTTCTTTTGAACTAACTCCAAGGACTGAAGGATCTAGGCTACAAAAGCCCACTAGAAAGCAGCAAAGTGCTAGAATGCATGATGGTTTCTTTGTTGCCATCTAGTGGTTATCTGGATTCCTGCAGCCCAGATCTTGTAGCTCTGATTCATATTTTTCTGATAATAAAACGTATTGTTCGCAGCAAAGTAATTATTTGGCTGAACAATATATCTCATTTTTGCTAGAACAGCATTCAGTTAAACAATGCCATCTATTAATCATTTCTCAAACAGCTCTGCATGCTTGTTTGTTTGCCTAGTTCATCCCCCTCTTTCTCTCTCCCAAGGCTGTCTCACAGCCCATCCATTCCCTTAAGCCCTATTATATTTTATTCCTTGTATTTATGAACAGGAAACAGTAACCTCTGCCAGTGCCACCTTCATTAACAGTTAGCATATCTTTTGTAAAAAAAAAGTTTGGCAAAATCTCCCTGCCTTTTTTCTCTTCCTGGCTGTAACAGGTTGTTTTCGTTTTCCTTAAGATGCAGTGCCATTTCCCGTTGTTGTTGTTAAAAGCACTAAATACTTTCCCGAGTATTGTGCAAAAGTTTTCTGGCTATTATCCCATATCCAGAATGTTTAAAGCATGGGGATTTCTTTTCTTTTGAATGAATGGATGACAAAATACCTCCAGAGAAAATCTGAGAAAAGTGACAAATTAAATGTGGTATTTGAACAATTTTCCTGTCTTCTTGCTGGAAATTTTCAGGCCAACAAGGAAACATTTCCAAAAATGAAATAATTAAACTAAGATATGTAACAGAAAGCCCAAATGCTTATGTTAGCCTCATGTATTTTGTGAACCACCAAGCTGGACAACTCTCACTAGCTAAACACTGACAGGAACTGACAACCTATCTTCACTAGCAATGTCAAGTTGCAAGAAAACCCAGCAGGTTGACTGAAACCTTTGGAGGCTAGTCCTGATGGGCCATGTGTGAATTCATGTGTTAGAAGTAAGTAAGAGAGTAAATAGATTAGAAGTAAGAGATTATAAAAAGACCCTGCTAATCTAATCCTTCTGTGTCACAGTGACCAAGTAGGAAACTAAAAGGTAGCAAGTATGGTGTTATGATTGAAACCTAATCTTAACTGATCCAGAAGAGCGAGGATTTAATTATCTGAATCTGAGTAATGATAAGACAAAGTTTTCCTTCAGTGCAGTTGAGGACAGAAGTGGTTTAAGAAGAAAGAAACAGGCCTCACTGACTAAGAGGTCAGTGCTACAATAGCATGGCATTATTAGTTAAGGTGTTGGGCTGATCCTGGGAAAATTGAAGTTCTAATCTACCACAATTTGTATAAATGCAGTGGGTGGCTTTGGCTAGTCCTTCTCTTTCAGTTTGAAATTCTCACAAGATGGTTGTGGGAAAGATAGGAGGAAGTAACTTGTATGCCTGATTGAGCAATTATATGAAAGGTGAAATGTAACTCTAAAAAGTACAATACAATGTGGTTGAATTATTATTTCCCCCCTACCATTATTGTCACCTGCTCATCCTCTGGGTAGTACAGCAATAACCTGCCTCCTAGAATTTGTGTTTTTCCCAGCCTATTTCTGTGATCTTTCCAGAGAGTCATCTTTCTGGCCAATTCCTTGATTAGGGGCCTTTCCAAGATCATTAAAAAGTAAGCCTTTTTTCCATAAGGATATTGGATCAGAAGATGGGAAAAGCTGAGACAATAGATGTGGCAAAACAAGGATACCCATTCACTGGGCTTGTTTTCCATCAGCACTAAGTACAGTTAGATGCAATTTTTTGTCCAACAGTGAATTTATTTTTTAAAAGGAAGAGGAAATACAACAAGGTAGTCTGTATATTTAATTAGAAGCTTTAAATGAATAGAAATGTGGTTGAATCTTTATATTGAATTAGATTTTTCTGAAAAACTTTGGAATGTTTTGCTTCATTCTGAGAAACCAGTTGGTTTTTCTGTTTTATCTGCCTTTGCAGAACACTTTCCATTTTCTTTCCATGTAGAGACCAAGTTGGCAAAAGTGAGATGTGGAAAGCTGCTCAATATTGACACAAATAGCCAGCCAATGAATTTTTTCACATCTGTTCACTTGTACACACATATAATGGTGGTTTAGTGGTTTATTAATATTCCCCACCAATTCCTTTCACCAGAACTGTCCCAGTTAAGTTCAGCCAAAAGCAGTCCACAGAGTAATGACCAATAGCCCATTAGGCACTTGAAAGCTTCTCAAACAAGACAAAGCAAATTTAAACCCACAACACAAGATAATTCATGAGGCAAGAAAAGTCCAGAGTTCACAAGGTACGAGCCAAAGTCAAGGCACGGTGTCAATCCAAAGTAAGGCAGAAATCACAATGACCAAGAAATACATAGCTAGGAAATGAATACATTGTTCCCAGCTTTGTCTCCATCTATCTGTTGGGCTAAATAGCCAACTTCTGGTGCAGCCCATCAAGAAGGACAAGACTGCCTCCTCATGAGTAATTGGGCTGACCCTTTCTGCTCCTGCCCTTTCTTTGCCCTAGATGTTCTTGGATCAGTTGCAGAAGGGAGTTCCTCCTCCTCCTCACTGGACCAGCTGTGCTGCATGCTTTCCCCACCTGAAGACTCAGGGTTGTCCTACTGCAGCTGTGCTTCAACCAAATCCCTCTCAGCCAGCTACTTAGAACCATTGACCAACTCCCCTCCTGATGTGCCTGGGATTGGTTCATCCTCCTCCTCATTGACCTCCGGAGAGGTATCAGGGGAAATGTCCAGGGGGAGTCATCACACTCTGAAAACTCTACCTATCAGAGCATCTTGGGTATGTGTGTGTGGGAGCATGCTACTAGTACTTATGCCTCTGCTCTGCTGTGAATGTGGGTGTTGCCAACTGGCATCTTTTGGGGAATAAAGAGTGGAGGCCAGCTGCATTATTCCAAAGCCTTTGATGCTCCTACCAGGCAGTCACAAAAGAAGAATGGGCTGCCAGCAGATTTCAGGAACGTTTCTTTCCTGAGTGGTTTGGAGGCTACTGTGCTATCCTTGCCTCACCCTTAAAAGTGATCTTATGGGGGTAAAGATTAATTGAAGTAAAATTCTTGAAGTCTACACCTAGGGTTTGGCAGGTGTCCTCTAAAGAGTCTTCCATCTCTGTTATATTCATTCAATCCTGCCAAAAAAAAAACCAACTGGAAACTTTTGAAACTTCCCAACTGAAGTCTTTGGTCAAAACATTCTTCTTTTTTTTCAAAATGAAATCTTGAATCTCTAGGTTTTTATTTGATTCAGACCTTGAATCGGTTTGCCTCCAAATCTTGAAACACAGATTGAATCATGCCACTGTAAATCTCCAATCGCTAGTTTGAGCAGGCCTGATTCGTATGTCCCCCCCACAATTGTACAATTGTGTTTAGTGAAAAAGAACATGGGAATGTGTCTTTTATAATATATACTGAAGCTTGGAAGGGAGAGTATCTAATCTGCCTGCCCCCCTCTCTTTCTTTGTCCTCCTTGCTTTCACTCAAAAAAGGAAACAGATTCTTGTTTTCCAGTATGATGACTGTGATGAGACAGGATCACCAACATCCTGTTCATGTCAAATCCTATCAACTCTCTAGGCTTATAGTAAGCTGTTTTTGTTGAAGATAGTATCGCTTTTTCAACATGAAACATATTAAGACAGCTGAAAGAAGGAAATGCCTCTCTTCTGGTTCATCCCAAACTGGAAAAGAACGGAAAAAGAGAGCCCAGGTTGCTTTTCCAGGATTTAAATGTTAACTTGGCAGTTGTCACAGGTTTCAGCAGGGAACCTGTACAGAACAGTGGGCTGGATTGGATCAAAAGAAGGATTGCTGGCTTGGATACAGTACCTTTTAAAAATGAAACACATCAGCGATAAATCATCATGAACGTGTCAGCCAGTCTTTTTTCTATTTCCATCTAATGTAACCCAGGGGTGAATAAAAATGTCAAACAGTTTCTTCAGAGAGCCTTTACTTACTCAACTTTTAGTGTCGAGAGAAAGGTACATTCAGGCTTCCTGAGCAGTAACAGGCAAGAAATTTTGCACACAAGGAGCATTTATACCTCTCATACATCTTCACTGGCAATAATGAAGTATCCGAGGGAGACAGGAAATTAAGAAATATGACATATAAATAAATTAAAAATTTTACTATTTAGTCACATTCCGATTTTGCTGATATTTAATTAAACTGTCTTAATATAAAATGGTTAAAAAGCAGGAAATAATCCCATATATCAAAACATGGTTTGCTAGAATTTGTGAAGAAAAAGTTATTCAAAAATGTGTGAACCAAAAGATATACAAAGGTGAGTGAGAATCAAGAATTCCTTGTTGAAAAATCACAATATGAATGGCAGTATTATTATCTAAAAATGAGGCAAAAGTAAAAAATTAATAGGGTTTAATTTGTAGAAAATATAGATTTCCTAATGGAATGGATCTGAGATAAAGGCCATATCCACACTTTCGATCATCATTTCATGAGTACCAGATAGTCAACTTTGTTCTCTATCTACTTCCATCATAACTATTAAACTCTCTTGGCTGCCATATTTTTCTCATGCCTTTTCCACATAACTCCAGTTTTAATTTGGTACTGAAGTACACTATTCAGTTCTACAGTAGAACATGGAACAAAGGAACAATCCTTTTCCTTTGATCTTTCTCACATCAGAACAAGGATAGTGCAGTAGGCTGTATCTCAAGGTCAAACAAGAGAATGTGGAAGGGGTGTATGAAAGCATCTATGTGGGAAAGAATCAGGGAAGGGAGGAGGGGGAGGGGGAGGAGGAAGAGGAAGAGAAGGAGGAGGAAGAGAAGGAGAGGGGAGAGGAGAGAAGAGGAAAGGTTAATTGAGGATGGAGCAGTCTCTAAAAGGAAAAGGCAGGCTAGTCTCCCCTGCAGAAATGGAAAGGACAAGAAGTAGGGGAACAACCAAAGAGGCCTTGTGGTAGCCATAATCCAACCCTGAGCCCACTGCAAAAACCATTGCAATCTGCTGTTCAATCAGCTTTAGAACAGCTGGGAGCAGCATAGGAGACAAGCAGCTTAGGCCACAGTCCAAGATTGCCCAAAGGCAGGCATTTAGATGAAATCTACCTTGCACTTTTCCCCTCACTTTTTACTAGATAGAGTTCAAAAGGATTTTGCAATAAATCCACTGGATTCAAATTTGAGGTCGTGGGCAGGGCTTTCCAAATGTGAGCTTATGTCTCAGTACACCCCAAATCAGAAGAGGATAGGACAAAGTATTTGTTAGCGCTTCATAATTGATCCACTCAAACTCAACAACCTCAGTCCTAGTTTGTTCTTCGAATTACTGGTTGAGACATGTTGCCGAGAGATCCTGGGGAGGAGGTCACATTGCTTTTATTATGTTCAAGTATTGAATTGAATTGCATTGAGGGTGAAGTGGGAAGTCACCTTATTTGTACTGAAACCCAAAAGGCGGGGAATTTCAGTAGGATCCCAAATGAAACCTTGGGGTGATGCCTGAAGAAAGAAACAGTGAACTGCTCAGCTTAGCTTGGTAGGCAGACCAGCAAGTGTTATTTTTCCTCTTTTAAAAATGCCTTTTTATAAAGACAATGAGCAGTGAGGAAGTGGCAGAGGCTGCCCTGCCTCAAGAACCCCTTTTTGTCCTTAACTTCTCTACCAACACAGTTCCTGCAGCAAAGAAAGCCCAAGAGATCTACTGCAAGAGAGAAGAACTTTCCGGCATGTCTTTGTAGCAGAAAGAAAAATCTGCAAAACTTTTCTTAGAAGAGATAGCTAAGTTTGAATAAAGCTGAACCTTCAGATTAGAAAGAAAGGTGTATTGTTCCAAATTCAGGGAATTATTGTTAATGAACACCAATGTTTAACAACTTCCCAGTAGGGAAATAAGATTACTGTAATTGTGGTAAGATATTATTCCATTACAGTATACATCTAGGAAGGACTTATTCTTCCTGCATTTCGGTACTTGCCAGTACATGATTTCCACTGTAAGCACGCTTGCTTATTTAATTCTGTTTACTCTTGTGATAAAACAAGTGATCGCTTGCTTAAGCATGCAAAAGCAGTTGAACATTAAGTTGCAGAAAGATATGGCAGTTTCCATTGTTATGTTATTCAATAATTCATGTTGTAAAAGTCAAACAACTTGAAAGGTACAGAAAGCACCAAGTCAAGGAGTTACAGGCTTGTGCCAACGTCTACAGCTTTAAAACTGACCTAGAATTAACATCCTGAATTGCGAAAGAATTTAATAGAGCCTCTTCAGCTTTTTTTTTCTCTGACCCTCCTTGTATTTAAAAATTATGGAGGCCCCTCAAAAGAGCTTTTATATGTCGCATTTATCAAAATTTACCACATTAAAATTTTTAATTGGTGCATTTACTACCACTGCTCTTCTCACAATTGCTTAATTTTGTTTTATTTGTCAGCAAGGGCTGGCAAATAATTTTGTTTATGCAGACTCTCCCCCCCCAAGAGGATCTTAGGGAAACACAGGTGTCCTAAGACTTTAAGAAACACTGAACTAGGGATTCTAAGTAATTTTTGCTGAATATTGGTGTGTGTGGGGAAAAGAATACATAAAAATAGTTTTTGTGAGCTGAAGTATTGTCTCCTCCATGCCCACCAAAAATAACCAAATTTGATCCACTGGTTGGATTGTAGCTGATCTATGCTGTTTTATATTGTACCAAATCCAAAACTTAAATAGTCCAGTGGGAAAGGATGAGGGGAGAGTTACTTGGTTTTTCTATGCTGGGAAGCCTTTCCTATCTCTAAACAGAGTGTTAGAGGACCACATGGCAGCTGGGAAAGAAAAGGAAGCAGTGCTATGTTTGCCTAGGCAAGATGGGATGAAGTCTATTCCTCCTGCTCCAATGTAAAGGCTACCTTTGGAGTGCTCTTTCAAGTGTTGACCAAATAGGGAAATTAAGTTTTCATCCCAGAAGCAAATCTCCAAAGTTAGGGAACCCATCTGGTTTAATAGTAATAGACTTATATACTGCTTCACAGTGCTTTTACAGCCCTCTCTGAGCAATTTACAGAGTCAGCATACTGCCCCCCAAAATATGGGTCCTCATTTTGCCAACCTCAGAAGGATGGAAGGCTGAGACAACCATGAGCCTGCTGAGATTTGAACTGTCGAACTGCTGTCAGCCAGCTGTCAGCAGAGGTAGCCTGCAGTACTGCATTCTAACCACTGCACCACCGCGGCTCTAATCCTAGTTTTACATTTTCAGCCTCGAGAAGACATAGGCATCCTCACATTTTAAGAATCAGGCAACATTTCCACATGATTTTCAAGATAATCATGGCTTATCAGCTCCTGGTAGCCCTGGAAGTGCCCCAAATCTCTTCCCTGTGCTTCCTTTCCAGGAGGAGGATGATAGGGAATTAGTGATCTTTAATTTTATTTTATTTGAATTTATATACCTTCTAATGGGTTCTTGTTCCTTTTCATTCCAAGGAGGATTCCACGTTGTCTTTCATTGTGCTCTAAAGATGTGACACCTGTCCTAAACATGGGGCTCTAACTGCATACATGCTGTAGGTAGAGTTATGCATGGTTCAGAATAATTGGGAAGAAGTGGTTCAGACCACATATTAGCTTAGCACCTCTTTGCTAGTCAATGAAGCAGCATGTTATTTTTCAGGCTTCTGTATGAGCCGAAAAGAACTTCAGGATGCTTTAAGGAGTTGTCTTATCAAAGTTAATGCTTGATTTTATCGTTACTATCATTTAATTCTCCTGCCAACTTATCTGGAAGCTATTAAAAACCCCTATTTGCTTTACTGTCTAGCAAAGAGGTGCTGGATTATGTTTGCATGAGGTCATAATGTTTTTTTCCAAATCACTGTTGAAGAAATATGCCTTGTTCTATGAGAGATAAAGAAATTAAAAAGGGGGTGGATGGAATGGGGAGAAAGGTGTTAAGTTTGCATGGAGAGATGAGACACGGAGTGCTTCAGCTCTTTTTTATTGTGACTTCAGCTCAGAACGGACCCGAATGGCTCAGCCGCGGCAGCTATTTATAGCTGGCTGCAGCGGGTGCCAGCCAATCAGAGTGCAGGGTTTTCCCGCACTTTTACAACCAATGATTTCAAACACTTTACAACAACAACCAATCATTTCAAACTCTGCATACATAACACCCCTCCCCACCAGGTTTGGTCCATACTCAAACCCCATCTATCTAATATACTCTTGTAAATAGGTGGGGCTCTTGGGGGTACGCTGAGACCTGCGTGGTTCAGGTGTTTTGGGAGTCTCACCTTGTGAGGAAGGAAATGTATCTGCCAACATTCCCTTATTAGGATTTCTTGTATTGGTAGAACCTGTTTGGTTATTACAACCTGGTCTCTCCTCCCAATCTATTTCCAACCCAGTGTTATCCTCTAAGTCTGGTAATGATGTGCAATCCTCCATTTATAAAAAATGGTTGTTGGGACTGTGACAGGTTTTGGGATGGTTCCTGTCATGTTAGCTCGTTACACATGGGGTTGATTCTTACTTGCTCATTACCTCCATTATCTCCCCCTTCCCCCTAGAAAAGGCTGTGGGAATGAAATCCAGAGAGGAGCAAGGGCGATGCTCCAGAGGCAGTCTGGACCATAACTGGTCTATATGCCTACTCCACAAGGCACCATCCTCAGTTTGAACCCTGTAAGACCTGGGGCCTGTAACCTGGGTGATCTCTGCAGGAATCCACAATGGTTCACCTACAAGGTTTTTAGCATAGACAAAATCACCCATGGAGAATTGGCGAGTTTTGCTAGTGGAATCTAATAGTGCGTTGGGTGTGTAAGTGGGGTGAAGGCGGTCCAGGGTAGACCTGAGTTTCCTACCCATCAAAAGCTCGGCTTGAGTTAAATTAGTGGATGGGTTAGGAGTGATGTGTTGGATACTGAGTAGTTTTTCAACTTTCTCAGTGATGTCCCCTGGACCCAATTGTTGGAGTTTCTCTTTAGTAAATCGTACCATAAGTTCAGCCCGGCCGTTAGTCGAAGGATGCCCAGGGGCTGTAAGGGTGTGTCTGATATGCTGTTGTGCTAGATATGATTCAAAAAGGTTAGCAGTAAATTGAGGACCATTGTCAGAAACAATAATATCAGGTAACCCATGAGTTACAAAAAGTTTCTTAAGCTGTTTGATAACAGCGTCTGCTGTGGTGGAGCCCATAGGGATAACCTCCAACCATCTGGAGTATGCATCTACCACAATAAGGAAAGTGTGCCCTCTGGTAGGGCCAGCAAAATCAATATGAATCCTGGACCATGGACCCCTGGGACATTCCCATTCCTGTTTGGGGGCGAGAGGAAGTGCAGGCCTAACTTTTTGACAGTTTGGACAGGATGCAACCCAGTTTTCTACCATTTTGTCTATACCTGGCCACCATACATAACTCCTGGCCAATCCCTTCATTCTGACAATACCTGGGTGACCTTCATGTAACATTTCCAAGACCTCTTTTTGAAGTTTTGCAGGAATAACCACTCTGTTACCCCACAGAATACATCCCCTTAAGACAGATAATTCGGTTTGCCTAGATTTGAAAGGTTGGAAACCCTGAGGTAGATCTTGAAGTGGCCAACCTTTTTTAACCCAGCCCACAACAGGAGCCAATAAAGTGTCTTTGGCAGTTTCTCTAGCAATTTCAGCAGCATGGACTGGAAGCTTGGCAACAGTTTCTAGAAAAAAGGTGTAAGTTTCAGGAGCAGGGTCCTCAGTGTGTAAAGGAAGTGGGCAGCGACTCAAAGCATCTGCATGCCCAATGTCTTTTCCAGGTCTATGGATAAGTTTATATGAATAAGCAGCAAGGAATTCAGTCCATCTCAGCATTCTGGGTGACAGGATGACTGGCATTGGTCTATCTCCTGCCACAATTCCCAAAAGTGGTTTGTGATCTGTGACAATGGTGAATCTTCTTCCATAGACGTATTCATGGAACTTCTTGACTGCTGCAACAATTGCCAAAGCTTCTTTGTCCAGTTGACTGTAGTTCCTCTCTGCTTTAGTTAAAGTGCGAGAGTAAAAGCAATGGGAGCTTCCCTCCCACTGGGAAGCTGTGGCTCAGCACCCCCACTCCAAAGGGAAGCATCACAAGTTAATACTACAGGTAAATTCTCAGCAAACTGTATCAATACACAATCAGAAGTGATTAGTCTCTTGATATTGTTAAATGCAGTTTCTTCTTTCCTGCCCCAAACCCATGCAGATTTTTTTATCCAGTAATCTATGTAAGGGTTCTGCAGTGGTTGCTTTCTGAGGTAGAAACATATGGTAGAAATTAGCAAGCCCCAGGAATGCTTGCAAGTCAGTTTTGCATTTTGGTCTGGGGGCTTCTTTGATTGCCTGGACTTTGGCTTCTGTGGGGTGGATGCCCTGTTTATCAATCATATATCCCAAGAATTCTACTTTGTCAGTTCTTAGTGTACACTTTTCTTTTTTTACTTTTAACCCTGCTTTCTTGAACCTGGTCAGAACTTCTCTGAATTTCTCATGTAATTGAGTGTCATTTTCAGCAGAGATTAAAACGTCATCAAAATAAGGCACCACCCCAGGTAACCCTTGTAGCATCCTCTCCATAAGGCTTTGAAATATGCCTGGTGCCACACTTACTCCGAATTGTAACCTCTTGCATTTGAATGCACCCCGATGGGTTACAATGGTTTGAGCTTCTGCAGTTAAATCGTCTACTGTTAACTGCTGGTATGCTTGGGCCAGGTCCAGTTTGGCAAGACTGTGCCCCCCAGAAAATGTAATAAATGATGAACCACTGGAACTGGATATGCGCTCTGTTGTAGCGCATGGTTCAATGTCCCCTTGTAATCCCCACAGATTCTCACAGAACCATCAGCCTTGACTGGCGTGACTATGGGTGTTTCCCACCTGGAGAGGTCTGTGGGCTCTAGTACCCCTTGGGCTATTAGTTTATCTAATTGTTCATCAATTTTTTCTTTCAAGGCAAATGGTACCCTCCTGGGTTTTAAATGGATTGGTTGTACCTTGGGATCTAGGTTAAAAGTGATAGGGGTCCCCAAGTACTTGCCTAATCCATCACTGAAGACCTCTGGAAACTCAGACTTCAATGATTCTTCCCAATCAGTGTTGCTCACGTGATTGATGCCAGTTACTTCGATGCCCAGCGGGTTGAACCACTCCAGTCCCAGCAAACTTGGGTGATCTTTATCTACGATGGTCAGTGGTAGGCATTTGATGTGGCCTTTGAATTTCACGTTGAATTCTCTTGTTCCAACTACTGGAATCTTGTTCCCTTGGTAGTCTTTAAGAGTTAGTGCTTGTTTTTTGAAATGAGACTTTGAATGTCTGGTATTAGTCTATGAATAGTGTCCCATGACACCATGGATAGGTATGAACCTGAGTCCACTTCCATTTGGCAAGGTCTTCCCTCAATAAATACCTTGACATGCACTTTCCTATTATTTAATGAAGAAGAATGACCAATAGTTACTGTTTGATGAGTTTCATTCTTTCCATTTGCTTCTGTGCTGCACCCCATTTTCTCGCTGGTGTTGTTTGGTTTAACTTCTCTGTCTTTGTTGTTTGCAACAAACTTCCTTCTGTTTGGTGGAGTTCTGGATGATTTGCAGACTCTTGCAATGTGCCCTCTTTTTTCACAACGGAGGCAAATGTCATCTAGGAATTTGCATTCAGTGCGAGGGTGGTTTCCCCCACAACCTATGCAATGGAAATCTCGCCTCTTTCTTCCCAGTTCATTGCGTTTCCGCTCCATTCTGAGTCTGTTAATTCCTTCTTCTTCTCCACTTTATTCTGACTCAGATTCAAGTTCATCAAGTTCATCTTTTCACCATCAGAATGGCCCGTAGCCTTGTTCATCTTTCTCATGGCTGCTGCTGAGGTTTTGGTGGCTTCAGCTGAGGTTGGTTCATCTATGGCTTCTTTCAGTGTAATTTTTGGTTTCATAAGTAATTTGCTCTGCAAAACCTTGTCTTTAAGGCCCAATACAAAATGATCACGCATGGCCTCCTCTAAAACGCTGAATTCGCATGCACCCCCAATGTTCCTTAAACTTGCCACGAAGTCACTGACGCTTTCATCTTCTCCCTGATCGCGGTGATAAAACTCGTGTCTCCTAATGAGGCAAGATACTTGGGGCGTGTAGTGTGCCCTTAAAAGTCTTTCCAGATCAGACCATGCCATTACCTTCACGTCTGCTGGGGCAGCCAATGCCTTCGCCATCTTGAAGACTGTAGGACCGCAATCAGTAAGAAAAACCGCTCTCTTCCGTTGCTCAGAAATGGAGGCCAGATCGTTTCCTTCTAAGTACATCTGAAACCGATCTGCATACGACTCCCAGTCTTCATTCTTTGGATCGAACGGGGCTGGGGGGGTGTTTAGCGCAGCCATCTAGCTCTTCTGTGTTCCGCGTTGCCTTCTCCTTGGGAATATCTCACCTTCGTTGCCAGTGTTAAGTTTGCATGGAGAGATGAGACGTGGAGTGCTTCAACTCTTTTTTATTGTGGCTTCAGCTCAGAACGGACCCGAATGGCTCAGCCGCAGCCGCTATTTATAGCCAGCTGCCGCGGCTGCCAGCCAGAGTGCACTTTTACAACCAATGATTTCAAACACTTTACAACAACAACCAATCATTTCAAACTCTGCATACATAACAAAAGGAGTTTTGTAAGTGGAGGGATGTCAAACTCTATTTTTCTTTTGCACTCTTCCTACAGGGGCTGAATCAAGGTGCAGTTGTAAGGAAAAATGGTGGATTTGTGCCTCAGATACTAATTCATATCTCAATTCAAAAGAACATTAACAATTTAAGTTGGACACACTGAATTTGCATTTAAAAGCAAAACATCCATAAATGTTTAATTCACAGTACAGAATGGATTTTCATAGGAAAAGAAATTAAAACATTTGCATCTTTGTATGACTATCTAGTATGTTCATAGTTTATCAAAAATGTATGTCCTTATTCTGCCTTGGCCTAAATTTACAAAACCATTCTCTTCAACTAAAGAGAAGAAAAAGTATAGAAAAAAGTAGTGCAGAAGAAATGTATGTATGTATGTATGTATGTATGTATATGTATATGTATATGTATATGTATATGTATATGTAGTATAGTATTGTCTGTAAGATTGAGAATATTATGAGAATTCATTCAGCGTTCTCCCAGGAGAACAAGCTGAAGACACCAGCCTGAAGATGACGGATGAGATTTAAACGCTGCCAAGGTATTCTCAATCTTACACGGACAAGACCAATACACCAAGACCTACATACCTTTACCCGTGAAAATCTACGAAAACATGTATATGTGTATGTATATATGTGTGTGTGTAATGTTTATTATGTATCATAACATAGATAATATATATGAGCTAAAGATGCATTCCAATTATCCAAAGGATGCATTTTACATGGAATATTGTCTTAGAATAGTGGTTTGTTTTGCTGAGCTATTCTGTCATGAACTAAATCTATTATTTATTTTATTATGTATTTATTTATGAGACTTATATGCCACCCTATCTCCCAGAATATCAACTTCCGAATCAGAATATCAACTTCCGTCTTCCAATATTCTTTCAAATGTCTTTTTCTTCTTGGATTTAGTGTTCATTTTTTATTAAATACATCTGACCAGAATATTTTGCAAGACAGAGAGAGAGAAAGAGAGAAATACAGACACAGAAATGTTAATGGCTTTGAATACTAGGATTAGAAGTGATTTAAATGTCCTCAAGTCCCAAAGCAGAAAATAGAAATGTAGAGATGGAGTTTAAGTCCATTGCTCATCCTTCAGATAGAACTGCATCTAAGCCTATTAATCATTATGCTAAATAGTATATCCAAAAGGATCCTAGCTAAATTCTTTGTTAAGATTGACTTTACTAATCATGAGAATAACTCTAATAGCCGGGATATTCCAAGGACTATTGAAAATAATCAATTTAAGGTTTTTTCCCCCTCATTGTAATCTTGTTAAGTTTGTCCCTTCCATGTTTCACTATGTGATTAACAACAGTCACATACATACCATTCGAGTCAACGGGAGTCAGGCGGCATATAAATTAAATAATTCCATCCTTCCATCCATCCATCCATCCATCATAGGTTATACGTAGTCTTCTCATTCATAGTTCATCCACATTTTTTTTTCATGTACATTCTGGCTATTCCTTGCAGGCATTGAGGTTCTCCCTCTTGGCCTCCTAGATTCTACTTCTTGCCTCTTCCTGGGTTCAAGATTTGATACATGGGGAAAACCAATCTTTCCCCTTGTCACTCCATATACCAATAGAAGTATTGGATAGGCAATTTGGCAGGCTGCTGTCCTGTTGACCAGTTTAAACAGGAGAAATATTAATTATATCTTCCTATCTACTATGTTGTTCTCAAAGTATAACAGATATTCCACCAATGGAAGTAAAATCTGGCAAAGCCTCTCTCCTTGCTGCTGGTGGGACTCTTTGTGGAGGCAAATCTCCGAATCAGAATAATAGCTAGGGAAGGAACAATTAACTCTTACTCTTCCCCATGAACTGCTAAAAAAAGAAACCCTATTCTTTTTTTATTGGTGATTGACTGGTCACTGAAATTTGGTATTTGACCAGCATTATAAATAAGAAAGAAAACAGATTGTTATAATAAACTTACTGTTCTCCAAATTATTACAAACATATCTAAATCAAAATTTGGCTGAGTGAAAGTATTTAAGAACCCAGAATATGAGTGAAGGATTAATATAAAATAATTTTATGTATTACTAAGATTGAAAACAATTGGAATTAAGGAATATAATTAGAAATAGTGCATTTTAGGATATATAGGGAAGATTTGGGAAAGAGTTTCAGTCTCCCTGGAGCCATAGGGACAATGTCTTGAAGATATGAAATCCAGCCACCCATAGTGCAGAAGAAAGACATTAAACAGTCTCTAGAAAAATACCCATCTACCCATTTACTCAGGGTTAGATTATATAAATCCACTGCAATAGAGGGCTTGTGGTGATTGGCCATAATTGGAGGTGGACTTTTGAAGAGGAGGAGAGGGGGAAGGGGAAGAGGAGGAGGAGGAAGAGGAGGTGGACTGAACTTGCTCAAGTAGTTCAAATTGAGTAGGGGCATATTTCATCCATTCAGTTTCTCCATATTATGACAGGCATTGTATTTATCTTTAAATTATAGCAATCATTTCTGGTTTTGTATGGAACCTTATAAATTAGTATATTCACATTCATTGAAACATATATACTCTTTCTTTTTATTTTGGGGAGCTGAATAAACGTGAACCCTAATTGGGTTGAAGGGCTGAAGCTGGGAAGGAGGAAAACTTTGATTCGCATACTGGAGAAGTATTTTTTGTAAACAAGAGATAAATAGCAGAAACCTTCAAGGCTGGGAATTAAATGGCCAAATGGTCATTGATTCCAAATGCTAGGGGAGGAAATTCCCAGGACTTAAACTTTATTTCAAAACTACATTGGAAATAATGTAGTTATAGAGCAAAATTCCTGGTGCTGCTAACAAATAACTCCTTCCTAATTATTATATACAGTAAATCTACTTATTTAATTCTCCAATTCAGCTTGGAGATGTAAAGAAAAAGTTCAGTGTCTCTACTTGTTACAAAGCTTTGACCTTTAAAGCAGGAAACACTCAAGTATTTGCACATTATGACCTTGTAACTTTTATATCTACTGTATCAGAATTTGCTCATTGTTAATTGAAGTTAAATGTAAAAAAAAAAAGTATTGGGGAGGTATTTAGCAATGGATTATGATGAAGCAATGTGATCTGGACAGCATCGTGGTCAGCTAAACCGAAGGTCACTCATTTTGTGTGATATCGTTTATCATAAATTTCCTACCTTTCTTTACAATCCATATTCCTGGTTTAGTGTCAGAGGTCTCAGTTAGCTTGTCCCAGAGGCCAAATTCACTGTTTGCACTAATTGCTCTGCATGCACAACTGCTGCACTGTTTGATTTGGTTTGACAAGTCCAGTCTGTAAAATAAAGGGAGGAAGAAAATTGACTTGCATCAGCAATACGATAGCACAGGGTGGTGACTCAGAATTAAAGTATGAAACAAGCTACAAAACACTAACGAAAAGAGAAGATGTAAGGCTTGGTTGGCAGTTAACGTAAGTATTAGAAATACATTAGAATACTTTCAGCTGTGAGTCAGTCTTCCGTGCAGAAGTTGTTCTATCCATTAGATATTCCAATAAGGATGTGATACATGGTATAAAATGTTCATCTATTTTTGCTCATTGTGACAAAATTGATGTATGTTTTATGTGACAGTGTCAGTACAGGAAAAATATCAATGGGAAATTGAGGCAACAGATCTTCACAAGGATTCCATGTGGCAACAGTTGAAACGTAAAAGGAAGCCCCATTGCCCTAATTTTTTGGTGTGGATATCCTCAGTGGAGATGCAACATTATGGGCTGAGGTTTAGAAAAAAAACACAGCAGTCTGTTTAACTGCAGGAAAAGACAGGAAACTATGATAGTCATGCTGAAAGCTGCCCAGAGTTTGATATAAGATAGATGGCTACATAAAAGTTTCAAATAAATAAATAAATAAATAAATAAATAAATGCCCTGAAAATAAATGCTACGTAAAGTTCAGTGTGGGTTATACTGTTTTCCTGATTTCATTTTTTCCCTCCACCAGTCTTCTTTAGATGATATTCTGGACCTCAGCTGTCCTTTTCCACTCATTCTTTCTAAATTTGTATTAGGTCCCGAAGAAATCCTAACCCTGAAATACTTTGAAATCTGAAATGCTTGGCAAAATCTTCCTATTCCCCCTGACCTATTGGAAGCTGTAGTATTTGTAATTTCTCTCCTGCCACTTTTCCATTGATGTTGATATATGGCACAGGAATGTTAATACTTGGAAAATATTCTTGTCATTGCTGGAGTAATGCCTATAAGATGGAGGAGTTGTAGGAAAAAGGATTATGTGAGTTAAAAGTATACAGACTCCATACTCACTAGGGGTACAACTGTTTCTAGTGGGGAAAAAAAACTTTTTGCAGCTGTACACTGAGAAATAGTTTACATTTTTTTGTAGCTGTCAGATCTTCTGCTTCCACCATTCACCTGGATTCATCTTGAATGGATGGGCTATAATTTTAGCTTGACAGCCCATCAGCTCCTATTGGGAGCAAAAAGAAGCATTTTCTGTTCTTAAGTTTTTGGTTCCAATAGTGCCACAAATCTAGAATGAATGGTGGAAAATCAGGCCCAGGAAGCTAATTAACACCTCTTCACACAACACACAATGTGATACAGTATTTATGGTATTGCATTAGAAATGGGGAGAGCCAGGAACTAGTGTAGCTTTAGAAGTTCATGAGGCAACTTTGGTTGCTCTGTCAGCCCAATGTAACCCACAGGTTTATAATGGGGACAAATGGAAGACGTTAACACTATGTATGCTGCCTTGACCTAAATGTGAGAGAAGGGAGGGAGGGAGGGAGGGAGGGAGGGAGGAAATCTAATAATAGAAACACCATGTAATGGTTTGCATTACTGGCTATTAATAAAATTAAGTCTCCCTTGAGTGACCTCATCATGGACATTTCCAGTTTTTTGACAGCAATATAGAAGTAATTTGCCACTGTTTTCTTCTAGGATGTTTCTTTTTTTCAAATTCCCAGTAAAGCCTGAGGATTTTCAGGTTGTCTCCATTCATGTGCTAACTATGTCCAGATAATGTTGAGGTCAACCAAAGTCAAGTATATCTTGCCATTTAGCAGGGCTATTGGGCATACTCAAATTTTCCAAAATTCCTGAGTTGCATTTAGGCTGAGTTGCATTTAGAGCTTTTTAAGAGCAGGATATATATAAAATAACAATAGGTCTATCTAGATCATTATCTAGAGGCAAATTGCCTTGGCCTCCTTCTTTTGTTGATATTCACTTTTTCAGCTTAATATACCAGAATGACTTATAAAATTAAATAATATAACAGTCCCTGACCTCAAGCTTACTGTTTGAAATACAGTACATGGAAAGAGAATGAGTGGGAAGTGAAAAAGTGTTTCATCCTGATGAAACATCTTGATGAGGTTGTCAGGTTGGTATTGTCACTTTTCTTTACCTAGGCTGCTCTGTTTTTTATGTAAATGTTCTTTCTCCTCTGCTTCTATATCTCTTCTGCTTTTGCTTTCTGTTTATGAGCTCAAACCTTATCAAGGCTTATAAGAGCCTTGGTGGTGCAGGCTGTTAAATGCCTAGCACTTAATTCCAGCTGCCTGCAATTACTGTAGGCTCGAATCCCACCAGGCTCAAGGTTGACTCAGCCTTCCATCCTCTCGGGGTAGGTAAATTGAGGACCCATGATTGTTGGGGGCAATAAGCTGACTTCGTAAAAATGCCGCTTAGTAATAAGCAGGCATATACAATGGAACGAAGGCTCTTGCTGAATGCATTGGGTTGTGCTCCAAAAATTGTAAGCCACCCTGAGTCTCCAGAGAAGGGCGGCATATAAATATGAATAAAATAAAATAAAATAAATAAATTTCTTTGTGGAAGCTTCGTTGTTTCTGTTTCTGCTCTTTCTTTGGAATAAGTTGGTTCAGCAAGAGTTGTAGATGGTATGAAAACGTGATGACAGAAACAGCACAAACGTCTGTCAAATCTATGACAGGTGACAGCAATGGTTTAATGTAAATTTCAAAGCATATAGTGTTTTCTCTGTCATATCACTCTCATTATAGTTCCATTTTAGTTCTAGTTCCATCTTAAGCACAAAAGGTGACTTTGAGCCAGTCAGTCTAACCAACCTCACAGGGTTGTTGTGGGAAAAATAAGAGGAGGAAGGAGTATTAGTTGCAAGGTTTGTTGCCTTGAGTTACTTATAAAGTAATAAAGGCAGGTAAAAATCAATAAAATTAAAATAAAATTAATTAATAAAAAATAAAATAGTAAATAAAATAAAATAAAAATTTCCTCAGTTGGAGGAATTATAAGCTATCTTCTGGACTAGGTAGAACTCTGCAATCATACTAATTAATTCAGTCATAATTGTGATCGTGTGAGATATTGAATGAAAAGGGTGAACTTAAGTCTATGCAAGCGTTGGAAGAACAAGGTATAAAAATGGATTGGTTTTCATATGCACAAATACAATCTAGATTTGATAAAGATCTTAAAACAGAAGGTTTCTATGATAAGTTGACTGATTTAGATAAAATTCTGATAGGTACTGATGAAAAGGTAATTAAAAAACTCTATGGACATTTATTAGAATTTAAATTAGAGGAAGAACAAGTTAAAGAAATTATGATTGCTTGGAGGAAAAAATTTGGATATGGGATTGATTTAGGGAAATGGCAAAAATTGTGGTCTCAGAACTATAAAATGACAATGTCAACTGCTTATAAAGAAAATTTGTATAAGATGTTTTATAGGTGGCACCTACCCCCGACAAGAATTGCGAGAATGTTTAAGAACAAATCGGATAAATGTTGGAAATGTCATCAGATACCTGGTTCATATTACCATATGTGGTGGACATGTTCGGATGCAAAAAGATATTGGACTAAAATCCACACATGGTTTGAAAAAATGATAAAACAACACATAGACTTTAAATCAGAGATATTTTTATTGGGAATTATACCAGAAATATACAATAAAGAATTGAAATTGAAATATTTGATTGTAAATGTTTTAACAGCGGCTAGAATTGTATTTGCTAAGAATTGGAAAAATGAAAATATACCTATGCAGGAGGAAGTTATTAAGAGAATTATGGACTGTGCTGAAATGACTAAATTGACATTTTTTTTTTTTAATTACATTTATATGCCGCCCTTCTCCGAAGACTCAGGGCGGCTTACAATTTTTGGAGCACAATCCAATGTGCTCAGCAATAGCCTTCATTCCATTGTATATGCCTGCTTATTACTAAGCGGCATTTTTACAAGGTCAGCTAATTGCCCCCAACAATCTTGGGTCCTCAATTTACCCCGAGAGGATGGAAGGCTGAGTCAACCTTGAGCCTGGTGGGATTCGAGCCTACAGTAGTTGTAGACAGCTGGATCTTAAGAGCAGGCATTTACAGCCTGAGCCACCAGAGCTCTTGTTTGAAATTAGAGAACAAGAAGATAAACAATTTTATATGATATGGGATTTATTTTATCAATGGTTAGATAAAAAGACATGGCAATGAAATAGACTAGGAAGTTTCATAATAGAAAATCAATAGATTGATATAGAATATAACACAAAATATATAACCATTGGATGAATGTATAATACAAATTTATAATAAAATCTAGAATACCTTGTATAAAATGATGGAATAATAGTTTAGTCAAATTAATGATTCATAACTGATGAATATGTAAGCATATGCTAGATTGAAAATCTGAGAATCTATACAACTTGTGAGTAAGGACTATGAAAGGATAGCACAAAAGATTTGTAACCAACTGACACACTCTATGTATGTAATTGGAAGATGGTTTTATGTTTTTATGTCTTTGTCTGTATATGTTTGTATATATATATATATATATATATATATATATATATATATAAAATTGTGATTGTGAATGCATCTTAATTGATAACTTTAATGTCAGCAGGCTTAAGCAACTAAACCAATGACATTCAAACCTACATACATAACACCCCTCCCCACTAGGTTCAGTCCATACCAAACCCCAACCTATCTAATGTATTCTTTTAAATAGGTGGGGCTCTTGCATGTACGTTGAGACCTTCGTGGTTCAGAAGTTTTAACATTCTCACCCAGTGAGAGAGGAAATGTGTCTGCTGACATTTCCCCACTGGGACTTCCTGTGAAAGAAGACCCTGTTTGATTGTTAGAATCTGGTCTCTCCTCCCAACCCATCTCCAGCCCAATGTCAGCACCCAAGTCAGGTAGTGATGTACAATCTTCCACTTCTAAGGATGGATTTTGGCATTGCGACAGATTTTGGAATGGTTCCTGTCGTAATGGCTCGTTACACATGGGGTTGATTCTTGCTTGCTGATTTTCCTCCTGTTCCTCCCTTCCCCTAGAATTGACATCAGGTGAGGGAACTAGAGAGGAATAAGTGCGATGTTCCTGAGAGAACCTGGATCTAAGTTGATCAATGTGCCTGCTCCAGAGGAGGCCATCCTCTGTTTGCACCCTGTAAGAACGAGGGCCTGTGATCTGAGTTATCTCAGCAGGAATCCACAAAGGTTCACCTATAAGGTTCTTAGCATAAACAGAATCACCCACACTGAATGTCCAAACTTTGGAAGTGGAATCTAGTGGTGCGTTGGGTGCATAAGTGGGATGAAGGCAGTCAAGGGAAGACCTAAGTTTCCTACCCATCAACAACTCTGCTGGGGATAAGTTATTAGATGGGTTAGGAGTGATGTGCTGAACACTGAGAAGTTTTTCAACTTTCTCAGTGATGTCCCCAGGACCCAGTTGCTGAAGCTTCTCCTTGGTAAAATGTACCATCGTTCAGCCTGGCAGTTAGAAGGGTGCCCAGGGGCAGTAAGGGCATGTCTGATACCCTGTTGTGCTAAATAGGATTCAAAAAGGTTGGATGTAAATTGAGGGCCATTGTCAGAGACAAGAACATCAGGTAATCCGTGGGTTACAAAAGTTATTTGAGCTGTTTGATGACAGCATCAGTTGTGGTGGATGCCATGGGAATTGCCTCTAGCCATTTGGAATATGCATCTACTATAATAAGAAAGGTGTGCCCTCTGGTAGGTCCAGCAAAATCAATGTGAATCCTGGACCACGGGCCCCTAGGACATTCCCATTCCTGTTTGGGGGCGAGAGGTGGTGCAGGCCTGACTACCTGACAGTTGGGACAAGATGTAACCCAGTTTTCAACCATTTTGTCAATACCTGACCACCATACATAACTCCTGGCCAATCCCTTCATCCTTACAATACCAGGATGAGCCTCATGTAACATTTCCAAAACCTCTTTTTGCAGTTTTGCAGGAATAACCACCCTGTTACCCCACAAAATACATCCTCTTAATACAGATAATTCAGTTTGCCTGGACTTAAAAGGTTGGGCAAGGTGAGGTAGATCTTGAAGAGGCCAACCTTTCTTAATCCAGCCTATAACAGGAGCCAACACAGTGTCTTTGGCAGTCTCTCTGGCAATTTCAGCAGCATGCACTGGAAGCTTGGCAACAGTTTCTAGGAAAAAGGTGTGTGTTTCAGGTTCAAAGTCCTCCTTGTGGCAAGGGAGTGGGCAACAACTCAGCGCATCAGCATGTCCAATGTCCTTGCCAGGCTTGTGGATAAGTTTGTATGAATAAGCAGCAAGAAATTCAGTCCACCTCAGGATTCTTGGTGACAGGATAGTAGGTGTAGGCTTGTCTCCTGCCACAATGCCTAACAAAGGTTTGTGATCTGTAATAATGGTAAATGTTCTCCCATACAGATATTCATGAAATTTCTTAATAGCTGCAACAATTGCCAATGCCTCCTTGTCCAATTGGCTGTAATTCCTCTCTGTTTTGGTCAAAGTGGTCAAAGGGCCTTGGTGGCTCAGGCTGTTAATTGCCTGCACTTAAGTTCCAGCTGCCTACAACTGCTGTAGGCTCGAATCCCACCAGGCTCAAGGTTGACTCAGCCTTCCAGCCTCTCGGGGTAGGTAAATTGAGGACCCAAGATTGTTGGGGGCAATTAGCTGACCTTGTAAAAATGCCGCTTAGTAATAAGCAGGCATGTACAATGGAATGAAGGCTATTGCTGAGCACACTGGGTTGTATCCCCAAAATTGTAAGCCTCACTGAGTCTTCGGAGAAGGGCGGCATATAAATGTAATTTCTGAATCTGGTAAGGACTTCTCTGAGTCTTTCTTGTAACTGAGTGTCATTTTCAGCAGAGATTAACACATCATCAAAGTAAGGCACTACCCCTGGCAGTCCTTGGAGCATTCTTTCCATAAGGCTTCGAAAGATGCCTGGTGCCACGCTTACTCCAAATTGTAACCTTTTACATTTGAAAGCACCTCTATGAGTCACAATGGTTTGGGCCTCTGCAGTGGCATCATCAACTGTTAGTTGTTGATATGCCTGGGCCAGATCCAATTTGGCAAAGACTGTACCCCTGCCAAGTGAATGTAACAGATAATGCATCACTGGAACTGGGTATGCGCTCTGCTGCAGTGCATGGTTCAGTGTCCCCTTATAGTCTCCACAGATTCTTACTGACCCATCAGTCTTGACTGGTGTGACTATGGGTGTCTCCCATCTGGAGTGATCAGTGGGCTCTAAAACCCCTTGAGCTATTAATTTGTCTAATTGTGCATCAATTTTTCCTTTAAAGCAAATGGGACCCTTCTGGGCTTTAAACGAATTGGGGGCACCTTGGGGTCTAGGTTGAAAGTGATAGAGGTCCCCATATACTTGCCCAGTCCTTCGCTGAAGACCTCTGGAAACTCAGACTTCAAGGCCTCCTCCCATTCAGAGTTGCTCACGTGACTGATGCCAGTCACCTCGATGCCTAGTGGATTGAACCACTCAAGTCCCAGCAAGCTTGGGCGATCCTTGTCCACGATGGTCAGAGGCAAACATTTGGTGTGGCCTTTAAACTTCACGTTGAATTCTCTTGTTCCAACTACTGGAATCTTGTTTCCTTGGTAGTCTTTAAGAGTCAGTGCTTGCTTCTGGAAATGTTTCTTCTGAATGTTGGGAAGTAGCCTGTGAATAGTGTCCCATGACACCATAGATAAATAGGAGCCTGAGTCCACTTCCATTTGGCAAGGCCTTCCTTCAATGAATACCTTCACATGTACTTTTCTGCTTCTCAAGGGTGAAAAATGACCAATGGTGACTGTTTGATGAGTTTCATTCTTCCCATTTGCTTCTGAGTTGTGCCCCATTTTCTCACTGAAGTTGTTGGGCTTGAATTCTTTCTCAGGAAATTTCTTCCTACTAGGTGGAGTTCTCGATGATTTGCAGACTCTTGCTAGGTGACCTCTTTTCTCACAACGTAGGCAGATGGTGTCTAAAAACTTGCATTCAGTGCTGGGGTGCCCCCCCCCACAGCCTCTGCAATAAAATTCTTGCCTCTTTCTTCCAAGGTCTTTCCTTTTCTTCTCCATTCTGAGTCTATAAATTCCTTCCTCCACCTCACTACAGTCTGATTCAGAATCTATCTGCTCGCAATGAGTTGTTGTGGACTTTTCCACATCAGAATGGCTTGAGGCCTTGTTAATTTTCTTCATGGCTGTCGCTGAGGACTTAGTGGCTTCTGCTGAGGAGGCCTCTTCTATGGCCTCCTTTAACGTGATCTTAGGTTTTAATAATAATTTGCTCTGAATCACCTTGTCTTTGAGGCCTAGGACAAACCAATCGCGCATGGCCTCCTCCAAGCTGTTAAATTCGCATGCACCCCCAATGTCTCTTAAGCTTGCCATGAAGTGGTTAACGTTTTCGCTTTCCCCTTGATCCCGACGGTAAAACTCGTGTCTCTTAATGAGGCACGATACTTGTGGGGCGTAATGGGCTCTTAAAAGTTTTTCTAAATCAGGCCATTCCATTACCTTCACGTCTGCAGCTCCCGCCAATGCCTTCACCATCTTGAAGACTGCCGGATCGCAGTGCGTAAGGAAGACCGCCCTCTTCCACTTCTCGGAGATGTCGGCGAGGTCGTTTCCTTCCAAATACATTCGGAAGCAATCCGCGTACAATTCCCAGTCTTCTGCTGCCAGATCGAACGGGGCTGGGGGGGTGTTCAGTGCAGCCATCTCACTCTTCTGCTTGTCTTCCACGTCATTCTTCTCTTCAGGGGAATCCCACCCTCGTCGCCAGTGTTAAGTTTGCATGAAGAGTCAGACGCGAAGAGCTTCAGTGAAGAGTTTATTAAGTGACTACAGCTCGAATGGACCCGACTTGGCTGGGCTACGGCTGCTTCTTATAGCCAGCAGCCGTAGTTGCTAGCCAATCAGAGTGCAGGCTTTTCCCACACTTTTTAAACCAATCTTATTTGACAATTTACAAGAACAATTCAAACTAAACCAATGACATTCAAACCTACATACATAACAGATGGCATGTGTGTCCTGGATGACAGGACACAGAATATTGAAGGACATTGGCAGTGACTACTTTTTCTGTCCCTGCCTCTAATCCCAAACGTTAACTGTCCTTTCTTCAAGGGCTGTTTTGGCAAGCAATATGCTTGCAGTGAAGTGCTACGAACCCAGAAAAATGCAAGGCTATTCAGCCTTCATTATATTTAAATGCTTGCCTGTATTTATAGATGACGGGGAGGAAGATATATTGAAATTCAAAGCTTCTTCTAGAAAAGCTAGGAGGACAAAATGTGCCAGGTTTATTTATTTTGTCTAACATTTTCTAGAACTTTAAATTCCTTTTCCCAGAGCATTTCCCTCCCACTGCCTCCCAGTGAATTGTGAATCGGCCTGGAATTTCTGCAAAATGTCGAGCTGTCTCCCCTTCAGAAATAGATCTCTGATATTTGAGGCAAAGTATGTTTCTAACTGAAAGGATACCAAGATATCTTTGATTCAGCAAAGACCAGATCAAATCATCCATATCAAGGGATGGCTTCAGGTTAGCCAGTTGGGTCGAGAGGCTGCAAACTGCAAAGTAGCACTGGGAAGTGCTTTGAAGATTGATGGCTTTTCTCTTGCTTCTGGGATTGTGGAAGATAATTTATAATGCAGCAGCTTCACTGATGTATCTGGAGAACATTGAGGGAAAGCTGAATAATGCCATGAGCATTATCCGACATTAATAAGAGGATCTAGCCAAGGACCTTCTCCGCTACAGTAAACTTGCTGCCCATCAAGGTCCATCTGGGATGACAAAGCTAACATCAAAGGGAGCTTCATTCATTTTCTCAGCCTCTTCGTTTTGTCTCTCTTGTGTTAATGTATTGTTATATTTCTCTGCTGGCTTTTCCCACACAAGTGGAAGCTTAATTCAACCTTCAATATTCAGAGCCCTATCAGCCCACCACACACTTCTAAACTTTATATGATTGGGGCAGGTTTAAATCCTCAACAATGAGTTAATGGCCATTAGGCTAATATGAACACAGGGGATTTCTGTTTTATAAGAATGAGGGAAGGGGTGAAAGGCTACTGATGCTACTTCCTTTCTGCCAGCCTGTTCTAATGTAGCTTGGCTTTCTCCACTGCATACTATGGAGTTGCAAAAAGAGTGGCATATAAAATTGATAAATCATAAATAAACCAGTCTTAACCTCCAGCCTGGTTCTGATGCCACCACTCACCAACAACATGAATTGCTCCACCCCAAATTGATTGAGTCAAGAAAATGTCAATTGTTGCTAAGGAGCCTCAATCTACTTGCTTTCCTTCACAGCCAGTGATGTCTTTCCCTCCCAGCCAGCTATTTCAATCTTTCTGTGCCCCTCTGATCCATAGTCAGAAGGGGCAAAACATTATGACCTCCATGAGCAGATGAAGGGGCAGTCTTTTCAGTCTTTTCTTAGACCCCCCTGCAAAGCTAGTAGAAAAGTAAGAGTAATTTTAAAGAAGTTTGTAGTTTTAAGAATTCCAAAGACTCACTGGTCAACAATTTAGACTGATCTTCATCCTTGCTGTCTTTTTGTTGTTGCTGCTTTTATTGTTGTCCCGTTTTAAAACAGAGGGAGAGGAATATTTCAAAAAAAGCTCTGTGGTGAAATCCTTGAGAATATCCTGCTTAAATTGAATCCTGTACAGTGTCACCCATCCCTACTACTTTCACTTTCCCTCCCCTGCCAGTAAATGAAGCAGCTTTCTGATAACTTACATTATATCCTGTGAATTATTGTTTCTAAAACATTTCTAAAAAATTGAATCAGAAATCTCACACCATACGGAACCAAATTAATTTATCTCTAAATCTGGGAGCACAAATATGAATTGAATTACACCCTATTTGAATCTTCACTTTCTGGTTTGAATCACATCAGATCTGATTTATAAAGGCCTAGAGATTCGCTGTATAGTGTATTGAAATAATTAGTTATGTTAATGTGTAATGTGTTACATTATAATTAGTTACACTAATGTATAATCAGAACCCTCCCCTGCTGTCAAATGTTGTTTAAAATGCTTTCTGTTACAGCCAGTCCCTGTTTAATGAATACTTCAGTTAGTGACCGGTCACATATATAACAGTATTAAGTAGTAGTTAGAGGGAGTTATAATTTTTTTTTCAACCACTTACGCTCAAATTGCTGCAGCTGACAATAATGCATGCAGAAAGAGAGTAACACCTGCATTTCTGCATAAGACAGAACCGGTAGTTATACCAGTCTGATCCCATCCCTGCATGACTTACATGCAAGTTTTCTTTTTCATACCATCTAATCTGGGCTTTTGTGCTTTCTTAGAACACCCAGCAGTATCTGCAGTAAACAGTGATAACTCTGAAATGACAACATCCATGTGATGATGTCATCTCATAAATGCCATGATTGTGTTCTCGCATCCTAAGCATATGTATGTGTGGGTTCTGCCTCTTGTCATCAACATGACAAAAGCAGTATCACATGGCAAGCTCCACCCCTTTGGAATATTTGTGCAGTGCCATGATGCAGATGCAAAATAGGTAAAGATTATGATGGTACAATTTTCCTTTCATTGTTATTCTGTTCTCCCTTGACTACCACTGTAGATGCTATTGGTTCAGGTCTGATGCAAGTACACTTTGCATGATGACAACATTATGAACATTTAGTCATTCCCCACACCTGCTAATTGTTAACAGGCTTAATTGAGTCCATGGTGGGGCTAATTTTATGTCATCTATTTGAGATAGATCTGGTCAGGAAACAGATATGACGAGGCTCAGGAATACCATTTTATCATTGGAGGGTATAATAATAAAAGATTGAAAAACTGCCAAGCTTTTTCTCTGTCCCCCTTTATATCAAAAGAATCATTGCATCAGGACATTTCTTGAAATACTTTCTGATACCTTCTACTTTCCTAGGACCAAGTAGTACTTTTTTGTCTCTTAATGACACAAGATTATATCTATAGCTGTATCAATATCTATGTGTCTATATCTAGATATCTGTATATTTATGTCTATGTCTATCTCTATATTTATCTATATCATCTATGTTTCTAGCTAGCTTTCCAGCTATCTCTGTTCTATATAGCTCTTTATTTTGCAAATTATGACTCATCACATTCATTTATATATTGTGAAGAATGTCATAGGCATTAAAGCTTGCAATTTCCTTTTAGTTTAGAAAAAGTCTCAAAATTTATCTTTTAATTTAGGTCTTTTAGCATTTTTATGCTGCCAACAGTATGGTCTTTATTCTGAATTAACATACTTCTAGAAAATCAAACATAAATATTCTGCAGCGCCTTTTCTTATGGTGAATTTGAAATAAAATATGTTTGGAAGAGAGACTTGAATTTGTGGTAGATAAATATGACAAATCCCACCAGGCTCAAGGTTGACTCAGCCTTCCAGCCTCTCGGGGTAGGTAAATCGAGGACCCAAGATTGTTGGGGGCAATAAGCTGACTTTGTAAAAATGCCGCTTAGTAATAAGCAGGCATATACAATGAAAAGAAGGCTATTGCTGAGCTCATTGGGTTGTGCTCCAAAAATTGTAAGCCGCCCTGACTCTCCGGAGAAGGGCGGCATATAAATATGAATTTAAAAAAATACATTAACTAGGATTCTAATAGTTTCAGGTTCAATCCGATAAGAAAGAAGATGTTCTAGGACAGGGGTGTCAAACTTGTGTCATCACAGCATTTTCATGTGATGTATCACGATTTCCCCTTCGCTAAACTGGGTGTTGGCGTGTTCAGCTCATGATGCATCCAGCCCGTGGGCTGCAAGTTTGACACCCCTGTTCTAGGATTAATAAAGATCTGTCTTAAGTCACTAACTATTCATAAAAGGATATTCTTATTTTTACCAATGTAATTTTATAGCATTGGTTTTCCTCCCTCCCTCCCTCCCTGACAAATATTTTCAAATATTTGGATCTTTAGAGTTTCAAGGTCATAACAAAGATCACTTTCTGGCAGTCTCCTCTAGAATGAGCTTCAGGGCATTCATACAATTAAAAGGAAACTAAACGAATTAATGCTGATGATGATGTTAACCAGGAAAGGATTGTACCCAGTGGGTTATCAATAGTTTACAGCCACAGCAACAATTAGGCACAGGGTCCACAAGTCTATCCATACACTTACCACTTCCTGTATTACCTTGATTGCTTGCCATTTTCTGGCAATCCTCACTACCAAAGGGCTCTGATTCGTTCAACAGTCACAGCTTTGCCTGTATTCAAGCTGAGCAGAACATCCCCTCTCACTTTTACGGGATTTCTTGATAGTTTGCTTTGTGCTGACCGTTTGGGAGCATTCAGGTGTTTCCTCAGTATTCTGAATAATAAGGGAGCAAACTGTCCAAGTATGATCAGCTTGATTGTTTCTGTATGCAGCATGGATGTTATTCATTAATAAACAAAACCAAAAACAGATCGGGACGGAAAGGGAAGGAATTACAGGGAAACCCCTAGAAACCTGATGTGGCCCAGAAGGAGATCTTCCTGTTAAGGTAGTAGGCAAACCATGGAGACTCTGCAGGAAATGGGGGCAGTCCACGTGTCACAGCTGTTGCAAAGAGCAGCTACCATACAAACAGCCTTTGGAGTGGTCCATGTGGAAACTGTTAAGTTTGCATGAAGAGTCAGACGTGAAGAGCTTCAGTGAAGAGTTTATTAGTGACTACAGCTCGAATGGACCTGACATGGCTGGGCTATGGCTGCTAGTTATAGCCAGCAGCTGTAGTTGCCAGCCAATCAGAGTGCAGGGTTTTCCTGCACTTTTTAAACCAATCCTATTTGACATTTTACAAGAACAATTCAAACTAAACCAATGACATTCAAACCTATATACATAACACCCCTCCCCACTAGGTTCAGTCCATACCAAACCCCAACCTATCTAATGTATTCTTTTAAATAGGTGGGGCTCTTGCGTGTACGTTGAGACCTTCGTGGTTCAGAAGTTTCAACATTCTCACCCAGTGAAAGAGGAAATGTGTCTGCTGACATTTCCCCACTGGGACTTCCTGTGAAAGAAGACCCTGTTTGATTGTTAGAATCTGGTCTCTCCTCCCAACCCATCTCCAGCCCAATGTCAGCACCCAAGTCAGGTAGTGATGTATAATCTTCCACTTCTAAGGATGGATTTTGGCGTTGTGACAGGTTTTGGGATGGTTCCTGTCGTAATGGCTCGTTACACATGGGGTGGATTCTTGCTTGCTGATTTTCCTCCTGTTCCTCCCCTTCCCCCTAGAATTGACATCAGGTGAGGGAACTAGAGAGGAACAAGTGCGATGTTCCTGAGAGAACCTGGATCCAAGTTGATCCATGTGCCTGCTCCAGAGGAGTCTATCCTCTGTTTGCAACCTGTAAGAACGAGGGCTTGTGATTTGAGTTATCTCAGCAGGAATCCACAAAGGTTCACCCATAAGGTTCTTAGCATAAACAGAATCACCTACACTGAATGTGCGAACTTTGGAAGTGGAATCTAGTGGTGCGTTGGGTGTGTAAGTGGGATGAAGGCGGTTAAGGGAAGACCTAAGTTTCCTACCCATCAACAACTCTTCTGGGGATAAGTTATGAAATGGGTTAGGAGTGATCTGCTGAACACTAAGAAGTTTTTCAACTTTCTCAGTGATGTCCACAGGACCCAGTTGCTGAAGCTTCTCCTTGGTAAAACGTACCATGCGTTCAGCCCGGCCGTTAGCCGAAGGGTGCCCAGGGGCAGTGAGGGCATGTCTGATACCCTGTTGTGCTAAATAAGATTCAAAAAGGTTGGATGTAAATTGAGGGCCATTGTCAGAGACAAGAACATCAGGTAACCCGTGGGTTACAAAAGTTTTGAGCTGCTTGATGACAGCATCAGTTGTGGTGGATGCCATGGGGATTACCTCTAGCCATTTGGAATATGCATCTACTATAATAAGAAAGGTGTGCCCTCTGGTAGGGCCAGCAAAATCAATGTGAATCCTGGACCATGGGCCCCTAGGACATTCCCATTCCTGTGTGGGGGCGAGAGGTGGGGCAGGCCTGACTACCTGACAGTTGGGACAAGATGCAACCCAGTTTGCAACCATTTTGTCAATACCTGGCCACCATACATAACTTCTGGCCAATACCTTCATCCTTACAATACCAGGATGACCCTCATGTAAGATTTCCAAAACCTCTCTTTGCAGTTTTGTAGGAATAACCAGCCTGTTACCCCACAAAATACATCCTCTTAATAAAGATAATTCAGTTTGCCTGGACTTAAAAGGTTGAGCCAGGTGAGGTAGATCTTGAAAAGGCCGACCTTTCTTAATCCAGCCTATAACAGGAGCCAATAAAGTGTCTTTGGCAGTCTCTCTGGCAATTTCAGCAGCATGCACTGGAAGCTTGGCAACAGTTTCTAGGAAAAAGGTGTGTGTTTCAGGTTCAAAGTCCTCCTTGTGGCAAGGGAGTGGGCAACAACTCAGCGCATCAGCATGTCCAATGTCCTTGCCAGGCTTGTGGATAAGTTTGTATGAATAAGGTGCAAGAAATTCAGTCCATCTCAGCATTCTTGGTGACAGGATAGTAGGTGTAGGTTTGTCTCCTGCCACAATGCCTAACAAAGGTTTGTGATCTGTAACAATGGTAAATGTTCTCCCATACAGATATTCATGAAATTTCTTAACAGCTGCAACAATTGCCAATGCTTCCTTGTCCAATTGGCTGTAATTCCTCTCTGCTTTGGTCAAAGTGCGAGAGTAAAATGCAATAGGGGCTTCTCTCCCACTGGGAAGCCTGTGGCTCAACCCCCCCGCCCCCGACTCCAAAAGGGGATGCATCACAAGTCAGTACAACAGGCAAATTCTCAGAGAACTGTATCAGTACAGCTTCAGACATGATTAATCTTTTAATACTGTTAAATGCTGATTGTTCCTTCCTGCCCCAGACCCAAACAGACTTTTTGTCAAGTAATCTGGGCAATGGTTCAGCAATGGTTGCCTTCTGAGTAGGAACATGTGATAAAAGTTAGTGAGTCCAAGGAAGGCTTGCAAATCTGTTTTGCATTTAGCTCTAGGAGCTTCTTTGATTGCTTGAACCTTGGCATCTGTAGGGTGGATGCCATGCTTGTCAATCATATAGCCCAGGAACCCAACCTTGTCAGTTTTAAGAGTGCATTTTTCTTCCTTGACTTTTAACCCTGCTTCCCTGAATCTGGTAAGGACTTCTCTGAGTCTTTCTTGTAACTGAGTGTCATTTTCAGCAGAGATTAACACATCATCAAAGCAAGGCACTACCCCTGGCAGTCCTTGGAGCATCCTTTCCATAAGGCTTTGAAAGATGCCTGTTGCCACAACCTCTGCAATGAAAGTCTTGCCTTTTCCTTCCCAGGTCTTTCTTTTTCTTTTCCATTCTGAGTCTATAAATTCCTTCCTCCACCTCACTACAGTCTGATTCAGAATCTATCTGCTCGCCAATGAGTTGTTGTGGACTTTTCCACATCAGAATGGCTTGAGGCCTTGTTAATTTTCTTCATGGCTGTCGCTGAGGACTTAGTGGCTTCTGCTGAGGAGGCCTCTTCTATGGCCTCCTTTAACGTGATCTTAGGTTTTAATAATAATTTGCTCTGAATCACCTTGTCTTTGAGGCCTAGGACAAACCAATCGCGCATGGCCTCCTCCAAGCTGTTAAATTCGCATGCACCCCCAATGTCTCTTAAGCTTGCCATGAAGTGGTTAACGTTTTCGCTTTCCCCTTGATCCCGACGGTAAAACTCGTGTCTCTTAATGAGGCACGATACTTGTGGGGCGTAATGGGCTCTTAAAAGTTTTTCTAAATCAGGCCATTCCATTACCTTCACGTCTGCAGCTCCCGCCAATGCCTTCACCATCTTGAAGACTGCCGGATCGCAGTGCGTAAGGAAGACCGCCCTCTTCCACTTCTCGGAGATGTCGGCGAGGTCGTTTCCTTCCAAATACATTCGGAAGCAATCCGCGTACAATTCCCAGTCTTCTGCTGCCAGATCGAACGGGGCTGGGGGGGTGTTCAGTGCAGCCATCTCACTCTTCTGCTTGTCTTCCACATCGTTCTTCTCTTCAGGGGAATCCCACCCTCGTCGCCAGTGTTAAGTTTGCATGAAGAGTCAGACGTGAAGAGCTTCAGTGAAGAGTTTATTAGTGACTACAGCTCGAATGGACCTGACTTGGCTGGGCTACGGCTGCTTCTTATAGCCAGCAGCCGTAGTTGCCAGCCAATCAGAGTGCAGGGTTTTCCCGCACTTTTAAAACCAATCCTATTTGACATTTTACAAGAACAATTCAAACTAAACCAATGACATTCAAACCTACATACATAACAGATGGCATGTGTGTCCTGGATGACAGGACACAGAATATTGAAGGACATTGGCAGTGACTACTTTTTCTGTCCCTGCCTCTAATCCCAAACGTTAACTGTCCTTTCTTCAAGGGCTGTTTTGGCAAGCAATATGCTTGCAGTGAAGTGCTACGAACCCAGAAAAATGCAAGGCTATTCAGCCTTCATTATATTTAAATGCTTGCCTGTATTTATAGATGACGGGGAGGAAGATATATTGAAATTCAAAGCTTCTTCTAGAAAAGCTAGGAGGACAAAATGTGCCAGGTTTATTTATTTTGTCTAACATTTTCTAGAACTTTAAATTCCTTTTCCCAGAGCATTTCCCTCCCACTGCCTCCCAGTGAATTGTGAATCGGCCTGGAATTTCTGCAAAATGTCGAGCTGTCTCCCCTTCAGAAATAGATCTCTGATATTTGAGGCAAAGTATGTTTCTAACTGAAAGGATACCAAGATATCTTTGATTCAGCAAAGACCAGATCAAATCATCCATATCAAGGGATGGCTTCAGGTTAGCCAGTTGGGTCGAGAGGCTGCAAACTGCAAAGTAGCACTGGGAAGTGCTTTGAAGATTGATGGCTTTTCTCTTGCTTCTGGGATTGTGGAAGATAATTTATAATGCAGCAGCTTCACTGATGTATCTGGAGAACATTGAGGGAAAGCTGAATAATGCCATGAGCATTATCCGACATTAATAAGAGGATCTAGCCAAGGACCTTCTCCGCTACAGTAAACTTGCTGCCCATCAAGGTCCATCTGGGATGACAAAGCTAACATCAAAGGGAGCTTCATTCATTTTCTCAGCCTCTTCGTTTTGTCTCTCTTGTGTTAATGTATTGTTATATTTCTCTGCTGGCTTTTCCCACACAAGTGGAAGCTTAATTCAACCTTCAATATTCAGAGCCCTATCAGCCCACCACACACTTCTAAACTTTATATGATTGGGGCAGGTTTAAATCCTCAACAATGAGTTAATGGCCATTAGGCTAATATGAACACAGGGGATTTCTGTTTTATAAGAATGAGGGAAGGGGTGAAAGGCTACTGATGCTACTTCCTTTCTGCCAGCCTGTTCTAATGTAGCTTGGCTTTCTCCACTGCATACTATGGAGTTGCAAAAAGAGTGGCATATAAAATTGATAAATCATAAATAAACCAGTCTTAACCTCCAGCCTGGTTCTGATGCCACCACTCACCAACAACATGAATTGCTCCACCCCAAATTGATTGAGTCAAGAAAATGTCAATTGTTGCTAAGGAGCCTCAATCTACTTGCTTTCCTTCACAGCCAGTGATGTCTTTCCCTCCCAGCCAGCTATTTCAATCTTTCTGTGCCCCTCTGATCCATAGTCAGAAGGGGCAAAACATTATGACCTCCATGAGCAGATGAAGGGGCAGTCTTTTCAGTCTTTTCTTAGACCCCCCTGCAAAGCTAGTAGAAAAGTAAGAGTAATTTTAAAGAAGTTTGTAGTTTTAAGAATTCCAAAGACTCACTGGTCAACAATTTAGACTGATCTTCATCCTTGCTGTCTTTTTGTTGTTGCTGCTTTTATTGTTGTCCCGTTTTAAAACAGAGGGAGAGGAATATTTCAAAAAAAGCTCTGTGGTGAAATCCTTGAGAATATCCTGCTTAAATTGAATCCTGTACAGTGTCACCCATCCCTACTACTTTCACTTTCCCTCCCCTGCCAGTAAATGAAGCAGCTTTCTGATAACTTACATTATATCCTGTGAATTATTGTTTCTAAAACATTTCTAAAAAATTGAATCAGAAATCTCACACCATACGGAACCAAATTAATTTATCTCTAAATCTGGGAGCACAAATATGAATTGAATTACACCCTATTTGAATCTTCACTTTCTGGTTTGAATCACATCAGATCTGATTTATAAAGGCCTAGAGATTCGCTGTATAGTGTATTGAAATAATTAGTTATGTTAATGTGTAATGTGTTACATTATAATTAGTTACACTAATGTATAATCAGAACCCTCCCCTGCTGTCAAATGTTGTTTAAAATGCTTTCTGTTACAGCCAGTCCCTGTTTAATGAATACTTCAGTTAGTGACCGGTCACATATATAACAGTATTAAGTAGTAGTTAGAGGGAGTTATAATTTTTTTTTCAACCACTTACGCTCAAATTGCTGCAGCTGACAATAATGCATGCAGAAAGAGAGTAACACCTGCATTTCTGCATAAGACAGAACCGGTAGTTATACCAGTCTGATCCCATCCCTGCATGACTTACATGCAAGTTTTCTTTTTCATACCATCTAATCTGGGCTTTTGTGCTTTCTTAGAACACCCAGCAGTATCTGCAGTAAACAGTGATAACTCTGAAATGACAACATCCATGTGATGATGTCATCTCATAAATGCCATGATTGTGTTCTCGCATCCTAAGCATATGTATGTGTGGGTTCTGCCTCTTGTCATCAACATGACAAAAGCAGTATCACATGGCAAGCTCCACCCCTTTGGAATATTTGTGCAGTGCCATGATGCAGATGCAAAATAGGTAAAGATTATGATGGTACAATTTTCCTTTCATTGTTATTCTGTTCTCCCTTGACTACCACTGTAGATGCTATTGGTTCAGGTCTGATGCAAGTACACTTTGCATGATGACAACATTATGAACATTTAGTCATTCCCCACACCTGCTAATTGTTAACAGGCTTAATTGAGTCCATGGTGGGGCTAATTTTATGTCATCTATTTGAGATAGATCTGGTCAGGAAACAGATATGACGAGGCTCAGGAATACCATTTTATCATTGGAGGGTATAATAATAAAAGATTGAAAAACTGCCAAGCTTTTTCTCTGTCCCCCTTTATATCAAAAGAATCATTGCATCAGGACATTTCTTGAAATACTTTCTGATACCTTCTACTTTCCTAGGACCAAGTAGTACTTTTTTGTCTCTTAATGACACAAGATTATATCTATAGCTGTATCAATATCTATGTGTCTATATCTAGATATCTGTATATTTATGTCTATGTCTATCTCTATATTTATCTATATCATCTATGTTTCTAGCTAGCTTTCCAGCTATCTCTGTTCTATATAGCTCTTTATTTTGCAAATTATGACTCATCACATTCATTTATATATTGTGAAGAATGTCATAGGCATTAAAGCTTGCAATTTCCTTTTAGTTTAGAAAAAGTCTCAAAATTTATCTTTTAATTTAGGTCTTTTAGCATTTTTATGCTGTCAACAGTATGGTCTTTATTCTGAATTAACATACTTCTAGAAAATCAAACATAAATATTCTGCAGCGCCTTTTCTTATGGTGAATTTGAAATAAAATATGTTTGGAAGAGAGACTTGAATTTGTGGTAGATAAATATGACAAATCCCACCAGGCTCAAGGTTGACTCAGCCTTCCAGCCTCTCGGGGTAGGTAAATTGAGGACCCAAGATTGTTGGGGGCAATTAGCTGACCTTGTAAAAATGCCGCTTAGTAATAAGCAGGCATGTACAATGGAATGAAGGCTATTGCTGAGCACACTGGGTTGTATCCCCAAAATTGTAAGCCTCACTGAGTCTTCGGAGAAGGGCGGCATATAAATGTAATTTCTGAATCTGGTAAGGACTTCTCTGAGTCTTTCTTGTAACTGAGTGTCATTTTCAGCAGAGATTAACACATCATCAAAGCAAGGCACTACCCCTGGCAGTCCTTGGAGCATCCTTTCCATAAGGCTTTGAAAGATGCCTGTTGCCACAACCTCTGCAATGAAAGTCTTGCCTTTTCCTTCCCAGGTCTTTCTTTTTCTTTTCCATTCTGAGTCTATAAATTCCTTCCTCCACCTCACTACAGTCTGATTCAGAATCTATCTGCTCGCAATGAGTTGTTGTGGACTTTTCCACATCAGAATGGCTTGAGGCCTTGTTAATTTTCTTCATGGCTGTCGCTGAGGACTTAGTGGCTTCTGCTGAGGAGGCCTCTTCTATGGCCTCCTTTAACGTGATCTTAGGTTTTAATAATAATTTGCTCTGAATCACCTTGTCTTTGAGGCCTAGGACAAACCAATCGCGCATGGCCTCCTCCAAGCTGTTAAATTCGCATGCACCCCCAATGTCTCTTAAGCTTGCCATGAAGTGGTTAACGTTTTCGCTTTCCCCTTGATCCCGACGGTAAAACTCGTGTCTCTTAATGAGGCACGATACTTGTGGGGCGTAATGGGCTCTTAAAAGTTTTTCTAAATCAGGCCATTCCATTACCTTCACGTCTGCAGCTCCCGCCAATGCCTTCACCATCTTGAAGACTGCCGGATCGCAGTGCGTAAGGAAGACCGCCCTCTTCCACTTCTCGGAGATGTCGGCGAGGTCGTTTCCTTCCAAATACATTCGGAAGCAATCCGCGTACAATTCCCAGTCTTCTGCTGCCAGATCGAACGGGGCTGGGGGGGTGTTCAGTGCAGCCATCTCACTCTTCTGCTTGTCTTCCACATCGTTCTTCTCTTCAGGGGAATCCCACCCTCGTCGCCAGTGTTAAGTTTGCATGAAGAGTCAGACGTGAAGAGCTTCAGTGAAGAGTTTATTAGTGACTACAGCTCGAATGGACCTGACTTGGCTGGGCTACGGCTGCTTCTTATAGCCAGCAGCCGTAGTTGCCAGCCAATCAGAGTGCAGGGTTTTCCCGCACTTTTAAAACCAATCCTATTTGACATTTTACAAGAACAATTCAAACTAAACCAATGACATTCAAACCTACATACATAACAGAAACTATTCCACATATCCTGACCTCCAACCTTTGTTGTCAGGTCCTCAACCCAGGAAGAAGGCTGTTCAGGTACCTTGTGGGTTGGTGACTAATAAAGTACCGTCATGGCATCACCTTGAGAAGAATTCCTATCTCCACTGCAATACTGACTCGCCTCCTTCAACATCCTGCCCTCAAAAATGGCTCACAAGGAAACCAGGTGATTTATGAGATGAAGAAAGACTTGTGTTTCAGTCAGTTGTTGAAAATACCTTGACTGGGTTTTCCTGTCACTGCTTTCCTAAGTCATCTCACAGCCATGTCCATAGGTTCTAACCATAATTCATCTTCAGAAAGTTGTAAACTCTTTATAAGCATTGTCTAAGCCAGTGGTTTTCAACGTGTGGTCCATAGACCCCTGGAGAGGAATGCAATGTCATTACAGTGTGTCTGTGAAGGGTTTAAGAAATGTTATATTTTAAATCTTAAGTCTTGGTGGTCTGTGGCCATGATCTGTGGCCACAAAATATATTTAAAGGGGGTACGTGGTTAAGAAAAGGTTGAGAACCACTGGTCTAAAGAAAGCTCAGATAGCTTCTTCAATATTAAAATTATAACCAGAAATAACTTCATATTCTTTTGATTCTCCCTTTTGATTGGCCTAACACTCCTTTAGTTCTGTCACTATATTTATATTATTTTTTTAATTCCTCTACAAAAAGAAAAGTCTATTCTCCCCACAAGAACCCAAACCCCAAAACAAAACATCCATCCACCCCCACCCCAAATCCTTTGGAAATAGATTACATATTATATGCAATTCCAAGTTGTTCTGTGATAATTCTAAGAGATTACTGTAATGAATAACAGCCATTTTTATAGCAAAGTTTCAGACAGGCGATATTTTACTTGGAAAATCTCCATTTTCCCCTTTTCTTGATTGCAAGGTGTTTAAATCACTATCTGAAGGAAGTAGGAAACAGCTGTGGCTAAAATGTGCTTTTAAAAATGTGTCTTCCCCACCCCATTTTACAGGCAGAACTGCCAAAGTGAAAGCATTAGCAAACCACAGAAATTAAGGCGAGAAAGCTGAAGCTTACATTTTTGGTAGAGATCTAAAAGATGCCTGCTTTCTTTCTTCACTGATCCTGCACAGCACTAGACAGTTGTAGGTCAGTACACGCTGTTTCTAAGATGACCCGGCCGGGTCATGAAATCTGAGTATGAAATGCCAGGCAAAACAGTGGCGAGGATATCTATGGCTTGTCTTCCCTGAAGTCAATCAAAATGTTTGAAGACCAAACTTATCCATCAGGAAATGACACCATTTGCTGTGGCAGTAACAAAGTTTGAAGTATGCCCCAGTAAAATCCCTTGAAGTCCAGTGTGGCTCTGCCAATTTATTCATGCCTAAAAGCAGCAGCAAGAACTTTATTCTCTACGGAAACTGTTATGTTGGCATGAAGAGTCAGATGCGAAGAGCTTCAGTGAAGAGTTTATTCAGTGACTACAGCTCGAATGGACCCGACTTGGCTGGGCTACGGCTGCTACTTATAGCCAGCAGCCGTAGTTGCCAGCCAATCAGAGTGCAGGGTTTTCCCGCACTATTTAAACCAATCCTATTTGACATTTTACAAGAACAATTCAAACTAAACCAATGACATTCAAACCTATATACATAACACCCCTCCCCACTAGGTTCAGTCCATACCAAACCCCAACCTATCTAATGTATTCTTTTAAATAGGTGGGGCTCTTGCGTGTACGTTGAGACCTTCGTGGTTCAGAAGTTTCAACATTCTCACCCAGTGAAAGAGGAAATGTGTCTGCTGACATTTCCCCACTGGGACTTCCTGTGAAAGAAGACCCTGTTTGATTGTTAGAATCTGGTCTCTCCTCCCAACCCATCTCCAGCCCAATGTCAGCACCCAAGTCAGGTAGTGATGTACAATCTTCCACTTCTAAGGATGGATTTTGGCATTGTGACAGGTTTTGGGATGGTTCCTGTCATAATGGCTCGTTACACATGGGGTTGATTCTTGCTTGCTGATTTTCCTCCTGTTCCTCCCTTCCCCTAGAATTGACATCAGGTGAGGGAACTAGAGAGGAACAAGTGCGATGTTCCTGAGAGAACCTGGATCTAAATTGATCAATGTGCCTGCTCCAGAGGAGTCCATCCTCTGTTTGCACCCTGTAAAACGAGGGCTGTGATCTGAGTTATCTCAGCAGGAATCCACAAAGTTCACCTATAAGGTTCTTAGCATAAACAGAATCACCCACACTGAATGTGAACTTTGGAAGTGGAATCTAGTGGTGCGTTGGGTGCATAAGTGGGATGAACGTGGTCAAGGGAAGACCTAAGTTTCCTACCCATCAACAACTCTTCTGGGGATAAGTTATTAGATGGGTTAGGAGTGATGTGCTGAACACTAAGAAGTTTTCAACTTTCTCAGTGATGTCCCCAGGACCCAGTTGCTGAAGCGTCTCCTTGGTAAAATGTACCATGCGTTCAGCCCAGCCGTTAGCCGAAGGGTGCCCAGGGGAGTCAGGGCATGTCTGATACCCTGTTGTGCTAAATAGGATTCAAAAGGTTGGATGTAAATTGAGGGCCATTGTCAGAGACAAGAACATCAGGTAACCCGTGGGTTACAAAAGTTTTGAGCTGTTTGATGACAGCATCAGTTGTGGTGGATGCCAGGGATTACCTCTAGCCATTTGGAATATGCATCTACTATAATAAGAAAGGTGTGCCCTCTGGTAGGGCCTGCAAAATCAATGTGAATCCTGGACCATGGGCCCCTAGGACATTCCCATTCCTGTTTGGGGCGAGAGGTGGTGCAGGCCTGACCCTGACAGTTGGGACAAGATGCAACCCAGTTTTCAACCATTTTGTCAATACCTGGCCACCATACATAACTCCTGGCCAATCCCTCATCCTTACAATACCAGGATGACCCTCATGTAACATTTCCAAAACCTCTCTTTGCAGTTTTGCAGGAATAACCACCCTGTTACCCCACAAAATACATCCTCTTAATACAGATAATTCAGTTTGCCTGGACTTAAAAGGTTGGGCAAGGTGAGGTAGATCTTGAAGAGGCCAACCTTTCTTAATCAGCCTATAACAGGAGCCAACACAGTGTCTTTGGCAGTCTCTCTGGCAATTTCAGCAGCATGAACTGGAAGCTTGGCAACAGTTTCTAGGAAAAAGGTGTGTGTTTCAGGTTCAAAGTCCTCCTTGTGGCAAGGAAGTGGGAAGCGACTCAGTGCATCAGCATGTCCAATGTCCTTGCCAGGCTTGTGGATAAGTTTGTATGAATAAGCAGCAAGAAATTCAGTCCACCTCAGCATTCTTGGTGACAGGATAGTAGGTGTAGGCTTGTCTCCTGCCACAATGCCTAACAAAGGTTTGTGATCTGTAACAATGGTAAATGTTCTCCCATACAGATATTCATGAAATTTCTTAACAGCTGCAACAATTGCCAATGCCTCCTTGTCCAATTGGCTGTAATTCCTCTCTGCTTTGGTCAAAGTGCGAGAGTAAAATGCAATAGGGCTTTCTCCCACTGGGAAGCCTGTGGTCAACCCCACTCCAAAGGGGATGCATCACAAGTCAGTACAACAGGCAAATTCTCAGAGAACTGTATCAGTACAGCATCAGACGTGATTAGTCTTTTAATACTGTTAAATGCTGATTGTTCCTTCCTGCCCCAGACCCAAACAGACTTTTATCAAGTAATCTGTGCAATGGTTCAGCAATGGTTGCCTTCTGAGGTAGGAACATGTGATAAAAGTTAACGAGTCCAAGGAAAGCTTGCAAATCTGTTTTGCATTTAGGTCTAGGGGCTTCTTTGATTGCTTTAACCTTGGCATCTGTAGGGTGGATGCCATGCTTGTCAATCATGTAGCCCAGGAACTCAACCTTGTCAGTTTTAAGAGTGCATTTTTGTTCCTTGACTCTTAACCCTGCTTTCCTGAATCTGGTAAGGACTTCTCTGAGTCTTTCTTGTAACTGAGTGTCATTTTCAGCAGAGATTAACACATCATCAAAGTAAGGCACTACCCTGGCAGTCCTTGGAGCATTCTTTCCATAAGGCTTTGAAAGATGCCTGGTGCCATGCTTACTCCAAATTGTAACCTTTTACATTTGAAGGCACCTCTATGAGTCACAATGGTTTGGGCCTCTGCAGTGGCATCATCAACTGTTAGTTGTTGATATGCCTGGGCCAGATCCAATTTGGCAAAGACTGTACCCCTGCCAAGTGAATGTAACAGATGATGCACCACTGGAACTGGATATGGCTCTGCTGCAGCATGGTTCAGTGTCCCCTTATAGTCTCCACAGATTCTTACTGACCCATCAGTCTTGACTGGTGTGACTATGGGTGTCTCCCATCTGGAGTGGTCAGTAGGCTCTAAAACCCCTTGAGCTATTAATTTGTCTAATTGTGCATCAATTTTTTCCTTTAAAGCAAATGGGACCCTTCTGGGCTTTAAACGAATTGGGGGCACCTTGGGGTCTAGGTTAAAAGTGGTAGGGGTCCCCATATACTTGCCCAGTCCTTCGCTGAAGACCTCTGGAAACTCAGACTTCAAGGCCTCCTCCCATTCAGAGTTGCTCACGTGATTGATGCCAGTCACCTCGATGCCTAGTGGATTGAACCACTCAAGTCCCAGCAAGGTTGGGCGATCCTTGTCCACGATGGTCAGGGGCAAACGTTTGGTGTGGCCTTTAAACTTCACGTTGAATTCTCTTGTTCCAACTACTGGAATCTTGTTCCCTTGGTCTTCTTTAAGAGTCAGTGCTTGCTTCTGGAAATGTTTCTTCTGAATGTTGGGAAGTAGCCTGTGAATAGTGTCCCATGACACCATAGATAAGTAAGAACCTGAGTCCACTTCCATTTGGCAAGGCCTTCCTTCAATAAACACCTTCACGTGTACTTTTCTGCTTCTCAAGGGTGAAGAGTGACCAATGGTGACTATTTGATGAGTTTCATTCTTCCCATTTGCTTCTGAGTTGCGCCCCATTTTCTCACTGAAGTTGTTGGGCTTGAATTCTTTCTCAGGAAATTTCTTCCTACTAGGTGGAGTTCTGGATGATTTGCAGACTCTTGCTAGGTGACCTCTTTTCTCACAACGTAGGCAGATGGTGTCTAAAACTTGCATTCAGTCGGGGTGGCCCCCCACAGCCTCTGCAATAAAATTCTTGCCTCTGTTTTCCAAGGTCTTTCCTTTTCTTTTCCATTCTGAGTCTATAAATTCCTTCCTCCCCCTCACTACAGTCTGAATCAGAATCTATTTGCTCGCAATGGGTTGTTGTGGACTTTTCCACATCTGAATGGCTTGAGGCCTTGTTAATTTTCTTCATGGCTGCTGCTGAGGACTTGGTTGCTTCCGCTGAAACAGCTTCCTCTATGGCCTCCTTAAACGTGATCTTAGGTTTCATTAGTAATTTGCTCTGTAAGACCTTATCTTTAAGGCCTAGAACAAACCGATCACACATGGCCTCTTCTAAGTTGGTAAACTCACAAGCACCCCCAAAGTCCCTTAAACTTGCCACGAAGTTGTTAACATTTTCGCTTTCCTCTTGATCTCGATGATAAAATTTGTGACTCTTAATGAGGCACGATACTTGTGGGGCGTAATGGGATCTTAAAAGCTTTTCTAAATCAGGCCATTCCATTACCTTCAAGTCTGCAGCTCCCACCAATGCCTTCGCCATCTTGAAGACTGCCGGACTGCAGTGCGTAAGAAAGACCGCCCTCTTCTGCTTCTTGGGTATGTCGGCGAGGTCGTTTCCTTCCAAATACATTTGGAAGCGATCCGCATACGATTTCCAGTCTTCTGCCTCCAGATCGAATGGAGCTGGGGGGGTGTTCAGCGCAGCCATCTCGCTCTTCTGCTTGTCTTCCGCGCCATCTCTTCTTCAGGGGAATCCCATCCTCGTTGCCAGTGTTATGTTTGCATGAAGAGTCAGATGTGAAGAGCTTCAGTGAAGAGTTTATTAAGTGACTACAGCTCGAATGGACCCGACTTGGCTGGGCTACGGCTGCTACTTATAGCCAGCAGCCGTAGTTGCCAGCCAATCAGAGTGCAGGGTTTTCCCGCACTATTTAAACCAATCCTATTTGACATTTTACAAGAACAATTCAAACTAAACCAATGACATTCAAACCTACATACATAACAGAAACTATTAGTGGGGGTTGGAGGAGGGTAACTGCTCAGAGTGAATTTGCTTCCTTAGCCATTAGACGAGGAGTTTTATAGAGTGAACTAGAAGCATGTCTATGCTGTTAGATCTCATGATGGGAGTGATGGACAATTCAAAAGAGTCTGTCCCAAAATAACCCAGTCCTATGCCAGGTCAGGCTTTACAAGTAACAACAAGTATCATGAATCGCACTCAGAACAGTGGTGGTATTCTACCAGTTTGGCCCGGTTCTGCCAAGCCGGTAGCAGCAATGTGCAGTGGAGACTAAACCGGTTCTCTCCACCACTCTGCTGTTGGGCCCACCCACCTGCCCGGGCTCCCATTCTCACCTTTATCCTCTGCTTTTGAAGTGCAGCTGCTTTGCGCCGCACAGAAGAGTGCTGCGTGGCAGCTGCTGAAGTGACTGGGAGAGAGCAGACTTGCAGGAGGTGAGTTGGAACACCTCTGCACCTGCGCAAAGTGTGCATTTGGCATGCGCGCACAGGCACAGTGTGTGCATGCACGGAAAGCGCGCCCACCAAGCCATGCCCACCAAACCGGTGGTAAAACTTTTTGAATCCCACTACTGACTCAGAAGTTTGTAAAGTGGTGGTATATAGGCGTACTGTGACACACACACATGCACCCCTACAGGTAGACCTTGACTGAAGACCAAAATTTCTGTTGCTAAGCGAGACAGTTGTTAAGGGAGTGTTGGCCCATTTTACAACCTTTCTTGTCCCGGTTGTGAAGTGAATCACTGCATTTGGTAAGTTTAAGTGAATCTGGCTTCCCCAGCCGACTTTGCTTAACAAAAGATTGCAAAAGGGCATCAACCGGGGGACACTGCAACCGCCATAAATAGGAACCATTTTGCCAAGCATTCCTAATTCTGATCACGTGACCATGGGGATGCTGCAGTGGTCATAAGTGTGAAAAATGGTCATAAGTCCCTTGTCTTTGTGCTGTTGTAACTTCGAACAATCACTAAATGAAAGGTTGTAAGTCAAGGACTATCTGTAATTGCTTGCATGCCGCATTCTCAACTGTAACTTCCAAATGGACTTCAAGGGCAACATCATGTGGACCAGGGGTGTCAAACTCGCAACCCACAGGCTGGATGTGTCATGTGCTGGCCCTGCCCCCTCCCAGTTTAACAAAGTGGGAAAAATTTCCAATATGTCACATGACGACGCTGTGACAACCCGAGTTTCACATCCCTGATGTAGACTATATTATAATTGTTCAGGCCGATGAACAAAAAATCATGGATACTCAGGCCCAAGCCTTACAGGACTTTGAATGTTATAACCAGTGTCCCAAAAGAGATCCACACACACACACACACACACACACACACACAACTTTCTTGCAACCAATGCAGCACCTTCAGCACCACTCTTGTATGGGAATATCAGGTTATTCTAGTTAGAACGGGGACCGCTACACTGTGCATTAATTGTAGATTCAAAATGGTTTTCCGGGACCAAGTCATATATAGCACATTATAGTAGTGAAAGGGTACAGTTGTTGGAGATATATGCAACGCTGCTAAATTTGTAATGTCAGAGATTTTAATTACAGTAAAAGTACAGCAGTTTCCCTTCCCAAGGAGAGTCTGCTTTGGCAAGTTTCTTTTGAAGAGACATAATGGAGGGTTTCTTTTACAACCCTTGCTTTGAATGCAACTGCTGAGAGAAAACGAGGGTATAAATTTGGTGAAACAATCCATCAAAATCCCTAGCGTCTTGCTTAGTATTTGTCTGAAGTACAGTCGTTATGTGTTCACTACCAAATTATCTTTTAAGTACCTGTAGTCTTCCTTATGTGACAGAATAAATGGGCAAAATATTGAAGGCAGATAAAATTAGGCAGTTTAATACAAAAGGGCAGTGCGCGATGTCTTGTACAATAAAAGACTTGACCAGCTGAAGTTTATTCTTGTTCAAAGATTCCTGTCCTTTTGAACCATGGAAAGAATGAATGTGCATGTAGCGCATTAAACTTTCCATCTACTTGTTGCTTTTGCAGGATAAAAGAAAGAAGAGTGAACATTAATCCTTTTTTAAAAAGGGTAGGGGCCAGACAAGCACATGCTAGACAAATTCCTTCTTTAGAATTAAATTGTTGGACAGGAATCTTACCAACTGTCATATTGTAAGTATAGCTGGTATCATTTAGATTGGTTTTACAATTATCGTTTTAGATGTTTTTAAGTTCCAGTGAAGTCTGTCCTAAAAATCAGTATGGTTTAAAAACTGATTACCTTGGTGGGATTGTGTTCTTAATAATTTCCTCTCAAACCCACCAGAAATCCCACCATCTTTTTTCATCAACCAACTCAAAATGTCAAAGAAATTTGCACGGCAGACTTTGTTTGCAGAAAGAATTATTATTTAATCTTATCTGAGAATAATCACTACTGAAGAAAATTGGATTTCAGTGCAAGAAAATATATAGTTGCAAAATTGTAAAATAATTCTAATCCCATGTGCAGTATATGTGTAAGAGGAAGAGTGAGATTTCATAGTTGCCCATGGCTAGAAACTAAGTCAAATTATTTTATTTTATTTCCCATATTTATTATTATCTTTTTATAAACAACTCTAAGTGGTGAACATATCTAATACTCTTTTCTCCTCCAATTTCTCCCACAATGACAATCCTGTCAGGTGAAAAGAGTTGGGAGAGAATGATTAGCCCAAGGTTACCCAGCTGGCTTTCATGGATAAGTCAAGAAGCCAATCATTTGATTGAATGTGTTTCTTTCCCAATTTGAATTAGAAAGTGATAGAGTTCTGATTTAGAGGAAATATACACACACATGTTCTACAAATACATTTCTTACTTTTTAGTAGATCCATGGGCCTGCAAGCTAGGGCTTAGCAGGTCCAGGCTGCAAAAAATCCAAATGATCCCTAGATAGTAGCAAAGAAAACTTTGCTACCATCTGTCTGGAATTTTGGAGCCCCAATGTAGCAATAGTCCTACTGTAGGCTAACTGATGAGTAGCCTGCTACTCAGGCGATGACTTATGTAGTCTATAAACCCAACTATTAACTTCTTCCAATGGAAGCTAAGTGATGGGATTCAAATGAAGATGTCCAAGCAGTCTTGACTGGGAATTCTCTAGAAGCAAGGTCATGAGAAACTGATTTTGTCTTACTGGGCCTAGGACATCAGTCCCAGGGCCTAAAAATGCCCTGAAAGAATTGGAGCCAGTAACAGGGAAAATACAGATATATGTGAAGGGTGTTTTATTTCTTTCCAGTGCTGCTTTTGCTCAAGATTTACCACTTCATTTTTGTTGTTGGTTGACTCAGGTTAACAATAAATAATTTTGCTGTGTTGTAATGCCATGTAAAATATTATTGTAGATCTTTACTTCATTGCCTTTTTTAAAAGGAAAAAACCTTGAGTGAGGCTGTAAGATTCCAGTGTGGAGTTTTGCCCTTAGAACAATATACTCCAACACCACTTTGATCTAGTAATTCTAGTTAAGAGGAAAAATCTGGAGACATTTATTTAAAATAGGGAAGGTGACTTTCTGTGGTGCCCCATCCAAATTTCACAAGAGGAGGCAGCTTTCTGTATAATTCTTGTACCCTAAGGAAATAGCCAGACACAAGAAATTATCTAGCATACTTGTGCTGGTGTTGGTGATAACTATCTCCACCTGGTATGCTTTTGGACAAAAACATCATCTACCAACTATAATTGCTTAGGAATTCATATCATTGATTGCCTTCTTGCATTCTCCATAGAAAGAGTATAAAGCATATGAGTCAAAATGAATATAGCTGCTTCTTTTTTTTCCTAGCAAAAAGAATTGAAAACAGTAGAACTTGTATTCTTTTGGGAAAATATTAACCCTTTTAAATTTTAGCTGAATACTTCAAGAATGTTGTTGCCAGAATTGTTTTGAAATATTTTTCCCATACCTCTTTTAAAGCATGAAAAATTAGTCTTCAGGTTATTGGCAGTGAAACTATGAAGATGTGATACTGAACCAGTGCAGAAAGTATCTGATTTAAAATACTTCAAAGGCTACAAAAACTAAATTCTTACTTTTCTGCTTGCTTTTCTGAAGTGCCTGCCTTGAAGAATAATCACTGTCTTGCCTTTATAGAATGATGATGCAGCTTTCATGTCTGGATTTTGATGGGACCATGCCAGAAGAGATGGCATGGTTGAGAAACAAGTTGATTTCATTGTAGGAATGACTTCCTCCAGTTTGACTTAGTGTGTGCTGGTGTGGTATACTGGTTAAGCCTGACCTTTTTTAGTCAGAACACTGTAATGCTAGCAGTACTCTATGCCAGTTAGTAGATAATTAGGCTAGCACAATGTCAGACAGTATCAGAGACAGACAGACAAGATGCAGGTAGTCTATGACTTACAACGATTAATTTAGTGACCATTCAAAGTTTCAACAGCACTGAAAAAAAATGACATACAACTAGTCTTTACACTGATGACCATTGCAACCTACCCAACAGTCATGTGATCAAAATTCAGAAACTTGGCAACCAGCAGGAATTTATAATGGTTGCAGCATCTCAGAATCATGTGATTGGCATTTGGTACCTTCCCAGCTGGCTTCCAACAAGCAAAGTCAATGTGTAAAGCCAGATTTATTTAACAGTCGTGTTATTCACTTCACTGCAGTGATTTGTTTAACAGTCATGGCAAAAGAAAAGTCATAAATTGGGGCAAAACTCATGCTTAGCAATGGAAATTCTGATCCCAACTGTGGTCATAAAGATTTCTTCTACAGAGAAAGACATTGGCACTAAGAAGAAACATTTGTAGTCTTGTTACCCCATGTTCTTAAAAACTGTAAATATACTTCCAGCTCAAGTTAGCCAGGCATCTCTTCTCTTCCAGTCAAGGGATTTAAACTTGCCCATACCATACAGAATGTAGAAGCAAGCTTTGATTTAAGATTGTGAATGGAAACTGCTCAGCTTTGAATTGGTATTCAGAGTGTTGCAAACTCTGACTATTTCCCAATTGGATTGGCAGGACTTGCACCAAAGTGAATCATTCAGCTAACACAAGAAGAAAAGCAAAGAGATGTATTTATTTAGCCATCAATCCTCATAAAACAAGACTTCTTTCAAATGTACACATATCCTAATTAAAATACGGTAGTAATGGAGTATAATATAAAGCACTACAATCTAACAATATATAAACAAACCAAAATCAAATAATCAGTGTCTTTAAACTTACAAGGAAGCAGATTTGGACATTTAAAAAATCCCAATGGGCAGATAGTTTCAACACTGGAACAGATTGCCTTAGGAAATGTTGGTTTCTCTTTTCTATAAATATTTAAAAGAAGCTGGATAGTCATCTTGTCAAAGAGGCTGTAACAGTGGATTTAACAATGGGGAAAAGTTTCAAGTTCCCTTTGAAACTTTAAATTCCAAGATTATATGAATATCATATTTATTAAGATAAGTTTGGAATGAAGTAAATCAGGGAAGGAAGGAGCATAGTCATTTTCATAATATTCCATTTATATAGACTATTTTGAAATTGTTTTCACCTCACATAGATAAATATGAGGGATCTAGTTGGTAATGTTGCAAAAACAAAAATGTAAGCAATAAGGAATTTCTGAGTGTAATACTTGGATGGCATCAATTGAAAAATTGACCTTAGATATACTTTCTGTAGCCATATATTTTTGTAATATATGATGCCTTATTCCCTCTTTTCTGCCTTTAATGGAGCCTGCTCATTACAATAATAAGTCATGTTGGTCATAAACTGGGTCCTCGTGATTTCATGACCTTTTTTGTAGTGGTCATTAAGTGAACACAGTTGTTAACTAAACCAATTGTAGTTTTACAACATTTGCAATGCTTCAGCCAAAATGTGAAACACATTCACATGGCTGTGGGATACTACAAATGGCCGTAAATGTGAACCGGTTGCCAAGTGTAACTGTTAGGGTATTGAATTTAGTAGCTGGAACAGTACAATAAGCCAGAATACCCAGTTGTAATTAATTAGAGAGTGCTGACTCATGCATGATGCAATTGGCTGCTGTAAGTATAAAGGAGGAGTTTCCCTTTTTCCCCGCCTTTTTCTTCTGTGTGCTCTATATACTGCTTAATTTACTTCATGATGTTCCTGTCAGTAGTGGGATTCAATTTTTTTTACTACCGGTTCTGTGGGCATGGCTTGGTGGGCGTGGCAGGGGGAGGATACTGTAAAATCTCCAGTCAGAGGAGGTATTTTCCAGTTCTCCGAACTACTCAAAATTTCCTCTACTGGTTCTCCAGAACTGGTCAGAATCTGCTGAATACCACCTCTGGTTTCTATGTTCCTGACTATCTTGTATTGTTTCTTTCTGGATGATGACACAGACTGCTGCAAATTTGAATGTTAAGAGTGTATGTTATGTATGTATGTGTGTATTTTGCACGCACACACATACATGTTTGTGTTGGTGTCTTCGACTTCATCTGGACAGCTGTTGTGCAATTCTATGATAGTAACAGAGTAAGAGAGTCAAAAGGGACTTTGGAGGTCTTTCAGACCAGCCCCCTGGTCAAGCAGGAGACCCTATACCACTCTGGACAAATGACTGTCCAATCTCTTCTTTAAAACTACTGATGGAGCACCCACAACTTCTGAAGGCAAGCCGTTTCAATGATTAATTGCTCTCACTATTAGGAAATCTCTCCTGATTAAGTTCTCAATCATGTGACTGGGGTGGAGGGCAGCCATCAGAACTTCAAACTGGATCATAAATGCCCCTGTGGAGGTCTGATATAACTTTGAATGGTCACTAAGCAAATTGTCATATGTTGAAGATCACCTGTATGATCCCTTTCTCTCCTCAAAAAAAAGGCAAAAAAAAATCTGTCAGGCCACATTTCAGGTTTTTGGTGTAAATTCTAACTTTACTTGTAGTTGCTCACATAAAAGAAATGTGAGTTTGGAGTAGGGTTGAAATCTGTGCTAACCAGGAATTAATTCTTTAACAAGTAGAAGTCATTTGTTCAAAAGTATATATAGCTGAAGTAACCTATGTTTAGACTTGGGCACAGGCAGTCCTCGACTTACAACCAATTATTTAGTGACTGTTCAAAGTTACAATGGCACTGAAAAAAGTGACCTGTAACTGTTTTTCACACCTAGGATGGTTGCAGCATCCCCATTATCACATGATCAAAATTCAGATACTTTGGCAACTGGCATGTATTTATGATGGTTGTAGTGCCCAGAGGAGTCATGTGATCACACTTTGTGACCTTCTCATAAGCAAAGTCAACAAGGAACCAGATTCACATAACAACCACATTAATAACTTAACTACAGTGATTCACTTAACAACTGTGGCAAGAAAGGTCATAAAATGGGGGCAAAACTAATTTAACAAATGTCTTGCTTAGCAATGAAAATGTTGGATTCAATCATAAGTCAAGAACTAGCTGAATTAGTCTTCCTGTTTCAAGTCTGAAATAAACAAAATATGTATGGGGGGGACCGCTAACATAGTTCTCAAGATTATATTTTGTAGACTATTCAGTGACCATGTTATGTATGCAGAGTTTAAAATGACTGGGTATTGTTGTAAAGTGTTTGAATTCATTGGTTGTAAAAGTGCGGGAAATCCCTGCACTCTGATTATTGCTGGCGGCATGCAGCCGGCTATAAATAGCCCTGAGCCAGTTGGGTCCGTTCTGAGCTGAAGTCACAATAAACTTGAGTTGAAGCACTCTGCATCCTGCCTCTCTATGCGAACTTAACAGACCACTTATTTGAAACCTCTATATTTTGGTCCTATTTAATACTTGGAGTTGTAATTTGATCTTTAATAGCTTGAGAATTGAGGATACTTGTCTGTCAAGAAGCATGGCCCAGAAACTAAGATGCTATCTAAGAATCTATATCCAGGTTTGGTCTTTAACCTTAGTGTTTAACATGAAAGCTTCATGAACTTGAAGCATGAAGTAAATTCAAAGGGCGTGTTATGAAGAAAATAGAGCAAAATGAAGGTTTGTGGCTGGTCACAGAAAAGAAGAGAGCTGAGAAAGTGGAGTTCGCTTTGTCATCCCAGAAAGTTGATTGGTTGAGAGGTGAAGAGGAGATGGAGCTCCTGTACTAGGTATTTTCTGCAATGGTGGCCTATCAATCACTCTACCACGTCAAGGGCTTTCCAAGGTTCAGTTTTATTTGCTGCCTGAAAGCAGCAACCTTTGTTTCAAGAACCCGCTTGGACGAGGTGATTCAAGTTAAATCTTGTTAAACTGAAGCATGTTTTAAAGTTTTGCAAAACCCTAGAATTAGAGAGAAACTGAAAGACCAAGAGAGATATTTTATTTATTCATTTTATTAATTGGATGTTGACTCCAGGAAAGAACTCTGGGAGTTCACAATGGTTTTTTTTTTTCAATACATAGTTTAAAAAAACACAAGCACTTGTACAAAAGCACAGAAATAATATGCAAACAAAATTCAACAGATGCTTCAAAGACACCTTAATCTCAGACCTGGAAACAGAAAGCAGGTCTTAAAGATATTTTTGGAGTGCTGCCGAAGTGTACAATATTTCTGGTATATATACCTACCTACATAGCCACATTCATACATATATCAATCAGAACCCTTGCTCTTTTTTAATATGACTCAACGTGTTACTTAAAGCCACTTGGGAAGCTGATCCCAGGCTGTGAAGCTTGAATAGATGGAGTTTTCTTTTTTCAGCAAATTGTGAGCATGTGCTGAAGTCAAAGATCTTATTAAAAGAAATAGAGTCTAATTTAGTTGATTTTTAATTGATATTATTTGGAATTCTGTTGGAGTAATTTTGGCCTTTCCTTGTATTGTTTTATATTTCCCCTTTCCAAAGAAATTCTTTAAAAATAATTTAATGTAATTTGGTTTAAAAAGGGAATGTTCATTAAACTCTCCCTACTTGCAACATATTGTGACTATAGAATCCCCTTCTATTTCAGGATTGGCACAGTTTTTGTTAAGTTCCTTCTTTGAGTCAGAAGATCCAAAACACCTTTCTTTCCATTTTTTTCTGCAGAAGAGCAGAGTGAGGTTGGCTCCCACCCTCCTGATCTTGTACAAGAGTTTGAAGACCTGGCTCTGCCAGTTGGTCTGGGGTTCCAATGGGAAATGGTTGATAGGTTAAAACAGATCCCACCTTCTCCCCTCATCTTGCTCCTTCTCCATTTTATTATTTATTTATTTATTAGATTTATATCTTTTAGTTACAGCTGACAATTTGTATTTTTATGGCATTTTATTCTTATTATATATGTTTTTCTATTCTTTTATTCTTTTTAATGTTGTAAGCTTCCCAGAGCCATCTCGTGGTGTCTAAATAAATAGATAAATAGATAAATAAGGAACACCTCAGACGGTCTATAGCAGGAGTGTCAGCCTGGATTTCTTCAAGGGCTAGATCAGCAATGTAGTTTTCTCTGCAGGATGGTGGGGGCAGGACAGATGCCTCCTATAGCACTCTGCCAGCCAAAAACGGGCCACGTGGCCCATTTCTGGGCCATTTTCTGGACCGTTTTTGGCTGTTTTTCTGCCATTTTTGGCCTGTTTTGGGGTCATTTATGGGGCCATTTTGGGGAATATTTTTGGCCTGTTCTCGGCCAACAGAGTGTTGTAGGAGGCCATGGAGGGTAAAAATGAGGCATGGGGGGTGCCCCTGGCCCGTTTTAGCCACCAGAGGCACCGCAGTCTTCTCCTTTGATATTTCCAGGCCGGCCCCACAGGCTGGATTTAAGCACCCTGCAGGATCTGGCCCGCAAGTCTTGAGTTTGATACCCCTGGTCTATAGTATATCAAGTGGTTTACCCATACTGGCAGCAGCTTGTAATAACAATATGTTTATTTATTTTATTTATTTATTTGTCAAAAGCTTACAATATAACAGAAACAAGAATAAACATAAGTTTAAATACAAGAAATAGGAACTAATAATTGGGGAACAATAGGACAGGGACGGTAGGCACGATTGTGCGCTTATGCATACCTCTTAGGAATGGGGTGAGGTCAATAGAGGTTAGTTTGAGGGTAAAGGAGTGGGGGTTTGAGCAGGTGACAACAGAATCAGGTAGTGAGTTCCAGACATTGACCACTCTGTTGCTAAAATCATACTTCCTGCAATCGAGTTTGGAGTGGTTTACATTTAGTTTATAACTGTTACTGGATAATTTTGGGAAGGAGGTACTTGCCAGTTTTAAATCACCAAATCATATCACCACTGAATTGCTGAATCTAAATGGAGGCACCAAATTCAATTCGACCCTCTGAATCAATTCAGTAAATCGATATAGAAAGCTAATTCAAGTTGAAACTTTGATAGAACTGCCTTCTAACTGAATTGGACATGCCATTCTCTAAATAGCTGCAAAACAAAATTCTATTTAGTCATTGAGCAAAAATGACTTCTATTGTACCCTTTAGAGAGAAGAAATGAACAAAACTAGAGCCTACAAGCTACCGATAGCAACTGTCTAGAATCCCAGGACATCAATTCATATCCTCCTGTGACTTCTAGTTCACTAAGAAATTCTGGGAATTGAAGTCCACAGATCTTAAAAGTTGCTAAGGTTGAGAAACCCTATCTGAGAAAGTTCGGAGGCTGCATTATGTCTACCCAGTTTTAAAGGCTGCCCACTCCTGCTTTCCAATTTCTAAAATTCTGACAAATTAACATTTTATCCAGCAATTCATGGTCCTATGGAATGAAATCTTTGTTACCTTCAAAATTCAAGGTCTTTCACACAGAGTAACATCTTTGCACCTTTCTTTGCCTTATAGAACTGAAACATGTGCATTGGAACTCACACATATAAAACAGTTGTACATTATTACACATATGTTGCAGATGGCCTTTTTTTATAGTCAGCAGCGAGGAATGTTTTATTTTTAGTCAGACATAATGACACTAATTTGTAGCAGAGTGAGGGGAAAAAAACCTCCAAAACTAAAAATAGCTTTCAATAAAGTTCGAGAATAGTTGTTCAACTAATGAATTGCAAAATGCAGGCACATATTTTCCTAACAAGGTAACAGAAACGAATATGAAAAAAAAATTAAAAATGCTTACAGCTGAAATGCTTATACTTTTCACCTGTGTTCCAATTGTAAGTCCAGCCCATTCTCCTTTAAATGGAGTTATTTACATTATTACATAATTATATAACAATATAATTGGGGCAGATTCTGAACAATCTTTCATGAATGATCAGCAATCACAGAGTGTTGGTAAACTTTTAATACAGAATAACAGAGTTGGAAGGGATTTTGGAAATCTTCTAGCTTAACCCTCTGTAAGAGACCCTATACCATTTCAGACAAATGGCTATCCAATCTTTTCTCTTCCTCCAGTGATGGAGCACTCATAACCTTTGAAGACAATCCTTCCACTGATTAATTGTTCTTACTGACAGAAATTTTCTCCTAAGTTCTCGTTCTTGATTTTTGCCTTGCATCAAGGTCTAGAGTATGTCAGTCTTGAGAAAACAGATTGAAAATTCTAGCAATAAAAATTAGTGCCAATGTTAATATCCCTCTAGTCTGTTCCAGAAGACAATCCATAAAGAGTGACAAAAGATAAAGCGATAAATCAAAGGTAAGGATCACTTTGGGAATAGAAATTGTCTGGAGAAATATTGGAGAATCTTCCTCCCTCCTTTCCCCTGGGAAAAAGCCACAGGCAGTGATTCAATGAATGGCTGAACTTTTTTATTTTTGCTGCTCCTTTTCTCTCCAATTCATGGGAAAGGGTTGCAGCATAGAAGCATAGTCTCAGGATTTGGTGATAGGAGAATGGCAGAGGTTTACTCTGGGCAGTTTTGTATTTTCTATTATTATAGATATGGCAGCACCAACTGATTTAGAAAATGGTAAGTTTGCATGAAGAGTCAGATGCGAAGAGCTTCAGTGAAGAGTTTATTTAGTGACTACAGCTAGAATGGACCCGACTTGGCTGGGCTATGGCTTGCTTTATAGCCAGCCAGAGTTGCCAGCCAATCAGAGTGCAGGGTTTTCCCGCGCTTTTTAAACCAATCCTATTTGACACTTTACAAGAACAATTCAAACTAAACCAATGACATTCAAACCTACATACATCCCACTCCACTAGGTTCAGTCCATACCAAACCCCAACCTATCTAATGTATTCTTTTAAATAGGTGGGGCTCTTGCATGCTGAGACCTTCTGGTTCAGAAGTTTTAACATTCTCACCAATGAGAGAGGAAATGTGTCTGCTGACATTTCCCCACTGGGACTTCCTGTGAAAGAAGACCCTGTTTGATTGTTAGAATCTGGTCTCCTCCCAACCCATCTCCAGCCCCATGTCAGCACCCAAGTCAGGTAGTGATGTACAATCTTCCACTTCTAAGGATGGAATCTGGCATTGTGACAGGTTTGGGATGATTCCTGTCGTAATGGCTCGTTACACATGGGGTGGATTCTTGCTTGCTGATTTTCCTCCTGTTCCTCCCCTTCCCCCAGAATTGACATCAGGTGAGGGAACTAAGAGGAACAAGTGCATGTTCCTGAGAGAACCTGGATCTAAGTTGATAAATGTGCCTGCTCCAGAGGAGTCCATTCTCTGTTTGCACCCTAAGAACGAGGGCCTGTGATTTGAGTTATCTCAGCAGGAATCCACAAAGGTTCACCCATAAGGTTCTTAGCATAAACAGAATCACCCACACTGAATGTGCTAACTTTGGAAGTGGAATCTAGTGGTGCTGAGTAAGTGAAGGCGGTCAAGGGAAAACTTCCTACCCATCAACAACTCTGCTGGGGATAAGTTATTAGATGGGTTAGGAGTGATGCTGAACACTAAGAAGTTTTTCAACATTCTCAGTGATGTCCCCAGGACCCAGTTGCTGAAGCTTCTCCTTGGTAAAACATACCATGTGTTCAGTCCGCCGTTAGTCGAAGGGTGCCCAGGGGCAGTGAGGGCATGTCTGATACCCTGTTGTGCTAAATAGGATTCAAAAGGTTGGATGTAAATTGAGGGCCATTGTCAGAGACAAGAACATCAGGTAACCGTGGGTTACAAAAGTTTTGAGCTGTTTGATGACAACATCAGTTGTGGTGGATGCCATAGGAATTACCTCTAGCCATTTGGAATATGCATCTACTATAATAAAAAAGGTGTGCCCTCTGGTAGGGCCTGCAAAATCAATGTGAATCCAACCATGGGCCCCTAGGACATTCCCATTCCTGCGTGGGGGCAGGCCTGACTACCTGACAGTTGGGACAAGATGCAACCCAGTTTTCAACCATTTTGTCAATACCTGGCCACCATACATAACTCCTGGCCAATCCCTTCATTCTGACAATTCCCGGATGACCCTCATGTAACATTTCCTAAACCTCTTTTTGTAGTTTTGCAGGAATAACCACCCTGTTACCCCACAAAATACATCCTCTTAACACAGATAATTCAGTTTGCCTGGATTTAAAAGGTTGGGCAAGTTGAGGTAGATCTTGAAGTGGCCAACCCTTCTTAATCCAGCCTATAACAGGAGCCAATAAAGTGTCTTTGGCAGTCTCTCTGGCAATTTCAGCAGCATGTACTGGAAGCTTGGCAACAGTTTCTAGAAAAAGGTGTGAGTCTCAGGAACAGGGTCCTCAATGTGTGAAGGAAGTGGGCAGCGACTCAAAGCATCTGCATGCCCAATGTCTTTACCAGGTCTGTGGATCACTTTGTATGAATAAGCAGCAGAAATTCGTCCATCTCAGCATTCTTGGTGACAGGATCGTATGCGTTGGTTTGTCCGCTGCCACAATGCCTAAAAGAGGTTTGTGATCTGTGACAACAGTAAATGTTCTCCCATATAGATACTCATGGAATTTCTTGACAGCTGCTACAATTGCCAAGGCTTCCTTGTCCAGTTGGCTGTAGTTCCTCTCTGCTTTAGTCAAGGTGCGAGAGTAAAATGCAATAGGGGAGTTCTGGATGATTTGCAGACTTTTGCTAGGATACCTCTTTTCTCACAACGTAGGCAGATGGTGTCTAAAAACTTGAATTCAGTGCAGGGGTGTCCACCCCACAGCCTCTGCAGTAAAAGTCTTGTCTCTTTCTTCCAAGGTCTTTCCTTTTCTTCTCCATTCTGAGTCTATAAATTCCTTCCTCCACCTCACTACAGTCTGAATCAGAATCTATTTGCTCGCAATGGGTTGTTGTGGACTTTCCCACATCAGAATGGCTTGAGGCCTTGTTAATTTTCTTCATGGCTGCCGCTGAGGACTTAGTGGCTTCTGCTGAGGAGGCCTTCTATGGCCTCCTTCAACGTGATCTTAGGTTTTAATAATAATTTGCTCTGAAGCACCTTGTCTTTGAGGCCTAGGACAAACCCGATCAGCATGGCCTCCTCCAAGCTGTTAAACTCGCATGCACCCCAATGTCTCTTAAGCTTGCCACGAAGTCGATTACGTTTTCCCCTTGATCCCAATGGTAAAACTGTTCTTAATGAGGCGCGATACTTGTGTGACATAATGGGCTCTTAAAAGCTTTTCTAAATCAGGCCATTCCATTACCTTCACGTCTGCAGCTCCGCCAATGCCTTCGCCATTTTGAAGACTGCCAGACGAGTCGAGAAAGACCGCCCTCTTCCGCTTCTTGGAGATGTCGGCGAGGTCGCTTCCTTCCAAATACATTTGGAAGTGATCCGATACTGATTCCCAGTCTTCTGCCGCTGGATCAATGGGGCTGGGGTGTTCAGCGCAGCCATCTCGCTCTTCTGCTTGTCTTCGCGTCATCTTCTTCAGGGAATTCCATCCTCCTCGCCAGTGTTAAGTTTGCATGAAGAGTCAGACGAAGGCTTCAGTGAAGAGTTTATTTAGTGACTACAGCTCGAATGGACCCGACTTGGCTGGGCTAATGGCTGCTTTTATAGCCAGCAGCCGTGAAGTTGCCAGCCAATCAGTGCAGGGTTTTCGCACTTTTAAACCAATCATATTTGACATTTTACAAGAACAATTCAAACTAAACCAATAACATTCAAACTTACATACATAACAGAAAATGTTTTCAGAAGGACAAGGATGACTTTGATAGGTTAATTCTTTTCCATGCACAGAGAATAAGTTTTCTTCTATCTAACTCTGCTTCCAAGATGTCTGTCTAGGTTTAATTTTTCTGAGCAAGAGATTTTTTCTCTGCAGGGAAAACTTCATTTCCCTTTGGTGGGGCACCTCTCCAAATTGTGAAGGCCTGCTCTTGCTCAGAGAAAATGTTTCCAGGTTGCAACCCTCTCCTTGCAACCTATGGGTCATACTTGGTCTATAAGGAAGATTCAGATACCATTGAGGCAGCATAGAGATGGTTGCCAATTGGTCAAAACAGTGGTGGAATGTGCCTGGAATCCCAGAAGGGAGAAGCTATTTTTCAGAGGGCAAGGCAGTGGAGCTTGGAAAGTGTGGTAGGCAGAAAGAGGGTTAAAATGCTTTCTCCCCAGCTAGAGTATATCTGTAGTAATACAAGCAGTTGCTTTAGTCTGGTAATATTTTGTGTATAGGTAAAGAACAAGAAAAGAAAATATTGTAAAGTAACTCTACATATCATTCAAGGTTATTTGGGCCTGACAACAACTAATGTAAAAGAGTAATTCCACCGCCTTATGTAGGTAAATGTATGTTTGTGGGGGCAAAGTCCTTGTATACAGAGAGGTGTGCAGATGTCTCAACAGTAAACCAGGGGTATCAAACTCACATTACCACGTCAATGTCATGTGATGTATCATGACTTTTTCCCCTTTGCTAAACCGGCCAATGCATGATACATCCAGGTCATGGGCCACGAGTTTGACACCCCTGCAGTAAACCAATGCTGGACTCCAAAGATGGAGAAAAACCTGGAGCAGTTTATTCTTTCCAAACCTTTGAGCATTTAGGATCAGGGGTTGAAAACAAAACAGTCTCTTTGGAGGGTCAGTAAACCAAGCATACAAAAAAAAATATCTCAAACATAAAATATTCCAAGCAAGAGAGAAAAATGGGACCAGTAGCATTAGCTGGAAGTGGGTTATCCTCCTCTGTACCAACAGACTCAATGGGCAACCCAGTCTCAACAAAGAAGCATCAGGCAAACTGGTAATTCCCCACTTGTGTAGATTCTGGTCCCTTCATTTCCTCTCATAAGAAACTGCAATAGAGTAACCAGCTGAATTTAGTGCCTCACAAAGATCCCAACCAGGCAGTATAAACAGGTGAAAGAATCTGTTTTTACAGGCCTTGATAAGAGAATTTCCAGCACTTCCTCTGCAGGCTTCTGGTTGTTGTGGTGGTGTTCTGTTGACTATTATCTCCTTCCAACTCACATACTTGCCCTTTTGGTTGCACAATCAGGTGTTGTGGCTTATTTACAAGGAGGCTGGTGTTTTCCCTTCATCACCAGTGTGAGCAATCCAATCTTTCCATTCTCATTCAGATAATAGGCAATGTCCTTCTGCCAACCGTGCCAATCAATTATAGTTTAATTATCTGTGTGACTTCTGACTTTTCCCATTTGGAAACTTTCCTATTTCATATCATCCTTAACTTACCAGGTGTTAATAAAATGAACTTTGCACTGTTTGTGTTTCATATGAGGCTGACCATTCTGTGCATACATTTGTTTTGAACTTAATATGTTTCATATCAATTGTGCTTACCTGGCACAGTATCATAGGAACTGAAAGTTACATCAAACCACCTTAACTGGCTGCAGAAATGCAGATGACCAATAAATGCTGGCAGAGGGATAGAGATGCCAGATGTCAGCCTTGTGAGGTAGTCCAGATAAGAAGCACAGTGTAATTCAATCTTCATTGTAAGGTTACATTAACAGAATATTGCAAATCAGAAAGTACCTCTCCTGTCCTTCACTTTTACTCTCCTTGGGAGGATTTTTGCCATCCCCTTCTCCTTCAGACTCAAATTTTGCTTATCAGATTGCTGTCTAAGCTTCAGCTCTTCTTCCTATTTCTCAAGGCTATCCCCACATATCATTACACCAGCTAATTGTTTTCCAGATTTTTGCAATGCTTATATGGTAGCCCAAAGGTTGCACTTTGGGAATGGCACTAGATTTGTATTAACGTTTTTAAAAAGGAAAATAAAAAACTGATACAAAGTAAGAAAAAGAAATAGACCAGAAAGCTAAAAGTGCAAGAAAATTTAAAAGTAAAAGAAATATAGAAAAGGACGAAAAAGATGGGTTTTTGATTTTCATTTACGAAGGGAAAACCCGGAACTTTTAGCCTTGGGTTTTCCTAGATGTGCCAATATGATATCTCTAATAAAAATGTGACTTTGAGAAAATGCTTGTCTCGGAGTTTGTTGTGTTGGAGTTTGTTACTTGGAATGCTGACACCCTGGCCCTCCAAGGTCAAACACAGCCCTCAATGAAATCAAGTTTGACACCCCTAGTGGTTTAATTCTTTGACATATATTTCTTCCTGTATTTTTTTAAAAAAATATTTGGCTAATGAACTCCATATATCACAGTTTCAGTTTTTCATAAAATTATGCCTCATGTGGAGAAAAAATGTAAAGCCTTTTTTCCTCTTTATTTCTCCTAACAAAAATAGAACTCGGAATCATTCAACAAAATTGGTTATAGGAAATTCACAGAAGCTGTCCAACAGGGCCTGCTAGATCTTGTGATTCGGGGTAATTTTCAAGTTCAGAACAAATAGTTTAGTTGCTGAACGACAAAAGTGGGGAAAAAGCTATAGCCACATCTACACTTCGTTACAAATACTTGCTGATCCTTACAGGAAACAAAATTTGTTCCTGATCCAGGGGGTTATAATTTGTCAATCTGGCAGTGGAAACCAAAAATGATTGTTCAAACATTCTGATATATTCTTGCCTATCTTCTGTCATTCTGACAGTAGTCCTGACATTAATTTTAAAAGAGATGAAGATGCTGTTGAGGACATTCAGGCCAGCTGTGCTCCCTCTGTTCTTCATTTGATGATGATAAAAAGTTTAATGTGTTGGTTTTCAATCAGTCCAAAAGTGGATCAGCTTAAACACATTGTCCTCATATGAAACTTCACGAAGAGATCAGAATTAGTTCTGCAAGATCTTGCCACCTCTTTGTGCCTTCATCAATTAACATTTGAGCATGACTTTGATGGGTAGATTAATTAGGCTGAAAGTAAAACTGAAACATGCCTCCACAGAATATTTTTCAGAGTTTAATTTGAAACATGTCAGTTTTATATAGCAAGTCCAAACAAGTTTATAATGAAATATATTTGTCACACAGTGAAATACAAATATTAAATGATATTTTAATGCAATTTTATTTTCATAAAAATCGCTTCACAACCTAATACTACATGTTCTTGTACTTTTAGGTGGGTAAGGCCGCGTGTGTCAAACTCGATCATATCACGTAACGTATCGCAACATATTGCGATGTTTTTTGCCTTTGTGGAGCCAGGGTGGGCATGGCTTGCATGTGACTCATCTGGCCTGTGGGCTGCCAATTTGACATCCCTGGGTAAGGCCAATGAATGATAGGCCCAGTGTCAGGGTTCCAGCAAACATGCTCAATGGAATCAAAACTCCAAAGCATGCTTATTCCTCAAAACATAAATTTATTAGGTATGTTATATTGGCACATCTGGGGAAAACCCAACTCTGAAGGACCCAAGGTTTTCCCCACCCAAATCAAGACCCCAAAGTTCTTTTCCCCAGGTCACATGTCCATCACATGGTCCAACCAGGCCACAGCCACCATCCTGGCTGGCTTTGGTCCACGCCTCTCCAATACCTGGTAGAACATCCTTGGGTCCCACAGGAAAGAATGTTGTTTTGACTACACATCCCAGCCATCTCTATTTTCCCCCTCACATTCTGACAGCTCCAACCGGCCTTTCTGTGGCAGCCCTAAAGATGCTCCCAAAATGGCTTCAGGGCTGACACCCAGTACAAGAAGCAGAAATAATGTTATGACCCTTTTAAACCTCAAAATAAATGTAAACTGAGATTAGTTCATAGACATGGAAGGTATTATCCCAAAGTGCAAAATAATCATTCACTTGCTTTAAGAATTGAAAAGTGATTTGTAAAGGAGTCTCTGCTTTCATTTCACTGTCCATTGTTTCATTTCTTCAACAATGCTATTGTGGGATTCCCTGTCAGAAGGAGCAACCAACTTTCACTTAGTGTAATGTTTCCCTTCTCATATGTCCACACATATTCGCTTGAAGCTCCTTCCAACTTGGAGCACAGGGCTATTTTAAGAGTTTCCTCTTTTCATATATAGATAGTTGCCATGGTTGCAAAACTAATGCACATGGAAAGAAGGTTCTTCACTATTGACTCAGCACTAAGGCACGTTGTTGCATCTCTTGATTTCTCAACTAATTAAAGGGATATTAAGCTAACTTCTCCTCTGATACAGTTCTATTGACTTTAATGGATAAACGGTGCTGATCTATGCCAACTAAGAAGCTAGCTCACTGTTTACCCATTACCATGCCACCTGAAATAAATCCTGCTTTGGCTTGTTTTATTTTGCCAAGTAGATTTGTGCCTTTCATATATATGACTGGTCTGGAACTAGAAAATATTTAAAAAACATGGGTGCCTTGATCCTCATCATAATGCAAGAAGTTTGACTCAATACAAAATAATTTACCAGAATTAAACTGGTAAACTACTCTACAATGGCATTCCTGGTGTTTTTTTTCTTTGTAAATTAAAAAAAAACACTGTGTTTGTAGTGGTTTATTGTAGAGAGGGTGAAGAAAAGGAAACAAGACAAATTAAGATGCATGGCAAATTTTATTCAATATAGATAAATAACAGTATTCTGAATACACATATTGTTAAGTTTGCATGAAGAGTCAGACACGAGGAGTTCCAGCAAGGAGTTTATTAAGTGACTACAGCTCGAATGGACCCGCCCTGGCTTGGCTACAGCTGCCTCTTATAGCCTGCAGCCGTAGCTGCCAGCCAATGGGAGTGCAGGGTTTCTTCCCGCACTATTTAAACCAATACCATTTGACATTTTACAAGAACAGTTCAAATAAACCAATAACATTCAAACCTACATACATAACACCCCTCCCCACTAGGTTCAGTCCATACCAAACCCCAACCTATCTAATGTATTCCTTTAAATAGGTGGGGCTCTTACGCATGCTGAGACCTGCGTGGTTCAGAAGTTTTAACGTTCTCACCCAGTGAGAGGGAAATGTGTCTGCTGACATTTCCCTGTTGGGACTTCCTGTGAAAGGAGACCCTGTTAGACTGTTAGAATCTGGTCTCTCCTCCCAACCCATCTCCATTCCAATGTCAGCACCCAAGTCAGGTAGTGATGTGCAATCTTCCACTTCTAAGGATGGATATTGGCATTGTGACAGGGTTCGGGATGGTTCCTGTCGCAATGGCGTTACACATGGGGTTGATTCCTGTTTGCTGATTTTCCTCCTGTTCCCCCTTCCCCTAGAAGAGACATTAGGTGAGGGACCCAGAGAGAGACAGGGGCGATGTTCCTGAGGGAACCTGGATCTAAGTTGGTCAATGTGCCTGCTCCAGAGGAGGCCATCCTCTGTTTGTACCCTGTAAGAACGAGGGCCAGTGATGTGAGTTATTTCAGCAGGAATCCACAAAGGTTCACCTATAAGGTTCCTAGCATATACAGAATCTCCCACACTAAAAGAACGAACTTTGGAAGTGGAATCCAGTGGTGCTGGGTGCGAAGTGGGATGAAGGCGGTCAAGGGAAAACCTAAGTTTCCTACCCATCAACAACTCTGCTGGGGACAAGTTATTTGATGGGCTAGGAGTGATGTGTTGAACACTAAGAAGTTTTTCAAGCTTCTCAGTGATATCCCCAGGACCCAGCTGCTGAAGCTTCTCTTTGGTAAAGCGTACCATGCGTTCAGCCCGGCCATTGGCCAAAGGGTGCCCAGGGGCAGTGAGGGCATGTCTGATACCCTGTTGAGCTAGAAAGGATTCAAAAATGTTAGATGTGAATTGAGGGCCATTGTCAGAAACAAGGACATCTGGTAACCCATGGGTTACAAACAATTTTCTGAGCTGCTTGATGACAGCCTCAGTTGTAGTGGATGTCATGGGAATTACCTCTAGCCATTTGGAATATGCATCTACTATAACTAGAAAAGTGTGCCCTCTTGTAGGGCCTGCAAAATCAATGTGGATTCTAGACCATGGGCCCCTAGGACATTCCCATTCCTGTGTGGGGGGTGAGGTGGAGCAGGCCTGACTACCTGGCAATTGGGACAAGAGACTACCCAGTTTTCAACCATTTTGTCAATACCTGGCCACCATACATAACTCCTGGCCAAACCTTTCATCCTTACAATCCCAGGATGACCCTCATGTAACATTTCCAAAACCTCCCTTTGCAGTTTTGCAGGAATAACCACCCTGTTACCCCACAAAATACATCCTCTTAATACAGATAATTCAGTTTGCCTGGACTTAAAAGGTTGGGCAAGGTGAGGTAGATCTTGAAGAGGCCAACCTTTCTTAATCCAGCCCATAACAGGTGCCAACACAGCATCTTTGGCAGTCTCTCTGGCAATCTCAGCAGCATGGACTGGAAGTTTAGCAACGGTCTCCAGGAAAAGGTGTGAGTTTCAAGTTCAAAGTCCTCCTTGTGGCAAAGTGGGCAACGACTCAGTGCATCAGCATGTCCAATGTCCTTGCCAGGTCTGTGAATCAGTTTGTATGAATAGGCTGCAAGAAATTCAGTCCACCTCAGCATTCTTGGTGACAGGATATTAGGTGTAGGTTTGTCTCCTGCCACAATGCCTAATAAAGGTTTGTGATCTGTAACAATGGTGAATGACCTGCCATACAGATATTCATGAAATTTCTTAACAGCTGCAACAACTGCTAAAGCCTCCTTGTCCAATTGGCTATAATTCCTCTCTGCTTTGGACAAAGCGAGAGTAAAATGCAATTGGGGCTTCCTTCCACTGGGAAGCCTGTGACTCAAACCCCCCCACTCCAAAAGGGGATGCATCACAAGTCAGAACAACAGGCAAATTCTCAGAGAACTGTATCAACACAGCATCAGACGTGATTAGTCTCTTAATACTGTTAAATGCTGACTGTTCCTTCCTCCCCAGATCCAAACAGCTTTCTTATCAAGCAGGCGATGTAAAGGCTCAGCAATAGATGCTTTGTGAGGTAGAAACATGTGGTAAAAGTTAATAAGTCCAAGGAAGGCTTGCAAATCTGCCTTGCATCTAGGTTTAGGGGCTTCCTTGATTGCTTTAACCTTGGCATCAGTAGGGTGGATGCCATGCTTGTCAATCATATACCCCAGGAACTCAACTCTGTCTGTTTTGAGTGTACATTTGTCTTCCTTGACTTTTAAACCCGCTTTTCTGAATCTGGTAAGGACTTCTCTGAGTCTCTCTTGAAGCTGAGTGTCATTTTCAGCAGAGATTAACACATCATCAGAATAAGGCACTACTCCTGGCAGTCCTTGCAACATTCTCTCCATAAGGCTTTGAAAAATGCCAGGTGCCACGCTTATTCCAAATTGTAATCTTTTACATTTGAAGGCACCTCTATGAGTCACAATTGTTTGTGCCTCTGCAGTGGCATCATCAACTGTTAATTGTTGATATGCCTGAGCCAAGTCCAGTTTAGCAAATACTGTACCCCTGCCAAGGGAATGGAGCAGATGATGCACAACTGGTACAGGATATGCTCTGTTGCAGCATGGTTAAGTGTCCCCTTGTAGTCACCACAGATTCTCACTGACCCATCAGCCTTGACTGGTGTGACTATGGGTGTTTCCCATCTGGAGTGGTCAGTAGGCTCTAAAACCCCTTGAGCAATGAGCTTATCTAATTGTGCATCAATTTTTTCCTTTAAAGCAAATGGAACCCTCCTGGGCTTTAAACGAATTGGGGCACCTTGGGGTCTAAGCTGAAAGCAATAGGGGTCCCCATATACTTGCCCAGTCCTTCGCTGAAGACCTCTGGAAACTCAGACTTCAAGGACTCCTCCCATTCAGAGCTGCTCACGTGATTGATGCCAGTCACCTCGATGCCTAGTGGCTTGAACCACTCAAGTCCCAGCAAACTTGGGCGATCCTTGTCCACGATGGTCAGGGGCAAACGCTTGGTGTGGCCTTTAAACTGCACGTTGAAATCTCTTGCTCCAACTACTGGAATCTTGTTCCCTTGGTAGTCTTTGAGAGTCAGTGCTTGCTTCTGGAAATGCTTCTTCTGAATTTTGGGAAAGAGTCTGTGGATAGTGTCCCATGACACCATAGATAAATAAGAGCCTGAGTCCACTTCCATTTGGCAAGGCCTTCCTTCAATAAACACCTTCACGTGTACTTTTCTGCTTTTAAGAGTGAAGAATGACCAATAGTGATTGTTTGGTGAGTTTCATTCTTGCCATTTGCTTCTAAATTTCACCCCATTTTTCAAGGAAATTGTTGGGCTTAAAGTCTTTATCAGGAAATTTTTCCTAATCGGTGGAGTTCTGGACGATTTGCAGACTCTGGCTATGTGACCCCTCACAACGTAGGCAAATGGAGTCAAAGAACTTGCATTCAGTGCGGGGTGCCCCCCACAACCTCTGCAATAGAAACCTTGCCTGTTTTTCCAGAGTCTTTTCTCTTCTTCTCCATTCTGAGTCTAAAATCCCTCCTCTGCCTCACTGCCATCAGAATCAGAGTCTATTTGTTCGCAATGGGCTGTTGTGGATTTTCCCCATCAGAATGGCTTGAGGCCTGGCTTGAGGCCTTGTTAATCTTTTCATGGCGCTGCTGAGGACTTGGTGGCTTCCGCTGAGACAGCTTCCTCAATGGCCTCTTTAAACGTGATCTTAGGTTTCATTAATAGTTTGCTTTGTAAGACCTTATCTTTTAGGCCTAAAACAAACCGATCACGCATGGCCTCTTCTAAGTTGGTAAAGTCACAAGCACCCCCAATGTCCCTTAAACTTGCCATGAAGTCATTAACATTCTCACTATCCCCTTGATCCCGACGGTAAAACTCGTGTCTCTTAATGAGGCACGATACTTGTGGGGCGTAATGGGCTCTTAAAAGTTTCTCTAAATCGGGCCATTCCATTACCTTCAGCTCTGCAGCTCCCGCTAACGCTTCGCCATTTTGAAGACTGCCGGATCGCAGTGCGTGAGAAAGACCGCCCTCTTCCGTCTCTCGGGATGCCGGCGAGGTCGTTCCCTTCCAGATACATCTGGAAGCGATCCGCATAGATTCCCAGTCTTCCGCCGGATCGAACGATGCTGGGGGTGTTCAGCAGCCATCTCGCTCTGTTGCTTGTTCTTCGCATCGTCTTCTCTTCAGGGAAATCCCACCTTCGTCGCCAGTGTTAAGTTTGCATGAAGAGTCAGACGCGAAGAGTTCCAGCAAAGAGTTTATTAAGTGACTACAGCTCGAATGGACCCGCCCTGGCTTGGCTACGGCTGCCTCTTATAGCCTGCAGCCGTAGCTGCCAGCCAATGGGAGTGCAGGGTTTCTTCCCGCACTATTTAAACCAATACCATTTGACATTTTACAAGAACAGTTCAAATAAACCAATAACATTCAAACCTACATACATAACACATATATATTGTAAATATACATGTCAAGTAAGGTAATTGATACAAAGAGAATCAAGAGACCAAAAGAAATTCAGGATATTAATTGTTATGCTGGTTGGGAATCACATCCATTCATTCACCCATCCCACTCAAGAGATAAATGCTTATAGAGAAATATCTTCAGAAACAATGCGGGGTAGAGTAATCAAACATTATTTTTTTTCAGGCAACAGCAACAGTCATCTAGCTTCTTCAATCTTTTTAGCTAGTTACATAGACATGTTTTGTTATAGAGATGCATTTAAGGCAGAAATGGGCCTTGCCTCTTCTTGTGCCCTTTTTCAATCATTGTATATTTCTGTTGTGTTGCAAGGCTACCTAATGGGATAGGCAAAGGGGAAAGATGAATGTTTAACTAAATCCTGGCCTTAATGACATTTTATTCCATTAGGACCCATGCTGATCTTCCATATGCTTCTAAGAGCCAAAATGGCATAGTCAGAAAGTTGGAACTGAAGGACAATCTGCCTCCTGAAGTTCACAGTCACATCTACATTTACTGTAGTAACTGATTTCATAGTGATCATATTTCAGCAAATCAGATCTTTTAAATGTAGTCTTATACACATACATGATTCCTCCTGGCCTAAGTGTTACTTATTTCCCCCTGTACCTGTATAGGGTTGTAGCCAAGAAAAGGCAATATTGTATTTTCTTTCAGAAGAGACACCAACGAAACAATTTTCTAGACTGTCATAGGGGCTACAGCACTGCAGCTTTACTGTATTTAAGACATTTTTATTACATTTGGCCCTCCAAAAAGAAAAAAAATGCTCAAAGCAGCATAAACTACATATACCCACAGATACCTACAAAGGCAACAGCTTTGATACTGAAGGTGGTTCCTTGACTTAAGTCTTTGTTAATAGGCAACCAAAATCTGAATGCATGAGTATTTCTAAGAGATGTAAATAGAATTCTAACAGCCAGTTCTTATGAGAAAGCAAATGTCGATATATAACATATCCAAATAACTGGCCTCTGGAGTTGAGCAACTACATTAGTCACCACATGTCCCTTCACTCTTTATTTTAAATTTAGGCAGGGCTGTAGCTTAATTTGCTTTTCATCACCCAAATAGCCTGTCTGTAATCCAAGCCAGCATGCTGAAGTGTTTGAATAAGGACTGTAAGCACAATATGTGAGTTATTTAAAAACAAACAAACTGAACTGATTACTTTTGAAGTTGAATTCTTTTTGTTCATCCAAAGTATATCCACCAGAAGTTGGAAAATAACTGTAACAATATGTGGGAAAGAACTTGAGAGATAGGGCAAAGAGAGGCCGCTCAGGGAATGGTCAGACAAGAGAGGGCAGAGTGCTCAACTGCATAATGGACAGAGAAAGAGCCTCTGAAGGACCCTCCCTAGCTTTTCAGGCTGTAGAGGAGGTAGTGGGAGAACTGTACTTTCAGACTTGCAAGATTCTGTTAAGGTAGTTTTACAATTAAGAATTAGCTTATTTGGTTGTGTTTCCTGCCTGGTCTAGTTAGTAAGGCAATCAGCTAAAAAATTCTCTCTCTAAGAGCAGTGACAGATATGGATGGGATTGAATGGGATGCTTGTAGTAGAGCATTTTTTTAATATCCCCCTTCATGCCTCATAGCAGCTCTGAGTGTGTGATCAGCAGAAACAGAAAGAAAACACGTAATCCTTCCAGCCCCACTTGTTAGGAATAGTTTTTAGCTTGTTTTGATGCAAAGCACATCTTTGTACAGGTCATCTACCAGACTTCGCATCTCTGAGCTCTCCAGAATCGCCGATTAGAAGCCATTTGATCTGAAGGTAAGAGCTCTGGTTCACATGGAAAATCTCTTCCACCCTACTCTTCTAATCTGTTCTTCAGTATGCAACTTGTGTTGTTTGGTATTTACTGGCATGTATAGTAATTGCTGAAAATGTCAGTGAATTGGCAAATGGTAAATATCATTGACATACAGGATGGAGAATAAATGTTTCCATGGTCTCAAATTTTCCATTAATATGCACCACCCAAATGAAAGTCTTTTGTGATTCCCTAACTAAGTCTGAGTAGGATTACAACAAAGTCAATGGAAGAAACAAAACATTTTGCTAAATTACACTGTGGTATGTGCACAACATAAACTAATTGGAAGCATATTATTGGAATTCTGGATTGGAGCTTCTTTTCATGGCCTTCTGAATATCACTGAATGGTGGGCTTAGGGATTTCTTTACCAGCATACTGTGTAGGAGCAATGAGAAAAGAATCTTCTTCCACCTTGTAAAACTTTGTGGGAAGTAAGGTACACAGCTCTCCAACTGAAGGCATAGTTCTATACATCTTCAAGCAAATGTGACTAGGTCCTCTTCAAGGTCCTCTTCATTCATGTAGATAAGACAAGGATGATGTGACACCTGTATTATAGTTTGAAATACGTCATAGGTACATTCTTTCTCTTCTCGGTTTTTCTGTTTATTTTGGAAGGAAAGCTGTTCCTTTCCATATATTCTTTCTTTCTTTCTTTCTTTCTTTCTTTCTTTCTTTCTTTCTTTCTTTCTTTCTTTCTTTCTTTCTGTCCTTCCTCCTTCCCTCCCTCCCTCAAGGCTGGCTTGCTGCAAAACAACTCACCACAAGCAATTCCTCCAGGACAATGCACTGTGGGAGAATTCTTGAGGTGAGGGGAACCTTCTCCTCCCCTCTCTCCCTTTCTGTCCCTCCAGCCCTCCTTGATCCAGCTTACCAATAGCAATAGCATTTAGACTTATGTACTTATATACCGCTTCACAGTGCTTTACAGCCCTCTCTAAATGGTTTACAGCGTCAGCCTATTGCCCCCAACAATCTGGTTCCTCATTTTACCCACCCTCATTTTACCCAAGGATGGAAGGCTGAGTCAACCTTGAGCCTGGTGAGATTTGAACTGCCAAATTGCAGGCAGCCAACAGTCAGCAGAAGTAGCCCTGCAGTACTGCACCCTAACCATTGCACTACCATGGCTCAATACCCCTTGAACTATGTGGCAGAAACTCATTTGCACTGAAAAGTATTTGACTTTCTTCCTCCCTGCTTGGTCCTCCCCAATTTTTTTCCGAGGAGGAGGAGCTTTTTTTATTTTTTTTATTTTTTTTATTTTTTATTTTGTCAATCGCTTACAAGATAATAAGTATAAGGATAAACATAGTTGTGAATACATGAAATGAATACATATAAGAAAAATAAAAAGAAACAATAGGACAGGGACGGTAGGCACGTTGGTGCGCTTATGCACGCCCCCTACAGACCTCTTAGGAAAGGGGTGAGGTCAATAGTAGACAGTCTAAGGTTAACGTTTTTGGGGTTTGGGGAAGAAACCACAGAGTTAGGTAGACTTTTGTTTGAGCCTATTCCTCCTGAAAATGAAATTGTGGCGCCCAGAACTTGATGCAGAATGGAAGGAGCTACCTGATCATTTTGGAATATAGTCGAAGGATTACGTCTTATGATTGATTGATTTGCATCCTGCCATTATTATTTTTATAATAACTCAAGGCAGCAAATATACCTAATAGTCCTTCCTCCCCTACTTTTCTCACAACAGCAACAACCCTTGGAGGTGAGTTGGATTGAGAGAGAGTACCTGGCCCAAAGTCAACCAGCTGGCTTTCATGCCTAAAGAAGAACTAGAACTCACAATCTCCCACTTTCTAGCCTGGTGTCTTAACCACTAGACCAAACCTGGCTCTCTGAATTGGAACACTCTGCTTCTGTTGAAGCAGCTTGAAATGGCATAACATGTAGTCACCTGCTTCTATTCTAAGATCTAGATATCAGGCCAGATCTTTCCCATTCTATACCAAGAGATTTTAATTTTGTTTTCTAAATAAAGAATGTTACATTTCTCTCTGTTGAACTTCATACTGGTACTTTTAGCCCATTTCATTAATCCATCAAAGTAATTTTGAATTTCATGTTGGTGTTAGCTATCCCTCCTGAGTTTTGGTCACTAAATCGGATAAGCATTCCTTCCATCTCTTCATCCAGGTCATTAAGCCTTAGAGGGCCCAGGACCAAATTGTTTGGCCCCCATCCTGAGATCTCACTCCAATTTGATAAGGAACAAATAATGAGCATGGTTTTAATTTAATTCTCATGCCATCAAGCTCCAATTAATCAGCTTGCTAATCTGAATGTTGGTGGTACTATGTCAGATGCTTGCTGGAATCAGGATATATTGTGATCTCAGCATTCTTATAATGTGTTAAAGAAATGACCCAATCAAAAATAAAATAAATTATTCTGGAAAGAGTTGGTATTGGTAAAACATGCAGAGCTGTGGAAATTAGAGGATATATCGGAAAAAGCTCATTAATCAATCTCTTTATGTTTTGCTCAGACATATCAGTGTCTGACTGATCTATAGTTCCCTAGCTTCACATGTTTTCCTCTTCTTAACAGTGAGGACATCTGCAGTCCTTCAGTCATCTGGCACTTCCCTAGTACTCCAGATTTTTACAAAGATAATACAGGTAGTCCTCGACTTGTAACTTTCATTTAGTGACCACTTGAAGTAGTGGTGTATTAACCATTAAGCAGACTAAGCACGTGCTTAGAGCACCAGCCAGGCCCAAAGGGGGGGACCACAAAGTTGAGAATATGGCTTTGTTTGTACAATATGTACAAAGGAGGGGGGTGCCAAGATTTGTCAGTGCTTAGGGCACCAGTGAGTCTTAATCCGCCACTGACTTGAATTACAATGGTATTGAATTACAATGAATCTACAATGGCGCTGGCTTATGGTCATTTTTCACCCTTACATCCGTTGCAGAGTCCCTGTGGTCACATGATCAAAATTTGGACATTTGGCAACTGTTATTTATGGCAATTACAATGTCCCAGGGTCATATGGTCACCTTTTGTGACCTTCTGACAAGCAGACACCTTTTGTGACCTTCTGGAAGCCAGATTCATTAACAAGCGTATTACTAATTTAACCGTTTCAATGTTTCACTTAACAACTGTGGCAAGAAAAATTGTAGCATGTGACAAAACTCACTTAACAATTGGAAATTTTGGGCTCCATTGTGGTTGTAAGGCAAGGACTATCTGTAGATAGCATTTCAGCCTAGTTACCAACTAGTGCTATTATAACAAGAGTCTGGTATTACAGAGCTGTTCATTTCTCAACAGAATCATGCCTTTGATCCTTCTAAATTATTGTCCAGAAAAACCTCCTCAGCTGAAGACCAAACTATTTTGGAGAGGATTTTTTTTTAGCTTATATGTGACACCATCTTTTCCTTCCTCTACCTTATTTTCGTTTTTGATCCTTATTTTTCTTGTCATTTCTTGGTTGATTATTTAATCATTGCTATGGATAACTTAACTTTTTATATTCTAGGTAGGCTGCTGAGAGTTGTGTGATTGTCACAGGACATATAGAAAGATAGAGATAGCTTTGCCTCCCTGCAACAGACAATGAAACCATACAATAAAAGGTCTCTCCAATTTCTCTGTGTTGCTGCTCTTGTTGAAACATACTGAATGAATTGGTGCTGGCAGTTATAAGAATCAGCTGCTTGCATAGCATGGAAGCATAGCATGCACTAAACCAACAGCTGCACCATTTAGCAATTCCTTGATCTGTGTTAATACAGAGACAGCATCCACACCACTTCAATGCTAACCTCACTCCCACAGCAATATCTGCAATTGTACCCTGGAAAAATGGTCAGTGAGTCAATGACTCATTGCTGATGAGTTATAGTCAATGAGACCAAATTCAAAATCTTTGGGAAGGTAAAAGAAGCTCATAAAATGGTTGAAAATGTTAGCATGCCACAAAATCATTATTTAGTCTAGAATGTGATAAATTGCTCCCATCTTTAGAAAACAGGCCAGTTTTATGAACAAAAATGTTAACAATTAAATTGGAATAGACTATGATTTCTCTTCCTGTATACATCAAGGGAAGTTTGACTTTTGATGCCTTCAAACACATCCATATCATGTTCTTGGTAAGAACATGATATGGATGTTCTTGGAAGTGATTTGCTCCTGCTTTCTTTACAGTTTTTGACCTTCCAACCAGCCTACTGTCCTGGCATTTCTGTGGCCTTCCACTAAATATTAACAAAATCTAACTGTCAGGTGCAAAAGATCAGGATCATACATTAATTTGCAACACGGAAGATTTATTTAAAGCTATGCACACAAATCTAGTCAACTACAGTTCAGCACTAATTTTGCACAAGATGTAGGTCAGCAGAATTCAAGAAGGGTTGGACTTTAACCATTTGTGGCAATATAAGCACTCTAAGCTGATGTCATATTTAACTCCACCCTCCCACCCCCAAACTCTGCCTGCTCTTCTCCTACACTGACTCAGCTTAGCTTTTTAAGATTAACCAGGGTCAATTGCTACTGCCATCTAGCAGGATGTTCAAGCCATAGTACTCATATCCTAATAGCCTAACCTAAAGCCAGAAAATATATTATATATATGTTCTCTGATTCCAAGAAAATAGGACATGACCAGAGACTGGCCAGATCCAGATTCTAAGAAGAAACCTAGGAAATGAAATGAAGCTGGTGCATTTTCTGGAGAGAGTGGAGCATCACTTCAGGGCACTGGGGTTAGCTGAACTGATATTAAAATAATCTTTATATGTGCTACTGATATTATATCTGCTTTTATCTTCCCTAATTTTTACTGTGATTTTTCTCTGAATGAAGAAAGTTGCATATGACCTGAAAGGAAAGCAGGATATTTAGAACATTTGGCAGGCTTTGATATTCTACCCTCCATTGTGCTATTTGGCAGATTTTCACATCCTACCTGTTCTGCAGTGCCTTCATGGCTGGCATTCTGGAAATTCTGAGTCATACAATGTTCCTTTTTATAGGGTTTGGAGGGCTCTGCTGAGTCATCCTATTCTTCAGATAATTCCAGGGAGGGAGCCTGGTTCCTATCTATATTATCTATTAGCTGATTGGTCTCTTGATCTCACCCGCAGAGTTGCTAAATTTTGTCCCACCATATGTACCATCTGCTGCTCACTGGGCAGCAAAATACTGTGGTAGTTTTCTATCAGATATTTTTGCACTATAGTTATATCTTATTCTAATTATAAGGTATCACTATTATAGGTTGCACAGTCAGCCAGATATTTAGACTGAGTTTGGCATTTTTGTCCGTTATCATTGCTTATATACACAACAATGTGAAATCACAGTTGCTGCTTCTTTAGCTGGTTTTGGCCTTCATAGGCATTGAGTTCTTCCCAAGAATCTAAGATATTAATGTATCGACATTGTATATGTGCAGATCCAAGCATTGCAGTCTGATGTAACTGACAGATGTAAATATTACATAATGTGTAGATTTTCTAAACGACATCCAAGATTTTTTTTACCTGGTACCTAGCGTGCCAATAACCACTGGGACCATCAGAGTCAGTTTATTCTACAATCTTTCAATATTGATTTCTAGATCTTGAGCTTTCTTGAGATCCTGAGATTTCAAGAGCTTTGTGATCTTCTCCAATTCTTTGTTTTCTATTTTATTATCCCCTCCCTGTATTGCCACACCAATCCCAAAAGCAATATTTAGCCAAGTAAAAATATCTTCTTAATTATGTAACATTTTAAAAAAAACCTGCAGATGGAAGAGTAAAACCTAACATGAACAGACATTTCAGTATTACAAGGTTAGGAATAATGAGATCTAATAGCAGCAGTTTGGAGACACACATATGTATAGCTCTAAAATAAGAGAAAGTTTCTCAACAAGAGAGCAACCAAAACCTGGAGCAGGGTAAGTAGTCTATCTTGCAAGACTTAGTTCATTTTGCAAGTCTGATTATGCTATATTTCCTCCTCCCCCTCCTTATACTTCAGGGAGGCATCTGCCTGAGCCATTTCTGAATATTGTCTCACTATTCTGGACTTGAAAAAAGAATTTGTGTCTCTTTTGCTTAGGTAAAAATGATGGAGAGGTATATCTCCATCAAGGTCACATTTACTTTCCAACACTTTGAGAAATACTTTACTATAATTAAATACACAAATCCCATACATACACACCAAAAGTTTATGGAAACATGGAAACATTAAGGCATCATATTCCTGTACTATTGCTGTTCTTTTTCTTTTTAAACATGTTATTTATTAATTTCAATGCCTAAGACACCTTTCTTTTAAAGGAGATATATAAATACAAACAAAAGCATTACATAGTAACTTGATGCTTATATATATTGCTTAATAACTATTCTGCTAGTGTACAGTAGGAATAGTTACATGGAATAGAAAGAAAACTTCAGCCTTCAAAGCAGGGGCATTTCAAGTTCCAGTGGATTGTTATCTAAAATTTATGGAAGTGTTTTGATCCAGCAGCTCTTCAGATTCTTGGACAGGAAATCTTTTCCATCTTTCTTCCACATGTGCAATTTTAAAAAGTTACTTGGGAACTGTACTATTGGACAGGAGAAGGAAGGGCACATGCTTCTCACTCAAGAAAATCCCCAGCTGAATTCCTGGTTTTTCAAGTAGGGCTGGAAAACCTCTTGCTTGAAATTCTGGTGAGCTGTTATTTGTCACTGGTGGTGATACTGAGATAGACTAGCAATGGTTTGACTCAGGGTCTGGCAGCTTCCACCATTCCTAAAAAAGCATGGCCTTTCATCTGTCACTCATTGCTCATGGCCTTGCAAAGATCTACACATCTGCCATCCAGGCAGTCTGCTTAGCAAAGGCAGCATGATACATTTAGTAGAAATCATCCCATCTTCTGGTCTGTTAAGCCAATAGGATCTATCTACCAAATAAGAGCATGCACGATGACATGACTCTGTACAATACTACAGTGCAATATCTTTATTTTAGTCTTTGATCACTGAGAAACAAAAACATAACTATGGAATTAAAAAACATAACATAAAAACAATGTCTGCCTAAACACTGTAAGTATTGCAATGGCTTTCTTTTGGCTGGGATCCATGTGTAGCACTATGAATCTTACCATAAAAATAATCTAGAGGAAAATATCTCAAAGATGGGTAACACTTGACTGGAGTGTTATGATTTTTTGGGGGGGGGAGGGAGATGGTCTGGAAATAATTTGGAACTAACACATTTCTCATCCACCTCCATTGGCTAATGGTAGGTAGGGAGAAAGAGAGGGAGAGAGAGAGAGAGAGAGAGAGGATGGATGGATGGATGGATGGATGGATGGATGGATGGATAGAGAGGCAGGCAGGCAGGCAGGCAGGCAGGCAGGCAGGCAGGCAGGCAGGCAGGCAGATATAGATGATAGACAGACAGACAGACAGACATAGATGAAAGACAGATAGACAGACAGATATAGGTAGGTAAGTCAGTAGGTAGCTAGATGATAGAGATAGATGATAGATAGATAGACAGACAGACAGATAGATAATAGTCAGACAGATAAAGATGGAGAGAGATAATAGAGATAGAGATATATAGTTTGTATAGAGTGTGTAGCTTCCCAGGTTTTAAGGCCAAAGGAAGAACCACTCATCCTGCTATTAACTGGATAAAAATTGCCATCTTGGAAAATATCTCAGAAGACTTGAAACGAATTGTAAGTGGGTCACCAATATTCAGAGGAGGAAAAACTTGACCTGCAACACAATCAGTTCTGCAAATGGATAAAGCGTGTTCCACAAGCAGATCATTTGCAAGCTTCTTTAAAAACGACAGTGCCGTATGCAATAGTGATAATGAAAACTTATTGTAGAAGGATAATGTTTCTGCATACCATTTTCCATTAAGACTGGTCACAACACTGTTATAATTGCCTTCAAGATGTGAAGATGACTCTAGTTTGCAATCTGTGCATATTAGTGTTATTTTTAAAGGCATGGCTATATTTTGCTCATGCAATTATGGAATTTCTATTTTTTTCCAACACCTGGCTTGCCTGATTCTGTTTCTCTTGGCTGCTTAGTTTACTCTGGCACAAGTGTTTTGCAAAAACAAACCACCTGATAATAAAATAGAATGGGGTTAATAAAGTGCTTCGTTCAGATGCATTCTTACAAAGTCATATATCATCCTGGGACTTAAAGTTTTGGAAATAAAACCCATACATAATGTTTCGTGTGCCCACTAACTGTCAGAGGAAAGCTTTTTGCTAGCACTGGAACTGCAAAAAGGTTCAAGAGGCTGCTGCTGGGTTTTATTTTATCAACAGTTAATTTTGCATAATAGCTGTCTAGAGCCTTTCAAAGTACTGTAGCAACTATCACCATGCCAAGTTCTAAAATAGTGGTGCTTTTCTTTTTTTTGATGGCATGGAGTAACATTAGCATGTGGTAGACCTGGGGGGGGAGGGGGAGAAAGAGTTCCAATCTCAGTACAGCTGACTTTTTCCAAGAGAATAGAATAATTATGCCAAAGTTGATTGTTAGGAAAGATGGCCCACTGTCAGAGAGAAGACTGAAGGTGAAGAGTGTAATATTACATTTTCTGAGAAACACAGGGATGGCTACAGGCCTTGTAATTTTTAAATAGATAATTGAAAATAGAATATAATACAGGTAGTTCATTTAGTGACTGTTTGAAGTTACAATGGCACTGGAAAAAAAGTGACTTACGACTATTTTTCACATTGTTGCAGCATCCCCATGGTCACAAGATCAAATTCAGATGTTAGACAGGTGACTCATATTTATGATCATTGCAGAGTCCCAGGGTCATGTGATTACCTTTTGAGATCTTCTGACAAGCAAAATCAATGAAGAAGCCAGATTCACTTAACAGCCATGTTGCTAATTTAACAACTGCAATGGTTCACTGAACAACTGTGCAAGACAGTTCATAAAATGAGGCAAGATTCATGCAACAAATATCTCACTTAGCAACAAAAATTTTAAGCTCAATTGTGGTCATAGAACACTTTGGTTTCCCTTTTCAGTTTTTCCAGGGTGTCTCTATAATGAAAGGGTAGTGTTTTGCCCTTGTTAAGTACATTTATTTATTTATTTTATTTATTTGTTTGGATTTGTATGCTGCCCTATCTCCCGAAGGACTCAGGGTGGCTCACAACGATAAAAACACAGAATACAAAATTTAAAATTATTAAAAGATATTAAATAAAACCAAACAAATATCTAAAAACCTCAACAAAATTACAAATAAAAAACCCCATAAAAACCCACCCCTCAATCCAGGCTGGCCTTTTGAAACAACCATGTCTTCAGGTCGCGGTGGAAGGAACGAAGGTCAGGGGCCAACCGAAGCTCCAGAGGTAACTGATTCCACAGGGTGAGTGTTCCCACAGAGAAGACCGTACCCCTGGGGGTCGCCAGCTGACACTGTCTAGCAGACGGCACCCCAAGGAGGCCCTGTCTGTGGGAGTGCACAGGGCGATGGGCAGATGTTGCTGGCAGGAAATGTTTCATGCAAATACCCTGGACATGGCAGATATATAAGCATCTCTGAAAGTATATTATCTGGTCAAACATATTTTAGAAAAAATTCTCCTTATCAGTTCATATAGCTTTAAAGTAGAAACTTCCAAATGGTTTTTTTTTTTGTGATCAGCATTTTCACGAATTCAGAACAATGAGAAGGAAAGGCTTGACTGAATATGTTCAGGAAGGTTGGAAAAAGGGAAGAGGAATGTTGCTAGATATTTCCAAGAGCACCATGCTTTCATAGGACTAATCCACATTGGTCAACCAGAATCGGCCAATAACTATTTTTGGAGCGTACCCCTTGTCAACCCCCACCTTGATCAAAGCCATCCCAGGGTTGTGTTTCTCTACTCGATTTCTCTACTCGACTGACAAAGTACAATTTTTAAAAATTATTATATTGCCTTAAAGCCTCTTATCTGTATCAACACACTTCAATTTCTTGCAGGCTAACTATATCAGCCCTCTGGCTATTTTACAGAGAAAGAAATGACCTTCAGCTGAGTCACTGCTTATTTGTGGTCTATTTAGGAGCTAGAGATACAACTGTTACGATTGAGATGTCTGAAAATGGTGTTCCACTGGATTAAACAATACAGGGAAAATAGGAATCCCAAAGAATGATATGTTCTGAATGAGCAACCTTTTGTTTACAAGGAAAGAATTATGGTCATTTTGCTCTCATATAGAATTCTAGTAACTATAGAGGAATTAGAAAGCAATAGGCAGTAAAATAGGATTTGTTAAAAAGCTAATTATGTTTGGATGTGTATCCATTTTATTATCTATCTATCTATCTATCTATCTATCTATCTATCTATCTATCTTCAACTCTTGGGATCTGTATGTGTATATCTGTTACCATCAATGTGTGAAATTAGGCATATCATAGAATGCCTAGGAAATCTATAGAATGGTAAAAATGGGATGTCAAAGTATGAAACACTTTATATTTTACACATTTCCTAGACATTCTATACAATGCCAAAACAAAGGTGACAGCAAAGTATAACATACTTCCTCTAAAATGCTGTTCTAGCTTTCCTTACTGCAACAAATGGGTCAATGGTGGTCTTTTTTTTCTTGCTTTTTTCAGTAAGAAAGACCTGTACTTTATTTTGCATTTCTTCTTTCATTTTCATATCTGTCTTTTCAAGAAAGAGTTAGGGTTAGGGTAACCCTAACCGTTTTCATGACTCTGTTTTCATACTTTGCCTAAATAGTTCTTGTCATTCTACATAATGCCAAGGTATTATATCCAATAGCCAGAGAATGTATATATCAAAATAAGACAGATATTTCATACTTTGCCTAAAAAAACATTACATATTCTATAGATTTCCTAGTCATTCCACACAATGCCAGTTTTTTACTCATTGCCAGTAACACATATACCTTGCACATATACCTAGGAAGGCCCACCCATAGGAAGGTAAGTGAGAGGCCATTGTTTTCCTGGAAGAGAAAGGTAGGAAAGTAGACCAGCAGGTCAATTGCCCAGTGGAAGAATATGGTGGAGTGGCTGTGAGACTGAAGACTTTCTAAGCTGATTCCAAAGAGTCTCAGTTTATACAGCATTTATTAATATTAGCCTAGGGACAATCTGGCATGGAAACCAGACTGAAAACACAGTAAGTGTAGATGTGCCTTAGAAGGAATCCCAATATGTTACAAAGGCTAGAATTGTAAAAAAAAAGGTTAAAGGAAATAGGAGAATCATACATGTGTTGACTTTACTTTGGTAGTAAATGATTCAATTTCTAATGCAGTGGTACCTAAGTACTCATCATTAATTGGTTCTGGGAGATGCAATGAGTACCAAAAACAACGAGTACCAAAAACAATGAGTACCAAACATTTTTCCCCATAAGGAATAATGTAGTGAGTCACAAGGCAGCTGACACCAACAAGTTCTAGCTTATGTGTTAAATAGCAAACAAACAATGAGTACCAGGACAAAATTTTCGTGTCAAAATGCATTCAGTACCGAATTCAATGAGTTTCAAAGCAGCTGAGCACCAAGGTACCACTGTATTCTTCAAAGAGCAGACATTTAACAATCATTTTTATTATTTAAAACTCAACCTTTCCACCACATCATCTTTCTGAAAACCATTGTCCTATCTCTTCCCGGCATTTGATTTCTTTCACTTTCAGTGTTTCCTCTGTCTTCAACATATTCTGCTGATTGGCCTGTTGTAGTTTACTAATTCTCTCACCATCTACTTGCTTTTATTCATGTTTTCTTCCAAATCAGTTTAGATTGGCCATCTAATTGCCCCTTGCTTTCTCAATTTCCACAGTTTTCTGGGACACTTTTTCCTGCTGGCTGAAAATGACAGGTTTTTGAAATCTCAGAATCTACATAAGTACAACTGCAACTGAATAACTTTGTTATTCAGGATTAAATAAACCAAGTACAAAGAAGAGTAAAGTCACTCGTCAGATGTTTAAAATTCAGGCAAGACAAAATGGCTTTGGAAAGGGTTATTCTCTGTATGTTCTTTAAAAATGGCTGGATTATATACAGGCAGCACATGGTAGTAGATTTCATCAAGAAACAAGACAAGAGGAAGATCTATCCCCCAGTATATACTGGGTGCAAGGAGCCCAAGTTAGTTTATATCCCCAATTTGAAAGAACACCTCTCCCATGCTATTTCTGCAGAGTTGTAGCATTTTGATTTGGGGATTTCTCCACATAACTGTCTACGGAGATTCTCAGTCACCCAGGTCATGGTTGTCACAAAGGTGCTTTTTCAAAAGGTAACTGGACTTTCTTTTTCCAAAAACAAAATCTAGTTGTCTTTTGGGTTCTCCACATAAAAGTAAGGAGGTCTTCTCAATGATGGCTTATTTAACAAAAGAAACTTTCCTTCAATCTCAACTGTCTTTCTTGCACTAAACAAAGTTTATTTCTCATTCTCCTAGGACTTTACATCATCATTTTATTTCTCTGCACATTTGTGGGGATGCTGATCCCTAATTTTCACTTTTTGTCCCTGTCATATTACAGTTGTTGTAACTGACAGCAGTGTTTTAACTGATTTTTGAAGACTTATTTTTATGCTTTTTTAGATGTTCTTTTTTAACAGGTTATTTTTTTCAGTATTCTATGTTATTGATTGCAAGCTGAATTGGGCAAATGTTTCTATTTAAAGATGGCTAATCCATGCAGAGACAAAATGTCAGGAGGCTACTAGCAAGGGGTCAGAAACAAGGAAAGCTGTCTGGGAAACTGAGAATTAGAGTTTGGAGGACAGAGAATAGACTTACTGAACACAAGCACTGTCTTTGTCCTCTCTAATAGTGCAATGATTGAATGAAGAGGTAAGATTCTGCTGCCATACACAGAAAGAATGAAGGTCCTGCTTTGTCAGTAAATCTCACACGCCCTTGTGGAAAAGGAATTTTGCACCCTCTAGACCAGGAGTGTCCAACCTTGGCAACTTTAAGACCTGTGGACTTCGACTCCCAGAATTCCCCAGTCAGCATGCTGGGGATTTCTGGGAGTTGAAGTCCCCCAGTGTTAATGTTGCCACGGTTGGACATCCCTGTTGTAGAAGCTTCTAAAGTGCCTATCCTGAGGCCACAAAAGTACAGCCTCCCATGTGTGCTTGCCATTATAGTCTTCCCTGTACAAATTCCCATCTGCTGACCCACTTCCTGTTGAGTATTGACTCACCGCTCTATTTACCTTTCAAAAGCATAACAAGATTCAACAGGCTGCATATCAAGTCGGTCATAGCAACTGGCTATATAGTGTGCACAACCTCTGTTCAACGATCAATAGATTTCTGCTTAGCTACTGCGTGCCATCCTTTATGGACTATAAGAAATACTATTCTTTCCTACCAATTAAGAGCAGAAGGAAAAAGTTTGTTTTTGATTCTTGTGCCGGTAGTAAGAGTGGGAAAAAAGCCCGAACTTTTCCCTGTGCTTTAGCAGGGAACCGTTCCAACACTTACATAAAGAGACACGCTGAAAACGTCAGATATTATACAGAGTTCACTCCTTTCTCCCACCTAATTAAATGAGTGGGCAAATCTATGAGCTTTCCAGAAATGAGCATGGAACTAAGAGTAACACAATTAAAATGATTCAGTCAGTTAAGGCTAAATTGCAGGTTACTCTTTCAGGGTTTTATTATTATTATTATTATTATTATTCTTGCTTGAAAAGTGCAATAGATTCAGGAATGACTTTTAAAGTAATCAATCATTTTCCCCTGCTTTCCAAATGAGAACAGATTTCATCACCCATTGATAATGAAAGTAAATTGAGAAAAAGCCTTATTCCATTTAGTAATAGTTCGATCAGGAGGCTAGTGGCCTCTCAAAGTTATGTCTCCATTTGATCAGATTTGTAAACTACAGGTAGTCCTCAACTTATGACCACAACTGAGCCCAAAATTTATATTGTTAAGTGAGAAAATTGTTAAGTGAGTTTTGCCCCATTTTACAACTTTTCTTGCCACAGTTGTTAAGTGAACCACTGCAGATGGTTAGTAACATGGTTGTTAAGTGAATCTGGCTTCCCCATTGACTTCGCTTGTCAGAAGGTCTCAAAAGGGGATCACATGACCCCTGGGACACTGCAACAGTCATAAATGTGAGTCAGTTGTCAAAGATCTGAATGTAATCACATGACCATGGGGATTCTACAATGGTCATTAGTATGAAAATGGTCATAAGCCACTTTTTTCGGTGCCGTTGTAACATGGAGGGTCACTAAACAAGCTGTTTTAAATCAAGGACTACCTGTGTTGTTCCATAAGGAATTGAGGTTTTTCTCCAATCGGGTGCCAGTTTAATTTTTACAAAATATTAGAAAAACAAGGTACACCTTATTTTGGGGGTATCAATGGTATTTAAAAGTGTTAGAACGTAAGCTGAAAAATTAAGAAAATATCGAGTGGCTTTTTGTCAAAGATTGTTTTACTATCATCTAAGCAAATGGCTTTTGTAGTAAAAATATTTAAATATAACATATATTAATATACACATAAAATATTTCATAGGCCTATTTAAAAACTTGCTGTTTAGAGGGGCCAGGGTAGAATATTAGCTGAAGGCACTGGGCACCATAAACTGAGAAGACTGTATTAGTCCTGCTTTAGGTACAAAGCTGGTTGGTGACTTTGGACTAGTCATTCCCTCTCAACCACATTGAGGCTTGATCATTTTGAAATAGAATTTACCCCAAAAAGCTAATTCACAGATAACTGTAAACAGGATTTATTTATTTATTTGTATCCTACCTTCATTATTTTTACAAATAACCCAAGGCAGCGAACATATCCAACACACCCTCCTTTTATTTTGCCCACAACGACCACCCTGTGAGGTGGATTGGGCTGAGAGAGAGAGTGACAGGCCAAGATCACTCAGCTGGCTTGCATGGCTGAGGGGGGACTTGGTGGGACTCACATTCTCCTGCTCGCTAACCTGGTACTTTAACCACTAGACCAAATTGCCTCTTTGGTCTTGATAAAAATCTGTCCTCCACTCCTGGGCCCATAAGGGGTAAACACGAGTCTCTCATATCACTGTTTCTGTCTGATTCCCGTTAACATTTGCATGCAAATATTGTTCCTTCCTTAGTGCATATATTTTCCATTCTCCTGCCGTATGTGTTACTGTAGCTGTGCTTGCTTGTTGGCAGGGTATTTTCACTAAGTTATCTGCAGCCTGGCAGCTATTTTTCCACCAGGAGTTAGTTTCCTCTTTGCTTTTAGCTTGCTCAGAACAGGTGACCTTTCTGTCACCTGTGAAATGTATTATGCTGTTTGGACATGGCTGAATCTAAGAGAAATGAACTACAGCATTGGTAATTTTGAAGCCAGCTTTTCCACTGGAATTACGCACAGAGGTTTCTTTACATTTCTGGATAGAATAACAGAATAACGGAGTTGGGAGGGACCTTGGAGGTCTTCTAGTCCAACCCCCTGCTCAAGCAGGAAACTCTATATCATTTCAGACAAATGATTGTCCAATCTCTTCTTAAAAACTTCCAGTGTTGGAGCATCCACAACTTCTGGAGGCAAATCGTACCACTGATTAATTGTTCTAAATGTCAGGAAATTTCTCCTTAGTTCTATATTAGCATTTTAATCAAGGAAGTGGTTGCTTTGAAAGAAAACTGTGCAGTTATTTATTTTAATTATAAATTTACAGAACAACTGGAGGGAATACACCTGATCCCCTGCACCTCAGGTGTACATAATAGTTCAACTCCATGCTATATAGTTCAAAAGTTAACTATGATAACTACTTAATTCTACTCATTTGAGAACTTTTAGGTGAAAGTTGAGTTCACCTAGAGAGAGTGTTTGCCTTTTTATAACCTCAACTAAGGATTTACTGCTTAGATTTGTATTTTCTCTTCCCTTTAAAATAAACAAAGATCAATCCAGTTCTGAATCTCTGGTGAATTTCATGGCCAAACAGAATCTTTCAACCAAAGAGTACTGCCTGTTCTTCATATTATACAAAGCTGGTTTTCTGTACAATGTTGCTGTTGATTTTTGCATTGTATCAGAGGTGTCTAACGTGGGAACGTTAATACTTGTGGACTTCAACTCCCAGAATTCCCCAGCCACTATGGGCACACCTTGGTAGTTAGACACCCCTGCATTATAGAATGTGTACATATTTAAATAAAGGCATTAAAAAAATTGCAGATTAGAACTTTCCATTTGCATGAATGGAGCGGATAGGTTTTCAACAATAAACCTGGGAGGGAGGGAGAGAACCTTGTAAGCACAGATCCTGTGCAGTATAAAACCTTTTGTCAGTTGTCATGCTTAGCTTGTTTAGTTTTTGATAGATTCCATCTCTTCTGAGGTCTTAGAATTACTGTACTAACAGCATGAATTGCTTGCTTGAAAGTTAAAGGGCTTCAGAAGAGACCTTTACTGCTGTGAAAATGAATGACTTTTTGTTGCGTGGCTGGCATGCTGCAAAGGAAAATAATGTATTGTTTATATATGCTCAATTCATATAGCTCACAAAACATTAGAATGTGATTCTTATCCTATTGAAAAGTATACCAGAAGAGTTCTCCTGATAGAGGCCGAGAGAGAAAGACCTAACCGAGAACTAAAGTAATCAAGTTATATTTGTTTCAATTATATTTTGACAGGAGAACTATCAAATGCACACATATGCCCACAGACCATGCCAATCTTATATTAGAGTACAGGTACTTCTTGATTTTCAACCATTCATTTTGTGACCATTGGAAGTTACAACAGTATTGAAAATAGTGACTTATGACCCTTTTTCACACTGGTGACCTTTGCAGCATCCCCACGGCCATGTGATCAAAATTTGGAAACTTAGCAACTAGTTCATATTTGTTAGATTTTGCAGGGGAAATCAAATCCAGAAAGCACACACGGATGACTGATTCAGCAGGATTCATTAACTTCTTTATATACATAGAACACATGAGTAAATGTACAATACCAATGTAGGTTCTTCCAATGTGGTAGAGAGTTACAGGCAAAAACACAAGCAGATGAGAGAACAGCAGAGAACAGTTTCAGCTTCAATTCAGCAGTTGCAGACAAGACTGCAGCTTCGGAGCTCAGAGCTTAATGTAGAGCCACGCCTAGGCTCCTTCCAGTTTCAATTTCCAAACAGTCCTCATTGGCTGACTTAGTTGCTAGGCCTATTCATTGGCTGACCTTGTTACCATGCCTCTGCCAGTTCATGAATATCCTGACAATATTTATGATGATTGCAATGTCCTGGGGTCACGCTGTTACTTTTTGTGACCTTCTGACAAGCAAAGTCAATGAGGAAGCCAGATTTCATTTTACAACTCTGTTACTAACGTAACAACTGTAGTGATCCACTTAACAATGGTGGCACAAAAGGTTGTAAAATGGGGCAAAACTCACTTAACAACTGTCTGACTTAGCAACAGAAATTGTGGGGCTCAGTGGTGGTTGTAAGCCAAGGACTACCGGTATACGATGAATGACTGCTGTAGTGTGTGCTAAACTTCAAAGAAAATAGCCAGCATTGCTAAAGATCTATCGATTAAGCTCTACTGATAAATTTCAGGCGTTCATGTTTAACTTGTGGCAGGTGGGGGCAGGGAGCATTTATCACCAGGTTATTTCTGAATGGTGTTCCTCCTTCTGCAAATTTCCATCAAGGGTTCCAAGATTTCTTTCCAAATATATTGTGAAAGCTGTGAATGAGAGCCAAGTAGCACTCTGCCCTTGGGCAACCAGCTGGGACAGATCCTCTCCCTGCAATGTTTCTCGACCGGAAATACAATCATACTGCAACAGACGACCCCTTTATAGAAATAAATAAAGAGTAAAATGTTTCAGTCTATCAGCCCTCACACTCCAAAGCCTATCATGGCAACTGAATTTCTAGCCAGGTATTGCTTTGAGACAATTTTCTTCTAAAGTTTCTTACCCCCCTCCCCTTAATTGTTCACCTATCAGTTTCTTCTCTCTCTCTCTCTTCATATACAGGCACATATGCAGGGCAGTCTTTCTATGTGGCCTAACAGGATAATCACATATACGGGATTTACAAATGTTCATTTAGTGTTCAAAATTACAATGTTCAAAAACCATTCAAAATTACAATGGCACTGCCGCCGGGGCCTAAAAACATGGTTATTCCAACTCGCTGACCTGGACTGAGGGTGGGCTGTAAGGGGAGTTTTAAGGATTGTTTTTAGTGTCTTAATTACATTTTGGGTTGCTACTAGATTTAATTTCTTTTTAATTGTATATTTGTATCGTTTTTACTGTACGCTGCCCCGAGTCCTTAGGGAGATGGGGTGGGCTTAGAAATCAATCAATCAATCAATCAAACAAACAAACAAACAAACAAACAAATAAATAAATATAAATAAATAAATAAAATAAAAAGTGATCGAAAACTGTTTTTCACACTTTATATATAGAATAGAATTCTTTATTGGCCAAGTGTGATTGGATGCACAAGTAATTTGTCTTTGGTGCATATGCTCTCAGTGTACAAAAAGAAAAAAAATATTATTTTTATATATATCAAATATAAAAATAAAATAGATTGTTTTTCACACTTGAACGACAGTTGTAACATCTCCACAATTACGTGATCAGAATTTGGATGCTGGGCAACTGACTCATGTTTATGATGGTTGCAGTGTCTCAGGATCGTGTGATCAGGTTTTGTGACCTTCTGACAAGTAAAGTCAATGGGGAAGCCAGATTCATTTTACAACCGTGCTGCTAACTTAACACATGCAGTGATTCATTTATCAACTGGGGCAAGAAAGGTCATAAAATAGGGCAAAATTCACTTAACATCTATCTCACTTAGAAACAGAGATTGTGGGCTCAATTGTGGTCATAAATTGAGGACTATCTGTATTCCTCAGGGAAGGAAGAGCAGTGTCCATCTTTTCTAATTCAGTCTATGGATTGGTATCTTACTAATTTATAATTTCTCTTCCAAAGTCTTTCCCAATCCTCTAATTGAATGTTATATCCGAAATTTTTCATGTATGCTATCATTGTCTGTTTTACTACCTCTTACTCTGTATCAAATTTTAGAAGGTATTTATAAATTTTGGATATACATTTTTCTTCTGGTCCTGATAAGATTTTATCAAGCTGTTGAGGGCTTATATCTATACCAAATTCTTCCATATCCTTTTTATATTTTATTTGCAGCTGCAGGTAGGGTCACCAGTCTAACTTGATTCCTTCCTTCAATTTTTGATTTGTTTTTAGGTTTCCATGATTATCTAATAACTGATTGTACTTGATCATTTTAGAAATATCCATATTATAAATTAACAATGGCAGCCTCATATAGGGAAAACCTTTATAAAATGTTTTATCGTTGGCATCTAGCACCATCGAGATTGGGCAAGATATATCCAAATTTGAGTCCAATATGTTGGAAGTGTAAACAAACAACGGGTACCTTCTTTCATATGTAGTGGTTGTGCCCTGAAGCCAAAAAATTCTGGAATAAAATAAAAATTTGGCTGCAAGAAATAACAAAGGATTGGTATCTTACTAAGGTTAGAATTTTTTGTGACATTAGACAATTCCCTTTTTAAAGTGTATTTTTTTTCCTTTGAACCTATGTTGTGGTTGCTTTAGTGTCTTGTAGAAAATGAAACCCAGAAAAATTAATTAAAGTATGATTTTGAATCAAACATATTTGTTAAATTTGGTTTAGCTAAGAGTTAGATTATTACATTACTTAACTTTTTTTCCTCTTGTATGACTGCTTAAGCAGACAGTGCAATGTGTTCTAGTGGGGTTGAAAGCTTTGCTTGAAGATTTAAACAGAAGTAATCCTTATTTTAAACATCAACACTAAAGGATTAGTTCCTTCATCACTTTAAATCTAGTCCTTCCTGCCAACACCACTCAAAATTACCCCTCATATTGTGCAGAAAAGTGCTTTTTTCTTAACTAAAATAAAGCTTTACAGGATTGCTTTTAGCAATCTGTTTTATTAGTCACAGAAAAGTTATATGTGCTACTATGACTTGTTCCTACTGTGTAACCTTCCTGCCAAAATATGGTAGGGATTAACAAACTGCCAGAAGATGACAATCTAAGGCGCCATGGTTTGTTTGCAATTTCATGTCATCCGTTGTTGATTGCATATATGGAGCAATCATCTGTTGTTCTCCTATATGGAAATATCCCAGTTTAGTTTTAAAGTAATCAGATTGCCAAGTTGTTTATGGATAGAAGCATTGGAATTTCAATATCTCCTCCAAAAGTTCAATTATAAATAGTGGCTACCGTACAAAGAAGCTTGCCTTTTATTTTAGCATTGCTTTGCTAGTAAAACGCTGCTGTTGGAATCTTCTCTTGGGGTAGGAAATGAGGAAGGGAAAGGAAAAGGTTAATTCTTCTGCGTTTCAGCTGGGAAGGAAGCCTATTGGGCCTAGCAGAGCTGTTCTGCTTTGTGACAAACTATACTCTATGTGCAGGATGGACATTTAAAGGAATTCTGCCCATTTTCCTGGCTCAGGCAAAGAGATTTCCATGGAAAAATCTGTTTTATTTTCAGTTTTTGGCTTCTTTCCTTCAGCTTACCTTGCTCACTTCTTGGTTCTGGATATCAGTTACAGGTTTGGGATGTTTAGAGACATTCCTTCTACTTCTTGTGTGGTCAAAATGCATCCCAAGTTGTGTACATATATATATATATATAATACATGATGAATTGTGATTTTGAAGTCATGTGTCGTTCTCTATGTATTCATACATTTCCTTCTTCCAAGGAGACATAGATTTCATGGGTCAACAGTATTAGAATCACCACAATGAACACATAATGCTTTCCCTCATCAAATGGCATTTCAGTAGGAATACAGTGTCAAACTAAGCTTTCTCCCAACTTTCACCCTCCTTATGCCACGTTCATTTTATCACCAAGTATATTTGTATAGTATAGAAGCAACAAACGTCATCCATTTAGGATTGAACATTAGAGCAGGAGAGAGAATATGTTCTCTCTTGGTCTATTGTTACACTAAAAGAGCCCATTGCAAACCTGCCTGAGCTGAAGGCAGTAGTTTGGATGCCACAGTTTGCAGATGGAATGCAATCAAAGAAAGAGATAGTCCTGTATTGACCGCAACAATTAAGAATATTAATCCTGTTAACAGAGGGGGATTCCAAGAAATTGATGAACTGTCTTCTTGAGAATTTAGGAGAAAAGAAACTAAAGTGCATAGGCCACTGATGTCAAACTTGATCATGTCACATGATATCATGTGACTTATCATGACTTTTGTGCCTTTGTAGAGCTGGGATGGGCGTGGCTTGCCCGTGATGCATCTGGCCTGCGGGCTGCCAGTTTAACACCCCTGGAGAGGCTCTCTATAACCCTATTGATACCCACCACTGGATTCATTCAGGTTACTTTATCCACAATATTTGGCGAGGTATAGTTTGCTGTAAAAAGGTAATATCACATAATTTAGAATTCTTGTAATTAAGAAGTTTTGATGTTAATACCCAAAGCAACAAAAGTTAGGTCTACTACTTCTGGGCTGCAAACATTAGGATGAAGACTAGATAGCAGCAAAGAGTCACAGAAAATTACAACTCTTCACTTCTATCTAGGGTCATCTCTGACCTTGGCAACCCAGGCCTGATATCTCACGTTTTGATAAAGCTGCTAAATTAATTGAAACAGCAGTGACATCCTAGATTTACAGAGAATCTCCGTAACAATAATGTGTTTACTTTTTAGGTCACTTTTGCACACATTTGCCCCTGTGGTTTTTCTACTGTGTTTTAATCTGCCTTAAAAAAAACAGAAAAAGAACGATTATATTCTAAAGTTGTTTTAACAGTATTTCCAAGCATGTTGTCTTTCAAATATACATTTTGAAGGATTTCTCCATTAATTTCTCGGACAGGGATGTCACAATGAACCCCAATATGTTAGCTTAAAATGTGGTCAGCCTGCTTGTGACTCAGGGTGCAGTATAGACACAACATTCTGAAATATCCAGTAAGTTTCAGGGTTGAGCAAAGATTTAAGTGTAAGCAAGCACAATCCAATCTCAACCTTCTAATAACTACATAACAGCATATAAAACATTTTTGCTTTAGAACAGGGGTAGTCAACCTTTTTATACCTACCGCCCGCTTTTGTATCTCTGTTAGTAGTAAATTTTCTAACCGCCCACCGTTTCCACAGTAATGGTGATTTATAAAGTAGGGGACAAAACCCCTACCGCCCACCATGAAAGCTGGAACGCCCACTAGTGGGCGGTAGGGACCAGGTTGACTACCACTGCTTTAGAATAAAACAGACTGAGGAATTTACAATTTTTAAGTACTCTGATTTAGGAGCTTCTGACAAAACCCAAGAGGCTGTTGAATTTTAGCCAGCAGAGAAGAAGTGAGGAATAACTTTCTTCCTACTGAAACCAATGGCTGGAAATGTGAAAAGCTTTATGAGCTTGGGATACCCACTCAGGGACCATTGTTATGACTGAATAAGAGAAGAGACTCTTAGGATAGATGTATTAAATTGCGTGCTTTGGCCAGCATGGCATTGATTGCTGCAGATTAAATAATTACAGTCTAAAGTAAGTCATAAAGGGCAGCAGTTATGTAGAATTGATTAGGGAGTGACCCTCGCTGTGAGAATATACAGGACCCCCTAAGGAGCAGCCCTTTTAATGGGAAATAGTCAAAGGCAGACTTGCTTGCTTTTTCAGTAAAATTTCCCTCTATGTTCTTTTATTCTTGATGGACCACTGCAGGCAGAGCAATCTAAGAGCAGAGAAGAGACTGGGCAGCCATTTGTCTGGAATGATATAGAGTCTCCTCCTTGAATAGGAGTTTGGACTAGACTAACTCCAATGTCCCTTCCTTATTCTGATGTTCTGAAGGTGAACTGTGTTCTCATATTCCCACTGAATCTCAAGATAACTTTGTTCTGAGCTACCTAATTTTGCTTTGACCTAGCATATGGTATGCCCTAAGATGGGGTGTCGAACTCGTGATGACATGTTGTCATCACGTGACTTATAGCAACTTCACTAAAACAGGGGTGGGCGTGGTCAGTGTGTCACTCATTCGGTCCATGGGCCGAATTTGACACTAAGATAAGATATGTTTGAGGATCACCGTACCTTTCATTCCCCTCAAATTGGCTTAATTGGCTTAATTGGGTAAACCATGACTGGTAACAAACGAGTATTTTGTGTCAACACTACTCTGTGTGTTACATTAGCAGTTGAGTAGAACATGAGTTCCACGTTTCTAAATCCTTTTTCCCTCTCTTTTTTTATCCACTTAATTCCAGCCCTTCTCCTAATACTGCTATCCAAGGGCCAGCTGTGGATTAATTAGAATCCTAAATGCCTATTCCAGGAGAAGAAGCAGACCACTATTGAAAACTTTGATACAGCAAGCCAGGATGGTAAAATCAGCCTGCAGCCTTGAGTGATGAGCTATTTTTTTTAAATGGTCCCATGGCTGTCTTGTGTGATTTGGGGTTGCTTAACTAATACAGAATTGCTGAAACTGCATTATTTTAACATGTGACTAATGATCAGAACAGCCTGGATAGTGCATAGATGATTGGATATATAGGAGACCCTCTTAGTGCATTGTCCATATCAAAATAGAGTACGGAGTATGCCCTTGCTAACTGGTGACTTTTAGCCTTAATAATGATGGAAGGAAAGCAGACAGGAAGGAAACACTGGCAGTGCTCCACTACATAAAATAGTAGGGTAACCTGTTTGCTTTTCAAAAGCTCATGGATAAACCTAAGTGCTGTGTTCATATATACAATGGTTGTTAGTGTACTCTTCATAAACAATAAGCATTATGTGGATTTCCTACATTTGAAACAAACAACTTCCTTCCTCTTCCCCCTCTACATTATTTTCCTCATAACAAATAAGTAATCAGAGTCCTCACAGGTTATTCTAATTCTCCTCTTTAAGTATTATTTATATGCCTAATTATTAATGATTTTCCCAGTTTAAATATTACAATTGAGAAAATACCAAAGGGAGTTAATCCAAGACAACTGTATCTGCTACAGAGAAAGTGTAATTAACCAAGCACTTAAACTCCGCTTATTTCTGCAACAGCTGTGCATTCTTATTTCCTGAATTACACTTGCTGGGTGAAATTCTAACTTCAGTGTGATTAAAAGTTTTTCTAAGTTTTCAGATGGAGGAAGACTGAGTAACCAACTCCTCTTCTGAAGCCTACCTTTTTATGACCACTGAGTACTTTAACCTTTTCTCCTGTTACTGTGTCAGTGGATCCCCCAGCCATTTTTCTCCTGGTGAATTTAGCCAATTAGAAATCACACAAAGCACATTCTAGGATTGCTGCCTTACGGAGTCAGTCAGATCAGTTGTTGTATGTGGCTATCTTTCTCCAAAGCACCCGAAGGCAGGACAAGAAGTAACAGATGTAAATTTATTAAAGAGAGATCCAACCAAGAACTAAGGAGAAATTTCTCAAAGAACAATTAATTAGTGGGATGGCTTGCCTCCAGAAGTTGTATTGTTCCATCACTGGAGGTTTTTAAGAAGAGGTTGGACAGCTGTTTGTCTGAAACAGCAATAGAGCCACTTGTTTGAGCAGGGGGTTGGAGTAGAAGATCTCCATGATACTTTGCAACTCTGTTATTCTGTATTCTGTAAAAGTCTTTTGAGGTTTTAAGGGCAACTGGGCATCACACATTATCAGGATTTATGTGATAACATTTTTGTACCCCTCATACAAAGTTCTCTCCACCCCACACAGTGGGTTCCTTTTAATCCTTTTGTTATTATGAATATATTCCTATGCCTGTTTTAGAGTTGTCAGTATGTGGATGAAGCAAGACTTTATCTTCACCCCATCCACATTAGTCATTGGACTAATCAACACATCCAGAATTCTATCAAACTTTCCTATTGCTCAAAAGACAAACATACAACTCTTTTGTTCTATGTTATTTTGTTATTTTGTGTTGATTTTTCATACATTAAAAAATCAGAGCATTAAGTGTTGGATTGCTCTAGCATTCCTTTATAAAGCGGATATCGTTGGGATCAAGTGATGGCATGTCCTGCCTTCCCTGGCTGTACAAACAGAAGATATACAATCCAATGTTCAGTGTCATAACTCTCTATGCTAAATCATCTAGGTCAGTGCTTCTCAACTTTAAGTTATGTGGACTTCAACTCCCAGAATTCCCCAGCCATCAAATGCTGGCTGAGGAATTCTGGAAGTTGAAGTCCTTACACATTGAAGTCACCAAGATTGAGAAAAACAATGATTCGGTTTTACATCTCTCATTTTACATCTCTCTGCATGCAGGGGTAGGATTCAAATTTTTTAACAACCAGTTCTGTGGGCATGGCTTAGGTGGTCGGCATGGCTTGGTGGTCATGTTATTGGCTGGATGTGGCCAACTCAATATCACTCACATCGAGGCACGCATCTCCTCGCCTGGCCTCTCAAGACTGTGGGGATGCTGCAACAGTTGTAAGTGTGAAAAATGGTCATAAGTCCCTTTTTTCAGTGCCATTGTAACTTTGAATGGTCACTCCACACAAGCAAAGTACCAGCAAAGGAAGGAAAAAAACTCCAGAGAAGTTTATTTATTTATTTATTTTATTATTTATTGTTTGGACTTATATGCTGCCCTATCTCCCAAAGGACTCAGGGCAGCTCACATCATAAAAACACACTTTACAAAATTTAAAATTATTTTAAAAAATATTAAACCCAAGCGAAACAATATCTAAAACCCCCATACTCACTAAAACATAAGACATCTAAAAACCAACCCTGCTCAGTCCAGGCCGGCTTGTTGGAACAGCCAAGTCTTCAGGCAGAAGACATGAAGGTCAGGGGCCAACCGCAGTTCCAAGGGCAACTGATTCCACAGCACAGGCACTCCCACAGAGAAGGCCCTACCCCTGGGGATCACCAGGCAACACTGTCTAGCCGATGGTACCCCAAGGAGGCCCTGTCTGTGGGAGCATACCGGGTGATGGGTAATGGATGCTGGCAAGAGACGCTCCCACAAGTACCCTGGCCCCAAGCCATGTAGGGCTTTGTAGATAATTACCATCACCTTGAATCTCACACAGAGGGCAACCGGCAATCAATGCAGCTCATGCAGGAGGGGTGTAATATGGGAGTATCAGGATACTCCCATCACAACCCACACGGCCACATTCTGCACCAGTTGAAGCCTCCGTGTGGTCCGCAAGGGCAGCCCCATGTAAAGAGCTTTGCAGTAGTCGACTCAGGAAGTAACAAGTGCATGAGTAACCATACGCAAGGCATCTCGGTCCAGATAGGGGCGCAACTGGCACACCAGGCGAACCTGGGCAAATGCCCCCCTGGTCATGGCTCCCACCTGCTCCTCCAAACTAAGCCGTGCATCCAGGAGGACACCTAAGTTGCGCACCCTATCCATGGGGGGGCAACACCTCCCCCCCATGGCTAACGATGGAACATCCTGGATCCTCCGAGATGCCGGTACGCATAGCCACTTGGTCTTGGCCGGGTTGAGCCGGAGCCTATTCCTTCCCATCCAGACCTGTACCAACCCCAGGCAACAGGACATCACAGAGAGGGCATCACTGAGTTGGTTTGGGGTGGAGATATAAAGCTGGGTATGATCAGCATACTGATGATACCTCACCCCAAAACCACAGATGATCTCACCCAGAGGCTTCATATAATGTTGAACAGGAGGGGAGAGAGGACTGACCCCTGGGGAACCCCTCAAGTGAGGGGCCTTGGGGTCAACCTCTGCCCTCCTGCCAACACCAATTGTGAGTGACTCAAGAGGTAGGAGGAGAACCACTGCAAAACAGTGCCTCCCACCCCCAGCCCCCTGAGGTGCCGCAATAAGATACCATGATTGATGGTATCAAAAGCCACTGAGAGGTCTAATAGGACTAGGACTGAGGAATGCCCCCTGTCCCAAGCCCTCCAGAGATCATCCACCAGCGCAACCAATGCCATCTCCATACTGTACCTGGGCCTGAAGCCCGATTGATACGGATCTAGGTAATCTGCTTCCTCCAGGAACCCCAGAAGCTGACAAGCCACCACGCTTTCAACAACCTTCACCACAAAGCGTAGGTTGGAGACAGGACAAAAGTTATTCAAAATGGCTGGGTCCAAGGTAGGCTTCTTAAGGAGGGGCCTCACCACCACCTCCTTCAGGGTGGCAGGGAAGGCTCACTCACTCAATGAAGCATTGATCACTGCCTGGAGCCAGCCACGTGTAACCTCCTGGGTGGCATAAACCAGCCAGGAGGGACATGGGTCCAATAAACACGTGGTAGAACTTAGCCCCCGCATGATCCTGTCCACTTCATCTGGAGTCACAGGCTCAAACTCATCCCAGATAGTATCTACAAGACCCGTCGCTACTCCCTCGTCAGACTCTAGCCAGTTGGAGTCCAGACTGGCCCAGATCTGAGCAATCTTGTCCAGCAGATGCTGACTAATCTCTTCGGCCCGGCCCTGCAGAGGGTCCTCCCTCACCCCCTGATTAAGGAAGGAACAGGTGACCCTAAACAGGGCAGCTGGGCAATTATCTGCGGACGCAATGAGAGCGGATAAGTAAGCATACTTCGCCACTCCCATCACTGCCAGATAAGTTCCTGAGACAGGAAGTCTAGTCCTGCCAAGAATGTAATAAGGGTTAATGGAGAGGCAATTCTGTAAACAACACCACAATGTTTCCTTCCTGCCTTCCTTAAAGGATTAGGCCAGTAATTTCTTCTAACAACCGGTTCTCTGAACTGCTTAGAATGTTAACAACCAGTTCTAGCGAATAGGTGCAAACTGGTGGAATCCCACCCCTGTCTGCATGGATTTGCCTTTTCATGTGGCCATGCTCCTTTATAGCAATCTAACGCCCACTATCAAGAGAGAAGATTTTTAATCCAGAATGGAGTGCAGACTCTTCTTTGCTCGCATATTTTGTTTTTAAAGAAGTAAAGGGTCAGTATATTCTAGTGAACTGACGCACTCTGTCTAATTTATGCCCCAAGAAGCTTAAAAGTGTGCGTCACTTAACCGTTTTCCATTTGTTCATGCTGAGATTAAGAGATGGGGCTTATTGGTGAGCTTATAGTCAAAATTACAACTAAGAGGGGGGGGAAAGGTTACAGGGGATCAGTAGCTGCAGCTGGCTTTTGATTTATTTATTGCTAGTTGTTTTGGGTTTTTTTCCCCTGCTACCCAATGTTGAGTGTGCTAAATGGAGAAATTTGAAGGAAGAAACTTCTTAAGAAATGCACCAAAATAAAAAACGATAGGGAAAAGCAAAGAGCAAAAATTTAAAACAGACCAGTACTTTGCTAAACCCAGGGTGAGAATAACTGCAGCCATTTATGTGTATTTAAGTGAGTTTCTTTCCCTTTCTTCTTTGTTATCTGTGAACCTCATCTTATTTTTCCTGGCTGAATCAGGTGGCTGACTTCCTCCAACATGACTGATAACTGTAACTAGGTGAAGGTGATGGGAATTTTGTATTCTGCTGAAAGGAAAACTGTTTCACTAGATAGCTTTCTGGAGCTGTTTACTGGGAAAACAAGGAGGGAGCCAATACATTGACAGATCTATGAGCTTGACAGAACATGTCCGAGTAAGAGAAAGAGGTCTTGGAGAGGCAGTGATAACATAATGCCTACACATGATTTAGTACCTATAGAAAAACTATCTTCTATCTATATGCTATCTACTCAATGAGGCAGAATGTGTTTTCTAAATTGATTTCAAAAATTATCATTTTTTATTGGAGTGCTCAGTTATTGTATTGATTTAGTTACATGATAGTTATGGAGTGTGTGCAAATGTCCTGTCTTTGACTGTTTAATCATCTCTCAGCCTTCCTGGCTTTCCACTTGTATTAAATTTTAATTTGAAAGAAATTGAAAAATATCCTGGGAGTAAAATACAATGAATGAATCAATCAATGAATGTGTGTGTGTGTGTGTGTGTGTAATTACATCTGCATGTACATCTATACACACACATATGTGCAATGGGAAGGAACTTTTGAGAAATTACAAGGCATCTATGGGGATTCTCTGTCATCCTGGTCATGATTGTCCCAAAGATGCTTCTCTAAAAGGCAACTGGACTTTCTTAGTTTTTTCCTTGAAAATGTTTCACTTCTCACCCAAGAAGCTTCCTCAATTTTGACTGAATCAGATTCTGAAGTCAGAATGGAGGAAGCTTCTTGAATGAGAAGCAAATAGTTTTCAACAACAACAGCAACAAAAAAAACCAAGTCCACTTGTCTTTTGGAAAAGTGTTTTGGGATTGCAAGGCAAATGAAATGTGACATAGTATTAATATAAACCAATAGGCTGATTCAGAGCCAGGTTGAAGTGGAGTTTATTTATTTTCACTTTTTGAAAAAGTTCTGTCTTCTCCCCATTAAGCTTATATTAAATGGCTAAGAGAAAGTCAGACCTTCCAAGAAAGCTGGAAAACTGAATCCCAGAAATTCCAGTCTTTCCCTCCTTTTATGCAATAGCCTTTTAGGGGCCTTGGTGGCTCAGGCTGTTAATTGCCTGCACTTAAGTTCCAGCTGCCTACAACTGCTGTAGGCTCGAATCCCACCAGGCTCAAGGTTGACTCAGCCTTCCATCCTCTCGGGGTAGGTAAACTGAGGACCCAAGATTGTTGGAGGCAATTAGCTGACTTTGTAAAAATGACGCTTAGTAATAAGCAGGCATATACAATGGAATGAAGGCTATTGCTGAGCACACTGGGTTGTATCCCAAAAATTGTAAGCCACCCTGAGTATTCAGAGAAGGGCGGCATATAAATGTAATTAAAAAAAATTGGATTTGTACCCTTTTGTACTGTACCCCTTCCAATATGCATTACTTTCAGAATGTCCAAGTTGGGAGACTGTAGCTTGATTGTAGGTGTGATCTATGAGTCTCTTATTAGACAATGCATTAGAAACTAAAAAAGAAGACAGATGAAATTTCTTGGTTTCATTTGAGTCAGTATGCAGATAGTGATGAGTTACATTTTTGTTCAATGCTATTTTTATAAAACTCTTTAAAAAAAAAAAAAAGGCAAATTGAGATTTTAAATGGCATCATGTGAGGAAAAGTGAGTGACAAGTTTGCCAGTTCCAGCAAAGATTTTTCAATACTTAGCCTTAAAAATGTGCCCCCCTCCCTCTCTCTCTCCCCCCCTCTCTTTCTCCCTCCCTCCTCCCCCGCTTTGAAGAGCCTCTTTTTTAAAGCTATAAGATGTAGCTGAGAATAGCTGTGTTTCTGAATCTGGTCAGTGTACACAGATGAGAATTTCATTCAGTTTATTTTTATTGCTCCAAATGTCTTCATAAATGGGATGGAAAAACCTGAGGAATTTTTTAAAAAATGAATATGAAGGAAAGAAAAAGAAAAAGAAAATCACCAAGCAAACACATACAAGGGAGGGGGGAGGGTGAAAGAGAGAGAGAGAATGCTTTATTTTTCTTTTTGTACCAACTAGCAAAATGTCTAACTAGCTGAACAGCTGCTGGCTTATCATTTTTCCCCTTCACATTCATCATATTATTTTTTTGGTTCTGATTTTGTTTAGGGTAAATCCCTTTCATTAAACTGTCCGATGTTCAGTTAAGGAAAGGTAATCCAAATGAATTCCTTGAGATGCATGCTAGATAGGATTGGAATTTTGTGAGATAAAATAAGTGAATTTTGCAATTGTGGCTTCTATCCAACACTTGTTTGGATAAATAAAGGCACTTTGAGTAAAGCATTTATCATAAGGATCATAAAGAGTGTACTTGGAGTGTTGGGTACCTCAGTGTAGAAGTTACTCCAAAAGCTGGTGAGATATGAAGTTACCGGAGAAGAAAGAGGAAGCAAGCAAGCAAGAAGCAAGCAAGAAGAAATGGTGCCTTTCTCAAGGAGAGACTGACCAGGCTGAAGGAATCCAATAAATCTTTGAGCTATGGAAGAGATAGCCATATAACATTAACACTCAGAGATCCCTGGTGGAAACTGCCAGAGCAATGGTGGCTTCTGAACTGGGATCATTAGGCAACAGCAACATTAGGTCTTGCACTTGAAGCTCCACCCACTCACCCTCCCCTTCCAGCTTTTAATGTAATTTCAGTAAATTAAAAATAGAAGAAATCTAGGATTAATCATCTACTGGCTGCTTTGCCTTAGGCAACTGTTCACTGTCCTAATATAGAAAAGAATATGTGTGACATTTTGTGTTTGTGTGTATATGCATGTATACATGTGTGCATAAGTATGTGTGTGTATGTGTGTGTGTGTCTGTGTGTGTATGGAAGCTAGTTTAGTCTAGTAGTTAAGGCACCATGCTAGAAAACAGGTGTGTAGGTTCTCGGCCCACTTTAGGCATGAAAGTCAGGTGGGTGACTTTTGATCAAAAACTCTCTCTTAGCTCAAGACTCAGTCATTAAACTGGCCAGTCCATTCCTGTAACAACCAGTGGATCAACAGTGATTCAACATTCAGTTGATCTTGGGGAAAAACCAGATCCTGCACTTGTGGCAAAATGCTAGGATGAAAATATATAAGACAATATATCCTAATCAAACATCTATCAAGGAAAAAACATATCCCCATCAATACTTGCAGGTCAAGTTAGGGTATATAAACAGGGATCAAACCCACACTCCTCAGCACTGAGGATCTTACCTAGTTGGGTTATGAAATGTCTGCAAGCAAACAACCAAGCTCAGAGAGTAGCAAGGACTCCACAGCAGGGGTGGGATGTGACTGGTGTAACTATTGGTTTGGTGATTTTATATTTTGTGCATGCATGCATGCTTTGCACATCTGATGCGCACTGTGCATGCATGTATAACATCGTCAACTTGCTGCCTGGACAGCTGAGCAGCACTGCGTGTGGGTGTGCAGCATTTGAAAAAGCACTTTTTTCCTGCTTTTTCAACCACAGCTGTGCCGTGCAAAGCAGCTGAGGTTGAAAACACAGGAAATAAAGGTCAGGTAAGAGCCCGGGTGGGCAGGTGAGCCAAAACAGCAGCAGACATAGAACTGGTTCTATGTCTGCTGCTCTTCAGAGCTACCAGTTCTACAGAGTTGGAAAGAACCAGTAGAATCCCATCCCAGCTCCACAGCCCTGACATATTTTTATGATGACATTTGATGTGGTCTATTTTTAGTCCAGAAACCTTCCATCTAGAACATTAGAAAGCATCGTAGCATCTGAAGCCAAAAAAGCAGGAAGAACTTTAGATAATCAATGTCACTATTACTCAAAAGAGCTCCAACACACTAGAATTCAATGATGCAGGCCTAATGCCTTCTGCTCAGCGTAAGTGTAGTCTTACATATAAACATGCTGGATGACACAACCACATCAGCTGAAGAAAGTTTATCTAACATTGAAGCAAAGTTTCCCACAATTCCTGTCACTCCAGTGGAGAATGGAAGATGGGATTAACTCCTACTTCCAGGATCCTCAAACATATTGACATGCACTATCAAATTCCAAATGTCTGCTAGGAAAGAAATTTGACTAGAATGGTATCATAGAAAACAGGAGAAAGCTTACAGAGTAGGAAGGGAGGGTGTCTTCACATCGTTTCCTTGTGTGAACTCCTTGGGCCAGCCGTCTTTCATTTAGGGCAGCAGACCAAAACAAACCACATACATCACCTTACAAACCACCAATTTTTTTGCAGCTAGGTCATCATTTCCTTTTTCCACATAAGAGAAGCTGACCGTGTCCTGAAATGAAGGGAGCAAAATATGTCAGCGTGTCGAGCTGTAAGCTCTAAATGCTTTAGACAAGTCCTGTTTTTGCAGATGAAAGTCACTCAGCTGCCCTAATGGGTGGTTTTAAGTCAGAAAATTATTTTTTGCATGTGTTCCAATTTGGGGCCATCATGGATCAGCTTGCATGTTTAAATTATCAAAATGAAAATGCTATTACAGCATTGGTCACATATTGTGCCAGTAATGTTAGCGACTAATATGCTAAATGTTGCCTTTCTAAGAAGAACGGATTTAATCATTTTATATTGACTAAAGGAGATGGATTACAGGTAATCCTGTAAATCCTCAACAACCACAGATGACATAATAGGATTTACCCATTCTTTTCTGGGTTTTTTTTACCTCCTCTGCATTATTGCCGGAAGCACTACAGCCAAATCATACAGATGTTTATACTGATTTCCAGAAATAAAGATCTAATTTGTCATTTTGTCTTTTATAGCCAAGGTCAACATATACAAGAAGTTAAAGTTAAAGAGATTAATATATATTTTAGGTTGATTTCTTTTTGTCTTTTATTTTGAAATTTGGAGTCCAAGTCCTACAAGTATTCAGTGTACGACTTAGAACCCCAAATTTCATTTTTTTCCTAGATAGATGAAAGTAAAATTTGACTAATATAGATAGATGAGGCTTAGGTGATAACTAAACTATTTAATGTGGAATAAGGCAGTCCTATGTATAATTATTTGCAATTGGGATTCAGAAATAAGATAGAATGCCTTCTGGACTTTCTTTATCCTTTCTTTGAAAATAGGATCATTTACTCTCTTCTAATCTTGCTCTGCTTATTAGATGATTTCACCTAACTCCAGAGGTATTGCCAGATCTTGAGGTGCCATACATGGACATTTGCCCTCATAGCAATATCAATTGCATTTAGACTTACTGTATATATCACTTTACAGTGCTTTACAGCCCTCTCTAAGCAGTTTACAGAGTCAGCATATTGCTTACAACAATCTGAATCCTCATTTTACCGACCTTGGAAGAATGGAATGCTGAGTCAACCTTGAGCCTGGTGAGACTCAAACTCCTGGAGTGAGCCGTGAGTTAGCCTGCAATATTGCACTTTAACTACTGTGCCACCATGGCTCATTTATTCCAAAGGTTCTTTTCCAAAAGGCAACTAATCTTTCTTGTTTTTTTTCCTCAAAAATATTTCGCTTCTCATCCAAGAAGCTTCTTCAGTGCAAGGCATCCCTTCATTTTATCTCCGCAAAAATGGATTGGCAGAGAGAATGAGCCTGACCCAAAGCCATCAATTTCATTATCTGAGAGTAGATTTGAATCTACGTTTTCCTCATCCTAATCTAATACCTTTATTGCCACATTCATTCTCCAGAATTTCTCAAAGATAATACCAATGGAAATAAATGTCCCACTACAGGTTATGAAATTATACATCATTTATGACAGTTTAATCCGACAACTAGCTAATCTTTTCAGGCCAGTACTTAATAGAGACATTGATTGATTGATTGATTACTATATCTCAGTATCTACCCACTTGGCTGGGTATATTATAAACAAGCAGTAAAAAACCTGTGAGCAATGGTTTATTGATGAACTATGACTTCCATCCTTGGCCATGCTGTTTGGGAATTGCAACCCATTAATAACTATTGGAGGGCACTAGTTTTGTTGTTTTTTAATATCTTCCCTATTCCTTTAAGAGGTCACGGTGAAATCTTGCATTTATTCTGACAACTCTGTTGAATTTTGCCAAGTGAATGAAGAATCAGCTACTAAATGGCAAAAGGTAAATTTTCTTACAATTTCGTTTATTTGACTTACCACTGGAAGAGTTTGAAACTAGAAATCTAATCTGCACTACAGGAATGAATCAGGATACTTTTTCTATAATTTGTTTTGAAAAATCTCACAGACATTACTTTGGCATTGGTACTTATTATGTTAGTACTTAAAGGGCTTTGTCCTTCATGTTACATGCTAATGCTTGTTTTTGCATTGTGTGTTTCACTTGTTTAAATAAAAGGACTGGGTTCCTGTCCATCCCACTTTATGCATGTATTCAGTCTATGGGTGTTTAATTTACCTTTATATTTGAATGTTGGGGTCAATCTAGGAAGGACAGAAAGTCTTATCAAAATATGTTTATAAAAATAAGCTAAAATGCAATCAGTGGGCTTTTATTTGCAAAGGTCTGATGTTTTGATATGAAAGAGGAAAGTGTTACTGAAGGGGAGGGAAGATTAATCTCTAAAGGGGTATTTGGACTAGCTTGGGAAAATGAATCTGAAGTCCAGCAGATTAATACCCAGGAAGTTGAGGTCATATATCAGCAACATGTGTAGCTCTGTGCAAGCATCTATCTGTTAGTGTCAGTTATCCATATACAACAAGAGTAATGACAGCCAGCATCATTAAGTTACCTTTTTTGCAGCATGAACCCCCAAAAACCCCAACAACCCCAGATGCTTTTGTTAAGAAATGCTTTGTCGCATTTAACTCTCATCATTAATACTCTTTTTATCAAACATTTTTATTAATTTATTAAGTATTACAAAATGCAGAATACAAAAGTAAATGAAAGAGCGATGAGGGGGGAAGGGAAAGAGGAAAGAGAAGTGAGGAAAGGTAGGGAAAAGAAAAGAAAAAAAGCATTGACTTCCAACTCTCTCTGTTGTGTTAAAACAAGGCATTAGCATCAAATCACAGCTTTTTGTTTTTCCATAATAATATGAGCAAGTCATTTCTATAAAAATCTATCAATCTAATCTATAAAACCCAAAGTCAAAATTATATTCTTTTCCACATCAAGCACAAAATTCAGAAGCAGTTTCCATGTGGAAACAAAAGTACTTATGTTCTTTTCTTTAATCAGAGTAGTCAGTTTTGCCATTTCAGCCAATTCCATCAACTTCTGCAACCATTCTTCCATGGTAGGTATTTTCCATTTTTGCACATACAATAGTCTTGCTGCTGTCAACATGTATAGTAACAAAGTTCCATTTTTTTTCTCCAGTTCTTTTTCCATTAGTCCCAAAAGGAAGAATTCTGATTTCATTTCTATCTCCATTTTCAGGATTTTCTGTATTAAAGTGTGAATCATACTCCAAAATTTTTCTGCTTTATCACATGTCCACCATAGATGATAAAAAACTCCCTTCTTTATTCTTACACTTCCAACATTCATTTGACATACCTTTATACATCTTAGATAGTTTATCTGGGGTTAAATACCAGCAATACATCATCTCATAAAAAATATCTTTTACACTGTAATTTAATGTAAATTTTAAACCCTTTGTCCACATATTTTCCCATTGTTCAAGCATCACATTATATCCAAAATTCCTTGCACACTGAATCATAATCATAATCATTAACACTCTATATGGTTTATACTCTGCGTGTAATGTATCATGGCCTTTGCACCAAAACACAAAGTACTCTGAAATAAAAAGAGATTTCACAATAACCATTTCTAACAGATAGTGGTTCTTGATTCCATTTAGTAGCAAGCTGATGACTGCTACTTGGGGCAGCCTTTTGTATTAAATATGTAAAATAAGGTTGGGTACCTTCCTCCATCAGATATTATTGGATTAAAATTTTAACAGCCCCAGTCCAAATGGCCAATGATGCGGGATGCTAGGAATTTTAATTCAGGAATATCTGATGGTTGCCTACTTTTTCAAGTTGTTAGCAATAGCTCATTAACAACATTACAACAACAAAGCTTCAGGACGGTGAAGATGACATAGTTGGGTTGGCCAATAAGTGCATCTTGTGGAGCTGATTCACACATGCATGCCTCTTGTTATGTCAAGTTGTAACATCAATGAGCCATTATCATTATAGATCTCATGTATTTTCAGAAGGCAACTGTTATACCCTTGTGTGAATTTCTACATTAGGTCATCAGTTAGGCTAATCAGTGAAATTTTTAGATTCCTGTAATTCCAATATTTCAGGGCAGGGGTGGGATTCTACCGGTTCTGTCCACTTCTGTAGAACCAGTTGCTCTGAAAAGCAGCAAACAGAGAGCATACATAGAACCGGTTCTATGTCTGCTGATGTTTTGGCCCACCCGCCCGCTTGGGCTCTTACCTGACCTTTATTTCCTGCTTTTTCAATCACGGCTGCTTTGCGTGACACAGCTGCGGTTGAAAAAGCAGGAAAAAAGGGCTTTTCCAACCACTGCACACTTGCACGCAGCACTGCTCAGCTGTCCGGGCAGCTCAGCAGGTAGTAAATTGCACTCGTGCGACTTGCGTGAGTCGCGCATGCACGCACAACACAAAATGACAGAACCGGTAGTTATACCGGTCGGATCCCATTCCTGTTTCAGGGACTGACACAAGGAAGGGTAGGAGTGTCAACCTATTCTCCAAAGCATCTGAAAGCTGGACAAGAAGCAATGGATGGAAACTAATCAAGGAGAAGACCAACTTAGAAATAAGGAGAAATTTCTTGACAAAACAATTAATCAGTGGGGACTTGCCTCTAGAAGTTGTGGGTGCTCCAACTCTGGCAGTTTTAAAGAAAAGATTAGACAACCATTTGTCTGAAATGGTATAAAATCTCCTGCTTGAGCGAGGGGTTGGACTAACAGACCTCCAACTCTTTTATTATGTTATTCTCTTATTCAAGTGCCTGAGTGAGCCAGATATTGATCACTTTCAGCTCCATCTATATGTACTGGGAAGTGTTGAATTTGGGTTGGTATATAGAAGGAATGTTTATAGTGCTAGATTTAAATGGCTTGGATAGTTACAAGCAATCACTGTTACCAACAAACAAGTGATGAGAAATCCTCTATCATGCTTTATAAGCAGACAAATACCAATGTGCGTCTCTGGATTATTGTAATGTAGTATTATATAATGTGATGCACTGTGTAATGTTTTAATTTGTAGTGTAATGTAGCATAATAGTGTAATGTGTTGTGCCTCCTTATTTCTAAGATGAATTGCAGTTGGGAAAATTGTGGGAGGGAAATCTGAAAAAAAAAAACCCACTGTAACAAAATTAAAAGGTCGCTCATTTCTTTCAGGAAAGAACATATAGTATGTGAACAGATTAATGGCTATTTGCTGAATAAAATTAAACAAGGTAATTATAACTACAGTTGAACCTAAAGTAGGTCAGACTGTAGTCTGTGGTTTGTTATCACTTAAATGAAAAAGAAATGTTTCATTTTAAAAGAAGAAATTAGTACTTTCTCTGCTGATGCAACTCTCAGTACATCTGGTTGACATCTGTTGCACAGAGGCATCTGTTTTATCATGCACAAATAATAAAAAGGGGAAATGTCAAGCAAATATTTGCCATATTAGTGTGCAGATTTTTTTTTATTATATGAAAAGACAACTACAGTATATCAATTGAACTGTCCTTCATATCCCTGTCATAAATCTTTGAGATGTTGTAATTCCTGAATCAATTTTCAATAAAATAAGTACATGTCTGTTGGCAAACCTAAAAATACACTGTAAAGTAAAGTGGGTGAACTGGTACATCAGAAAAAGCCACTCAAGACATAATTAAAGTGGCCTATAAGCCTAATACAGGGTTCCCCAATCTATGAAGTATACAGGTGGTCCTTGACTTATGACTACATTTAAGCCCCAAATTTATGTTGCTAAGCAAGAGAGTTGTTAAGTGAATTTTGGCCCATTCTAGGACCTTTCTTGCCACCGTTGTTAAGTGAATCACTGCAGTTAAGTTACCAACGTGGTTGTTAATGAATCTGGCTTCCTCATTGACTTCGCTTGTCAGAAAGTCACAAAATGAGCCCAGCACACTGCAATTCTCGTAAATACGTGACAGTTACCAAGCATCCATATTTTGATCATGTGATTACAGGGATGCTGCAACAGTTGTAAGTGTGAAAAAAAGCTCATAAGTCATTTTTTTCAGTGCTGTTGTAACTTCAAATGGTCATAAAGCAAATGATTGTAAGTTGGGGATTTCCTGTGCCTCCTTTGCGGGAGGTGCAGACAGAGTCCAGGGAAAGTGTGAATATTTTTATTTTTAAAAATAAACTTGCATTGTATTGTTTTCATTGTTTATTTGGGCTCATTTTGGTATTTGGAGTTTTAAGGGAGATATGTACATTAAGGTTAAATTAAAGGAAGTGTGGTGGCAAAAATTCAGAAATGCATGGCCTATTACAATAATTAATGTAATAATAATAATAATATAGTATAATATGATATGATATGATATAATATCATAACCTTACCTAACCTAACCTAACCTAACCAAACCATGACCATGACCATAACATAACATAACATAACATAACATAACATAACATAACATAACATAACATAATATAACATGTTAGGGATCCTTGGTGATCTGTGAGCTTGATGATATCCTTGCAGACATTTCATTATCAAACTAGGTAGCATCATCAATCCTTCTCCTTGCCAAATTTCTACTCTTGATCTTTCTTTTGGGGTGCGGGGCATTAGTGCTAATTCCCTGGATGAATTTAGTTTCTCTTTACTCTGCAGTACAAGGTTTGTTATGGTTGTGACCTCACCATCCCAATCTAAACCATTTACTTATAATTCTGTTTCTGTACAATCCTGAATGATTGAACAAATAACACTTATTACAATGTTGTATGTTACTTATGGAAGAGCAGAAAATCATGGTTTTAGGGTTGAAAGTAATATGGAAAATTATAGAAAAAGTATCCTGATTCATTCCTGCAGTGCAGATTAGCTTTCTAGTTTCAAATACTTCCAGTGGTGGGTCAAATAAGCTAAATTGTAAGAAAATGCTCATCAAGGGACCTAAATGGAAAAAAAAATTATCATGATGCAGTCATTCCCCCTTTACCTATTTTATGAGGAACCACACAACTTTGCTTAATTTAATAGAACAAACAAAGCCTATTAGCCTTTCCTTTATGGACATATATACTGCTCTTATCCTCTAACTCAGCCTTCCATCCTCTCGGGGTAGGTAAATTGAGGACCCAAGATTGTTGGGGGCAATAAGCTGACTTTGTAAAAATGCCGCTTAGTAATAAGCAGGCATATACAATGGAATGAAGGCTATTGCTGAGCACACTGGGTTGTATCCCAAAAATTGTAAGCCGCCCTGAGTCTTCGGAGAAGGGCGACATATAAATGTAATTAAATAAATAATAAATAATAATAAATTCAGCTGTTTCAGGACAAGCGATCCTATGAGATAGGTCATGAGTTGAAGATTTTAAACCTTTTCCTCCTGCATGTCATTGATTCAAATTTTAATTGTTTCTATGAAAAATATGGAAATAACAATAGACATGGCAAGCCTTGAAGGTTTAATTGATCAGTGACATATATATCAAGTGATACTGGTAGATGGTTTCCTTTTGTTTTAGATTTATTATTCACAATGTTTTGAGAAAAAGTGTTTTTTTAAATAGCATTTAAAATTATTTAGATTATGTATACTTTAAAAAAACAATTTTATGCAGATTTCTCATTTTACCTGCTCTTGACTGGTAATCTGAGAAAGTATGAGCTATTCAGAAAATGAAACACTGTTTCTCCTCCAGATTTTAGAAAGACTTGTGTTTTTTTTTCTTTTTTTCCAAAAACACTTTTCAAATGTAAGTTATAGCATTTTGTGTGTTTTTAAAACACACAAAGATAGATAAGAAAACAAAGATAGATAAGAGCACCACCTCCTACATAGTCAGTCTTCAGCCTATGGGTTTCTGTTTTCCTAATAATAGAAGAAAGTGTAACGATTACAATTTAAATAAAGGAATCCCCTTGTTAAGCAATGTTCTATATGAGATTATACAATTGGGTTTAGATGCCGATTTCTTTTTTAAACATTAAAATTCAAGGATTTTGCAGAAAGAGATTGCTCAGAAGTTTAAAATTCTGTATTAATCCTCTACTCTTGGCATCCTTCTCCCAATTTAGCAAAACTACTTTCAGTGACATTTTAACTGATGATGCAGCCAGGAAGAAGATGAAGTTGACTTACAGTTTAGCAGAAATGCATATGATTCATACAAACACATAAATCAAAACCTTTTTATCCTTCAAAATTTATACCATTCTAAATTTTCAGGCTGTTCTCCAATTTAAAAAAATCACTAAGGTATTAGTGAAACTTTAGTGAAAATAATAATTTTGCATTTGCAAAAACAATAGGAAAAAGTGCAGACTGAAGTTGAAATGGATAAATACATCTCTTTGATGCTTACTTTATAACACCTCTGAAGGCTCCCATAGATCCTCCTTCCAGATCTAATATTTCTTGTATATTTCTTATTAAAGGTCTTCTAGCTGAAGATAGTGGAAAGGTAAAAATCAAAAGTATTGAGGGGGAAAAACAGAAATACGATTCAACTGGATATTAGTTGCCCATCCCAAACTATTCTATAATAGGTCTCAGTAAAAAGGTTAACACTATATAGGGAACTCCTTCAGACTATTGTCAAACCCCAAGTTTCTGTAACATTTTGTAAGAAATTCACAAGGATAGTACAGAACACCAGTTAAAACCTTAAAGGGGCTGAAGAAGACAAGAGTGAAATCGAGTATGGATGAGAAGGAAGGAAGGAAGGAAGGAAGGAAGGATTTGCAAATATATTTGCAATATATGAAAGCCAGATTCAATTTCTGCCACATTTAAGGACAGATGTAGCAGAAATCTGACTGTTAATGTCTGTGTGTTCAGTCTTGGCAGTGGCAGATTAAGGCACACTGGTGCCCTAAGCACTGACAAATCTTGGTGCCCCCTCCTTTGTACATACTATACAAACAAAGCCATATTCTCAAGTTTGTGGTGCCCCTTTGGGCCTGGAGCGTTAAGCACGTGCTTAGTCTGCTTACACTACTGAGTCCATAAAGTCTCCAATAAAGAGTCTTTATGGACTCTTTATTGGAGTCCATAAAGAGATTTGCCATCTTTGTTTTAGTAATGTATGCTAAAAACACAGGTAGATCTGTAAAATTCAGTCACTGAAGCCCATCTCAGTATGAACTGGCTCCAGACATTTTTCTAGATGATGCTACATCTAACATGTTCTTACCTTAGAAATCAAGATTTCTGATCTCCGGACTGAAACTAGTTAGTAGTCTGCAAACAAGCAGGCAATATGGAATGAACTTGTCAGAAGCCTGTTTTGAATAGCCTAGAGTCTCGTAACTGGTTTGTTCAAACAGAGGGAATAAAAGCATGTTATTTTTTTTTAAAAAAATATGAATGTATGCTCTTTCTCCTGAGATGCTGATTAGAGCTTATCCTAGTCCTGCAAAGGAGTCTCTTTGTGATTCTCTTTCATGTTTCTTTCTCTGTGTTCCTCAAGCCCATTCTGAAAGGCATAATCCAGCTAAACAAATTCCCCTTCTTCTTGTCTGCTTCTTACTTTTTCTTTTTACCGCTGTACCCAGCAACATTTCACAGGTGCCCCAGTGACCTGATAAGATCTCCATGGTGTGCATTGGTAACCTTTACTGCTTCCATGTGCTGAGAGGGATGATGTAGCTCCCAGCTCTCTGTTTCCTTGACACCTAAAGGTTTCTCTAGGCCTGTTTTCCATTAAGATCAAAACAGGCACATATGCAGAGACATTCCAATGGGAATATATAATTATGCTCATCAAAAGGCTGAATATTCTTTTGTTTAGCAACACGGCTCCCAAAACTCTCACTGCTCACCAAATTCCTATGGAAACCGAGATGTCGATGCTCATTTGTAACCCTTTGTGCACTGCTGTTACCATGTAGTCACCATGACATCTGTATTCTTTCCTTTAAATAGCATTTGCAGCACAGCAGAGGGATGATTGTAAACGTGCTTTCGTTGGGAGTCATGTCATTCAAATGCTTTATTCCCCACGATGTCCTGCTTGGAACATGTTGTATCGAATGTAAGCAAAACATTGGCAGAAAGTAATTTCTAAGCGCTGTTCATCTTTTCAGTGTTATGACAGACTGGAGTATTTATCCTTGAATGTTTTTACTGTCTAATGTTTGTTATTCTTTTATCACTTCCTTAAGCCTTAAACCTTGTATCAAGGGCAGAGTTCTTTTGGTGATTTTTCTCCTTTTCCTTTTATTGAATAAAGAGAGTTGCAGAGAGCAGGCCACAGGTACACAAGTGTCCTTTTAAGAAACTGGTCAGGATTGATGGACCATGTCCACCCCACCCACCCCATTTTGAAATATTTGGGAGTATCTTAGAAGCATTTGCAGGTCTATCGAAACTATAGGAGACTCAATGCATCCCTTTTAATTTGTGTTTTGACTTATTTCACATTGAAAATCAGCATGATCCCATGGCAGCGCAGTAGTTAAAATGCCGTACTGCAGGATAATTCTGCTCACTGCCAGCAGTTCAAATCTCACCAGGCTTGAGGTTGACTCACCCTTCCATCCTTCCGAAGTGGGTAAAAGGAGGACCCAGATTGTTGGGGGCAATAGGCTGATGCTGTAAATCACTTAGAGAGGGCTGTAAAGCACTGTGAAGCTGTATATAAGTCTAAGTGCTATTGCTATGATCCCAGGGTGCTTTTCTTCAAATTAGAGTGTGATACAGTAGTTGGCATCTAGCCAGCTAAAGTCCATAATGATTCTCAGCCAGTATATAGGGAGATCTGTTTAGTGGGACATCATCCACATTCACATATGGGAAGGTCAAAATGAGATAACAATACAGATGATAATTTGTAAGATTTATAGGGTCTCCTAAGGTTTCAAAGAGGCAGTGATATTTAATAGTATCAGGTATGTCAGGGGCTCTCCTGACTGGTTAAGAAGATATTCAAAAATAAACATAGATCTGTAATTGAGGCAGAAAACCCAAGGGCTTTTCACTTGGCACCCCCAAAAAGACCCCCCCGCAAAAGCAATGAACAATGGCAAAAAAAGTTTGCAGTCAAATAGGTGTCATTAGCTCTGATAGGTTGAATGCACCTATTAATATTTGTAGTCATTCTCCAAGCTGGCAGCTGTCATCATGAAATCACTGATCATGAAATCATTGATGCCTTCATATCATACGCTTGCTCACTGATTAATATTCACTTCGAATATTAGGAAGCAGCAGCAGCAACAGGAATAACAACTGCAGTCACAAAAAGAGTCCTTTTCCCAAGTACAGGAGCAGAACTGACCCTGTAGTTTCTGACTTAACAGGAATCATTCACAAATCTTTCCTGCCCTCACTGGAGGGATTTATTTATTTTTATTTTACTGCTACTGCCTAAGCAGCTGTTTCAATGAAAGCCAGTTTCCCAGGCCGTGTTCTTCACCAGCTTCAGTTTCAGAGGAGTTTTGACCTTCTGGCAGGACATTAGAAAAGCACCATTTTAGGTAAATATACAAGCTGGGCATTTGAAATGAAAACATTGCCCAGAAATCTTAACTGGAGATAAAGACTTTTCCATGGGAAAATTTGGATTTTCAGTAAGTAGTGAAAAAACAAAATTAAAAAAAAAAACCACAATCCCTAGATCAGCTCTCTTCCTACTTTAGGTGATACATCAAAGAAATGGGCTTCTACAGTCATCAATCAGAGCCAAGGAGAATCCCCCAAAAATGGTGAGATGCAGCTGAATGTTTATCCTATTTGAATGCTTATAATAAAAGCAACTTCTTGGGAACTTTCAGACGTCAAAGTGAAGTGGGTAATTCAGTCAATAGCCAGAATAGTACGTTTGTAAGATAGTCACTATGTTTGATGATAGACTGTCAGAACTTCAGGCTGTAATTTGAAATGACACAAGTTTCATTGATTTGTCTTGTCTGAAAGATACTTAATGGGCCCTGAAAAAAGAAACAGAATATCTGTAAGCTAAATGGAGGACTGCTGATCAGGAAAGTTGCTGAAAATCTCTTAGCATGCCTCAAAAGTAAAGTGGCTTAAATCGACAATAATATAGAAACATTAATTTCATTTCATTTTTCAACTGAAACCCAGCATGGTGGATTTATAGCCAGCCCAGGGGAAATCCATTTAGTCTTTTTAAGCCACCTTAAAATATAGTGGAGGAAGGAAAAATATACAGAGGGGCTTCCGCTAATCTTCCCCACTCCCCTTGGGTCTGTGTCATGATTCTCCAATTTCAGGCTACTTGGAAAAAAGACATCTGCTACTCTCAAGTTGCAATCAGGTGTGCCTGTCTTAGAAAAGCCATGCAGAATCCAGAACTCCAAGATTCATATCTGCCTCAGGATAGTTCATACAGAGAGCTTGGTGTAGTGGTTAAGGCAGAAGGCTAGACACCAAGAGACACTGAAGTCTAGTTCTGTCTTATGCCCAAAACCACCTGGATGACCATGACTTGGACCATGAAGAAGCATTATTTGCATATTTCCACAACAATCTGGGTCCTCATTTTACCAGCCTTGGTAAAATGGAAGGCTGAGTCAACCTTGAGCCCCATTGGGATTAAATTCCAGACTGTGAGCAGAATAAGCCTGCAGTACTGCACTTTAACCACTGGGCCAGCAGGCCTCTAAATGAAAAGTACCTAATGCATTAAAAAAATGCAGGACTCATGTGGAATTGAAATTTCCACAGTGTTCAGGCCACTTTTATTCACAAAGTTGTGGCTGTAGCAGTTTCCCCACAGTCATGTCATCATGTTTTCCAACATTCCCTGCCAGTTTCCCACAAACAAACGCGGAAGTCATCAGGAAGTCAGAAGTCACTCCCACTATCACTGCTTTTCTGTCTTTCTGTTTATCTTTTCAGGCAAGTAAATATTGACTTATTATTGAAGTTCATTGCCCCCTACAATTATTTTTCTGTTTATGTTATACTCTGTGGATGATCACAGGACCATTAGGATAAAAAAAACCCAATAACATCAGCCTAAAGTTGAATTTTCATTTTGGTTACATCACCTTGTACTACTTTTCTCTTAAAAGATGACCCAATGGATCACAGAACTAGCCAGTTATTTCTAAATTTGTTTTCATTGATTTTTATGGGCTCCCAAATTCAAGGAATCTGAGATTTTCCTTTTTGGGAGGGAGCAAACTATATAACTCAGTTTACTTCTAGGTCATCCAAAGCTTCAGACACCACTTTATGGAGCAAACTTTTTTGTTTTGTTTTTATAGTGTACCAGAAAATTTCCAAGTTGGGACTGTCCCTTTCTCTTTCTTTATTATTCCCAGTATGGTCAGTGAGGAACTTCTCTTAAAATATGCAGACATAAATGCCAACTATGACATTTAAAGAAATTAATATCCTCCTGGTTGGAAACAGCAGGAGGAAGCATATTATTAAAAGGAAGGGTGAAAGCAGATCGCTGATCCTCCTTCCCTTTCACTTTGCCAGCACGAGAACAATTTGGGATCTGGCAGATTGACTCCTTTCAGTGCTTCCCACCTGTCACGATCATATTGCTTTGACTTTCTGTTTGTTGTTCCAGGTTTTCTCATGCCTGATGAAATACGGAAACAAAAGCAGCACTGGACTAATCTCACACGAAGGCACATTATACCCTGGCCATAATAAGCAGTCATCTGTGCAGAGCTGGATAGTGGCATTTTGGAGAGAGAGAGAGAGAGAGAGAGAGGAGAGGACAGAGAGACGAGACAACAGAGCAGAGAGAGACAGAGAGATCAGAGACAGAGACACAGAGATCAGAGATCAGAAAGAAGAGCAGAGACAGCGAAGCAGAAAGATCAGAGACGAGAGACAGATGAGAGACAGGTCAGATTCAGATCAAAACCAGAGAAGAAAGAGACGAACAGCAACTGAACTACATCTTCAATTCTGGGGAAAAAAGAAGCAGGAGGTATAGGAGAGGCCATGGATAATTCTTGGAGTGAAATGATCTTGTCACCATTCAGTCAATACCATTGACCAATACCATTGCTGGGGGTGTGCAGTTGTGCCTTCTTCTTATTCTAATGCAAGTTTGTTTGTTTTATCAAAATGTCACTCATTTTAAAAAGTGAGTGTCACTACAGAAATTGAGAAATAGCTTAGTATCACTATGACCTCAGATATCCCTTGGTGGTCTGGACTGACACATTCTGATTGGATGCCTGTTGTGTACAAATAGGACAGTCTCACAGCAGAGATGTACCTATAGCATTCTGACTAATTGTTAAAGACAGAAATGCTTAGTCAAGACCTGCTCCATTCAAATGTGAAACTTGAAGATGATGAAAAACCTGGCATCATGTGTGATTCACAGATGTCCTGTCACTTCTCAGCAGCTTGAGCATCTTCAAAGTTCACCAGGAGGAAGATTCATCCACTCCACCTCACAAACATCTGAGATCCTGTAGCTTGTGATGTCATTTACAATGTTTTTTACCAGTGTGATTGGCAATAGGAATCTACTGTTGTCCATTGTGTTGCATTCCAGAACTTTAACTGAGTGTGGATCTTCAGCTATTGTCCTAACGGCAATTAAGATTTCAACTGAATAGGGATTTTAATAAATTGCTCCTGAAAACATCCACTGGGAAAAAATCAGAACATGTCTATTAATGTCAACACACACACAAACCCACACAAAAAGTTCCATGATGTAAGAAGAAGCAGTTGGCAGCAACTCCTTACCCCACTTTTTTTCTTCCTTCAAATGAGAAAATTTAAATATCATGACTGGATTATTGACATTGTGTATCTTCTTGAGAACATTTCCCAGAAGGTTGTGTAACAGTCTCTACAGAATTAGGGCTAAACTGGATTTCCAAACTCTTCTCCTCTCCCTGCTATAGTGTAGACGTGTTGAATGTCTACGAAAATTCTCAGTCATCCAGCTCATGATTGTTCCAAAGGTGCTTTTTGTTTTTTAAAGGCAAATGGACTTTGTTTTTCCTTGAAGATGTTTTGCTTCTCATCTAAGAAGCTTCCTCAATTCTGAAGAACTTTGCTAGTAGAACTTTCCTGAAGAACTGAAGAAGCTTCTTGGGGCCTTGGTGGCTCAGGCTGTTAAATGCCTGCATTTAAGTTCCAGCTGCCTGTAATTATTGCAGGCTCGAATCCCACCAGGCTCAAGGTTGACTCAGCCTTCCATCCTCTCGGGGTAGGTAAATTGAGGACCCAAGATTGTTGGGGGCAATAAGCTGACTTTGTAAAAATGCCGCTTAGTAATAAGCAGGCATATACAATGGAATGAAGGCTATTGCTGAGCACACTGGGTTGTATCCCAAAAACTGTAAGCCACCCTGAGTCTTTGGAGAAGGGCGGCATATAAATGTAATTAAAAAAAAAACATCTTCAAGGAAAAAGTGTCCACTTGTCTTTTGAAAAAAGCACCTGTGGACGTGTTGGTTTCAGATAGAAAGAGAGGCAGAGAGACAGACCTCATACAAGAACAGACTTATCCTCTTTTTCTCATGATCTGCAGGAAAAACACCAGCTTTGAACTGAAAAAAAGTAAAAAAATAAAATCGCATGATCACTCAGTCCCATATATAAGCCAATCAACAGACATAGGCAAACACTAGCAAACAGGCTCTTGCAAGTCGCCAAAGAGAAGATGTGACTAAAGTATGGAGAGAAATTTTAGATGATCAAAACAAGTGGGAAGATGGGGAGGAAGTTCTGAAGAAATTATGCTTCATGAAACTGATGAATAGTAAATTAAACTTGTACAGATATTTTTAAAGCCGCATACATAATGTAATAGCACATAGTTGTACTGATCTTGGGAGAGATGATTAAAAAAATGTTATAAAACAGGCCTCACCTAAGATTTTGTTTTTCCAACTTCTAGGGAGAGGAAAGCCATAATTCTTTTTTTTTTTCAAAGTCATAACATACAGTTTCCTTCCCCTCTCCCAACTGTAAAGGTGTTGAATCACAGGACAAGAAAAAAGAAAATATGGCCTGTACGTCCGACTTTAGAGACACCTAATTGGAGTTATATAAATGTACTAATTATTCCCTCCCATACTTTGCTTTGGAAGAAATAGAAATTATGAGAGTATTAAAAGACATCCCCCCCCCAAAAAATGCCATTTGAATTCTAGGCTGGAGCTGCAATAAACAACACCCTCTCCTGACTGGAGAGCAAAACTACAATTGTTTGGTGTAAACTGCTGTCATAAGTATTCTTATACTTATACAATTCTTATAAGATTTTTATGAGGAAAAGAAACAACCATAACACAATCTTTTTAAAGAATATGTGCAACAAACCACTTCTAAAGATGGCTCTATCAAAGAAATGCGGAGGTGGTATTCAGCAGGTTCTGACCAGTTCTGGAGAACCAGTAGTGGAAATTTTGAGTAGTTCGGAGAACCGGCAAATACCACCTCTGACTGGCCCCACCCTGCATCTATTCTTTTCCTCCCGAGTCCCAGCTGATTGGCTGGGTCTTCTTTTGTTGCCCTGCACAGGAGAATGGAGCTGGAAAGCAGGTTAGTGGGGTAGGGAAGGAATGGGATTTTGCAGTATCCTTTCTTTGCCATGCCCACCAAGCCACACCACTTCACACCAAGCCACACCCAGAGAACCAGTAGCAAAAAAAAATTGAATCCCACCACTGGGTTATTGGCTGGTGAACTTTAAAGATAATCCTTAATGTGTAAAACCCCAGGAAAATCAGAAATGAAGAATGTGTAGTCCTTGACTTATGGCCACAATTGAGCCCAAAATTTCTGTTGCTAAGTGTGACAGTTATTAAGTGAGTTTTGCTCCATTTTACCTTTCTTGTTACCATTTTTAAGTGAATCATTGCAGTTGTTAAGTTTAGTAACACGGTTGTTAAAGGGAAACTGGCTTCCCCATTGACTTTGCTTGTCAGAAGGTTGCAAAAGGCTATCAATGACCCCAGGACACTGCAACTGTCATAAATACACGCTAGTTGCCAAGCATCTGAATTTTGATTACGTGATCACAGGCATGCTGCAATGGTTGTAAGTGTGAAAAACAGTCATATGTCACTTACTCAGTGTCATAACTTTGAGCGGTCAATAAATGAACTGTTATAAGTTAAGGAATACTTGTATATAAATTGAATAATATCTGGAAATTCCCCATTTCTTGTCTGCGTTCTGGTAGTTTTTTATCTGCCACTTCAGCAGATAGCAACTTCATAAATGGGATTTGTAGAGTCATGCTACACTCTGTAATGTTCCCAGATTCCATTTCCTCACTTTTTAAACTTTTCACCAGCATGCAAGATCCTTTCTGCCCAATTTACCAGTTTTGTAAATTCTCTCTCTCATATCCCAAAGTTTATAGGGCCTTTAGGACTAAGGAATCCTTATTTAAACAATGGATCTTCTCAAAATAAGCAGCTTGAGATTTACAGCTCCCAAACATCTCTGCTAATATTGACATCACTCTATAATCAATTTGTGAACATGAGACCACTGATCCCTTTAATTGGACTCACAGCTGCCAATATCTCAAGGCCCTTTGTTTGCCTTGTGTTTGGAAAAAGATCTAATACACATATAATGAACTCATTGTGGTCTGGAATACATTTCCTAAATCAATAAATAATTCACACATTCACAGAAACATGTATATATGCTGGAGCAGAGAGGGAAGGGTTATTTTTAACGCTAATCCGTTTCATGCTAGAATGTTAGGCTCATGGAGTTTAAAATCCTGTCTCACTGAATTTCTCACTGCACAAGATTTTTGTTAGAGGTTTAAGACTCTGTATCTTCATGTTTCAGTCTGGTGGTGGTATATATTGGACAGGCTTAAATAATGATCAGCAAACTGACCTAGCTGGCATTATTTTGTGGCCATAAATCTGGACTTCTAGTGTGGTAAATGCCTCAAACTCCAATGCATGAGATGGATTAATTTGACATCTACAGTGAAAATCATGCTTCATTAGGACAAGAACATCATAAAAACAGAGGTCAGATCTCATGGTTGTGAATAGATAACTTCTTGCCTATTTCTTTTCAGAGCATGTGCAACAGGACAGTGGTCTTGGCAGAGCTTCTCAATCCCAATCAATAGTCCACTGAGGCTCAATCCTGTCTGTCAGTATCCTCCCAGAATTGAATAATGTCAACTGGCTGCAATTTACCCTTTACCGGTGGCCCTGGATGGCCCCTTTTGCTGTTGATCTGTTGCCAACCCCAAGCACATTTATGGGAAGTATTTCTGGCTTCCTGCAGTGGATCCAGTCTCTTGCAGTGGCTGGAGCTACTTCGTTCCATCATCATCATCATCATCATCATCATCATCATCATCATCATCATCATCTTTTGCCCTGCTTGAAAATGGGATATTATAATTTGACAGGCACAGATATATATTACAGATGGATTTTCTTTTCCCAGAATTTTTTTTTCAAAAGGCATAGCATAGAGCCGTGGTGGTGCTGCTGCCTGCCATTTATCTCACCAAGCTCAAGGTTGACTCAGCCTTCCATCTTTCCAAGGTCGGTAAAATGAGGACCCAGATTGTTGGGGCCAATAGGCTGACTCTGTAAACTGCTTAGAGAGGTCTATAAAAGCACTGTGAAGTCAAATATAAGTCAAAGTGCTATTGCTATTTCATTTATTCGGGATGGAAAGAACCAGAACCAGCAACTTCACATAAAAAGCACACTATTATTTTAGACGAAGCAAACAACTTTATAGTATTTTGATTTCCACTACTTATTGGATTTTGGTGGTGACTCAATAAGTCATCCTCACCCGCACCTATCAGTAACTGAGAGGACAGCATAAAGTTTTGAAGATGAACTTTAGTTGTTATTAAGCCCACAACCCTGGGGCAAAGAATTGTGGGAGCTGTTCAAAAGACATTTGATTAGCATTAATGTTTCTAATGGGTCTTCTCTTGATGTAGAAACTTGACCCCACACCTTTGCCTCTGGTCAATCATTATCTGAAGCTTCATACTGACATGTCCAATCCTGCAGAACTAAGTAAACCTACTTAGGATTCCCTGTTATTCGCAGGCAGGGTCCATGTTTAACAGAGTGTGTGCATGTGAGCTTACCAAGAGTATCCAATGTATTTAAGGACCAAAAAGATGAGTTAGTTTATGAAGGGAGAGATCATCATGATGTTACCTAGTTTGAATAATGAAACGTCTGCAAGAAAACAACCAAGCTCATAGAGCACCATGGATGTCTCATTTCAACCTTGAACTACAAGTATTCTCATTTATTGAGACCGCTTCTCTAAAGTCTGCATCATTATCTTTGCAGGTCTAGATTATTAAAAAATGCTTTTTGGTATCCCATTGCTGCTCTCCAAGAGGTGTTGGTGGATCTCCACAGTCTGGATCTGGATCTGATTTATATGGCTGCCCAACTCACTGTCAGTGACTCTGGGATAAAAAGCAATAATCACCCAACTTGCTTGCTTGCTCTTTCTATTCATAATGCTCCTAGAGGGCACTAAGGTAAAACCAGCAAAGAGTCAAGACTTGTGAAGGCGCACCTGCATGACACAACTTGGTCAAGCTCTGTAGTAATGCTTAAGATGGCTATTGTTATGTATGCAGGTTTAAAGTCATTGGTTTAGTTTGAACTGTTCTTGTAAAATGTAAGAAAAGATTGGTTTAAAAAGTGCGGGAAAACCCTGCACTCTGATTGGCTGGCAACTGCAGCTGCTGGCTATAAGTAGCAGCCACAGCCCAGCCAAAGTGGGTTCGTTCTGAGCTGTAGTCACTAATAAACAAAGAGCTAGAAGCACTCCGCGTCTGTCTCTTCATGCAAACTTAACAGCTATCCTCCCGTTGCTTTGGATTTAACAACAGCTCAGACCTGGCAAAGAATATCCTAACTTTCCTGTCAGCAGTCCTTCTTTCAAAAGGACTGTTGAAATCATCACTTGGCTACAGGGCTTATGAAGGAACTGTTCCAAGTAAAAGTACATTTTGGCTTGGTAAACAAAAGTGAAGAAAATACGGATTGTGTGGTCAGCACAGCTATAGTTGACCAAGCCTCTTCTATGGGCACTTACATCCCTGCTGCCAATATTGTTAAGTCCTACTTACTGGTCACTTTTATGAAATAATTATTTGAACCCCAGACTCAGGACTATGACAGGTTCTTTCACTATACACATCATACATAATTAAAACTGAAGTAGTGAACAGATAATTGACAGCAAGAAAATTCTGTGGTTGGGATAGATTTCACTTGGAGAGTTAACTTCAAGCACATCTTCTGTGTTTGATGTTTTTTCTTTCCCCTCCCCTTCCTTAATGAAGATTTATTGTAATTGACTCTAAACAACTAGCAAGTCAGTTCTAACTAGCTTTATATAGTTATTATTAGATTTTGTTTTTAAGTTGAACCAGGGTTGGGGTTTTCCAGATACTAAAAAGTCCAATTTCCCATCAATCCCATTCAGCATGTTGAGCAGCCAGGTACAAACTATAGTCCAGGAAAATCTGAAGAGATGCAGATACACAACTCATACCCTGAGCCTTATAAACATTATTTAATTACAATAACATGAAAGAACTGGAACAAGACTGCACATTGAACTGTCAATGAATCAGCAAAACAAATGAGCAGTGAGGTGTGAAACAGCATTAAAAATAGCAGTTAATATAAAAACACAACATTATTATTTATTAAAAAGCAGAGCTAAATCAAGATGTTTTATTTGGTAGCTAATATTTTGTGGAAATGGTGCTAGGTGGTAAAATTTTACTGAGCATCAAAAAGGAGCTGAGTTCTTTTAGTAGCTATCCCTTAATGTCTAAAAGGCATAGATACCCAGAGTAGACCTCAGGGCTAGGTATGCTAACTTGAGAAAAACAATCTTTTAAATATTTTAGAATCTCAGGCTGTGTATGTCAAAGCCAGCAATTTGAAATCTGTCAGGAAAACAAAGGTATGGTGAAATTATTTCCAAATAGCTCCACAGCTTGGCAGTCCAGTTGCTACAGTTTAAAGTAACTGAAAAGTCTTAATGAAGATACATGACAACAATCCAATAATTAGGATGTATGTAATATTGATCAGCTATAGTTGGATGAAGAATGAATAACTAATGCCAAGACTGTAGGTTGGATCAGGGAAAAGGAAGAAAGATGGCAATATTAAAGCATTTCCCAAAAACTCAACATGGATGAACCCATGGAATAGTCATGCTGGATTGAAGAGAGTCCTTACTTAATGGTAGGCATTGTGGGGTTGAACTGGGAGATCAGTTTGCATTGGTAAAATGAATTTTAAGCTATGTGGACATCTACCCAAGATCTGTGTGTGATTCTTAAGATAGTTAAATACTGCCTTCTCTTAGTCAGATGAACTACCTATACTGACAGTGCTTCAGTGAATCAGACCTCTGGAGTGCCAACCTCTATCACCCTAAATCAGCGGTGTAAAACTCATAGCCCACAGGCTGGATGCATCACATACTGGCCCCGCCCCCACCTGGTTTAGCAAAGGGGGGGAAAGTCCCACTACAACATGTGATGACACCGTGACAATGTGAGTTTAACACCCCTGCCCTAAATGAAAATGATGAACATTCACCACCTGTAGAATTTAGGATTCATCAGCAATGAAAAACATCCCATTAGGAATCCGTTAAAATTTGTCAGTTTACTGGAATAGATCATTTACTTAATCTTCCATTCATGAGGTAGATGATGTCCTTCTGAATTTTAGGTGAAAGTGTGATCCACAAGAAAGTAAGCAATTACCTTTCTTTCATGAGTATTTGATTAGATGACAGCCTTGGAGAGATACATTTTGGACAGAGAACCACCTGCTTTAATAACTAACATTGATGACTTCATAAAGCCAAAAGTTCAGAGTCTTTGCTTCTCATTCAAGGCTGCATTGGTTAATCAAAGACTGACTTTTGAGTTATATCCCAGTTATGAAATTCCAGATTAAACACTGAAATTCAGACAGGAGACTTGGACGAGGAGAAATAATACAATGTTTACTAGGGAAATAAGGTCTTAGTATAATTTCCCAGCCCTGTTTCTCAGTCTCAGCACTCCATTCTGCCTAAGGCTTTAGTATCAAAATCATTTTTAATGTATTCTGCATACTAAATGCTCACTTGTATAGATATGATCTGAATCTGTTCAATTCATTAAACACAGAGAGTGATCATCAAGTTAGCCCAAATATAATAATGCAGAATAAAGTATCGTTCAGTGTAGGTTGACAGTCCTGATGACTTCATGGACACATTTATGGTAGCTTTCATAGCAACAAGTTGGTTGGTCTACCTTCTTCTGAGATCCATTTTTAATTTACAAGCCTTAGCCTATAACCCTGAGATTCTTTGGTGATCTCCCATTCAAGGAGGAATCATATCTGACCCTGCTTAATTTACTAGCTCAGAGAAAGTTAGCTAAAGGCTACTATCTGCTGGCATGAATATACACCTTATTCAGGTTTACAACTATTTAGCTGACATCTTTGTTTAGTAGCAATTATCTTTCTTTTGAGCCCAAGTTGATGCACTCACCATGATGTCTGTGGATTGTGGGCATTGATTATTTGCAGGACAGAACCTTCTGTTTCTACCTAGTCTACCTTTATCTTCAGTTGGAAGATCTGCTTAACATCCACAGCTAATTCTGTTGCAATTTTCCTTACTTCAGGATAGGAGGGGCTTCAAACATTTCTTTTTGGATTTTCTCCTTGGTTGGTTACCTCAGATCTTACCTTACCCCACCAATTGGAATTTGGTGGCCAATGCAATTAAATAAATAACTAGATCCCACAAATGGTGCTTTCCATTAAGAGAAGGGGAAAAAATTCTCAGTATGAAAAATTACATTACTTTGTGTTTTTTGCCTCCTAAACATTGGCTGAAAAAGCAGATTGGGCCATGTGATGCTGCCTTTTAAAATAGAACTTGACAGATCCAGAATGAACAAGCCATATTTAAATGATAAAAGGGGAAATCTTTTTTTTAATTCCCATTTTATAATTTGTCTTTCTGGATTGTACTTGATGTGATTAAAGGTTAATCTATGTGTTATGTAACATGAGCAAACATGAATTATCTAGGCAATTAACGGTCTTCTTTAGCTATTTCTCCCCAATCATGTTTAATTGCAGTTCAGTCTAATATTTCCTTGAGAAAACAGGCTGATTTGCAGCCTCTCCTCGTTATTAGAAATGGTCTGGAACTAGAGGAATTCTCTCTCTCTAGTTGCTAGTGCCAAGTAATGTGGATCTTAGCAATTTGAAACTCAAGCTATTCAAGGTTCCAAATAATTAAATCTAGCTACAAATACAGTTCTTTCTTAAAATCATGATAAATTTATGACTTCTTTGTTCTGCACATTGGCAGTGCACATTGAAAGGCAAGAAGAGAGACTATTATAAAATAATCTAATTGTCTTGGCAAGATATTGTCTCACTTGTGTTTGTTATTATGAATGGCTCAGCCTGGATGAAAGTCACTCAGACCTATCCATGTTTTGACTCTCTCAAGAGGAAAGTTATGTAATCAGGAGTTCATTTCTAAGGAAGTAGTTTCCATACCACAACACAAATTTTGGACATGGACAATATATGTGCATGTATATGGACTCTCTTATAAGAGACGAAGGCCTATCCACAACAGAACAAATTATTTCCAAACAAACATGGTCACAATTTCATATTAAATTTGCTTGACCCTATACTATCTGAACCGATAAGGAGTTTGCATGCAGAATTTTACATACTGTTCTGTGATCTTCCTTGCAAATATCGCTGGAATCTTCCCTTCCCTTTGGATGAAGGTGAAGGAAACTAAATCATATACAAAGTAGAGGATTTAAAAAAAACAATGGAAATATGCAGATAATGAGAGAAACAGATTACAGAAGATTACATGACAAATTAGAAGGAACATGAGAACAGAGTTAGCCATTGCTTTATTGAACTAAAATAAAAGATAGATTGCTCACAAATAGTTCACATTCTGATTTTCATTAGGACAGAGAGAAGAATTCTGAGAGAAGCCTACTCAAAGAGTTAATTGTTATTGTGGGGGGAAAATCCTAGGGGATTTTACTGTTCTGGAATGAAAGCAGTAGGAAATATGGCTGGCCCTGCCATGGGGGCCATATAACTTGAGACTTTCAAGAAGAGATTGGACTGCCCTTTGTCAGAAATGGTGTAGGGTTTCCCACTTGGGGGGTTGGATTAGATGACTTATAAGGTCCCTTCCAACTCTGATTATCTGTTATCTGAGGGCAGATGGTGGGGAGCAAACAGAAGTAGGACAGTGCATTTCGTCCTGCTTTTTAGCTGGCCTGCCATGCTCCTGCAAAACATATTTGCTGCCCCCCTGTGTTGAAGTCAGATTTAGGTGGCCTTTGAACCCAGAGTCACAAAGGAAGAGATGGGTCATCTTTTCTTCTACCAGCAAGCATTCGGAGCGGTGAGACTCTCTTGCTGTTGCTTTAAAAATGTTAAGGATATTTTCCTAAAATATCTGCAGCAGAGGTAAACAATCAGATCTTGCTAGAAAGTGTCAAGTTAAACATAATCAGACTAGTAGAAAATTTTGTCTGAGATAATGTATAGCACACAGGAAGTGATTGGCTAATCCGCCATTCACCTTACATGAACTGATTATCTATAGGGTCAGCTGTATTAAGATATGATAAATCTTCTTTTCCCAGAACAGTTTGTGCAGGAAAGCAGGCAGAATTATAGCCAATAAGATCACAGGTTCATATCCCAGTGCTTAGAGAAAGCAGCCAGCCATAAATTATTGTTAATGCTGGAAAGGCTTTTAATGAAGTACTCCCTTTTTCTATCTTTTCACCAGACAGAAACTCTCTGTGGAACTTTATCTGTTCCAATTCCCATGCTCTCTGTGAGAAATGTGATAGTTTCTTTTTGCAAATGAATTATGGAGAGCATCAGAAGAAATCTATCCTATAATTAGGTGTTTCTAAATGTCCTCGTTAGCGTTTGTGTCTTGACCTTTGGCAGTTGGTGCTGAAAATATTGTTGACAGATGAAAATGCTTGACAGAGTAGGACTGTATTTGCATAGGATCATCACTTTGCACCACGAGTTGTGATGATGAAAAATGGCAACTCATACATGGTAGCTTCATGATGCAACTCCTGCCTGTTGTACTTGCATTGGAATGCCAGAAAGAAATGGGTATGTCACAGTGACATGCATTTTGTCACTCCCTGTTCACCCAGCATATACCTATGCCTAGCACCCAGCATATACCTATAACTAGAAGATAAGTATTATCTGCTTTGGAAGTACATTTAAATAACAGTCTATTATTTAAATAACAGTCACCATGAGCCATGGTGGCACAGTGGTTAGAATGCAGTATTTCAGGCAAAGTTTGCCCACAGCCAGGAGTTCAAATCTCACAGGCTCAAGGTTGATTCAGCCTTCCATCCTTCCAAGGTTGGTAAAATGAGGACCCAGATTGTTCGGAGCAATATGGTGACTCAGTAAACTGCTTAGAGAGAGGGATGTAAAACACTGGGAAGCGGTATATTGCTAAATGCTATTGCTGTTGCTATTGCTATACAAAGACACACGTAAGTATGAATGGTACAATGTAGCAGGTTGTTTCACAGAGGTGTTTTGGTTGAAATCAATATATAATCAGGTGTTTTAATGTCTTTTTAATTCTGTACTAAAACTTTCCTGTGCATTTCCCACCTGCCCTTTTTCATTTAACTCTATGGAAAATTCAGTTTTTCATATCTTTAAAAGTTAGGAAAATTTATTTGGGAGAATCAAAATGCATTAAGCCATGGTAAGAGAGGAAAAAAAATATTGAGTTTCAATTTAGGAGGGAGTTAAGGAGTTGCTACTTCATTCTCTGAATCAGCTATTCCAACTGGCTTCAGTTTGAATGTACAATAAAGATAATTTACTAGCCATGTGGTATTAAATATCTGGGAAGCTTCAGCCAAGTTTTGAGCCTGCTAAGGGAAGAAGCCTGATATAGCAACTAATAAAACTGTTGGCATCTGTTAAAACAGAGATCCACATCTAGAATATACATAGGGTTCCTCCTAGTAAGTTATACACATCATACCACTCTAGCTATCCTGAAAACTTTCAAATATAAACCAAGATTTTACAAAGGGATTTTTTCCCCCAGCACAAAGGCCTCTTTTATTACATCTTTTGGAAAGTTTATCTGCCATAGAATATCTTTGCTTCTGAAATGGCAAACTCTTATCTCTCCCCAGCACTGTTTTTTCATTGTTTGGGATTTGAAAGTAGGACTTGCAGGAATCCAAATGAGCATCATCAATCTTTTGATTCCCACCATTTCTTTTGTATCCTCAACCACAGGGGTCCCAACCCCTGGTCCATGGACCGGCACTGGTCCGTGGCATGCTAGAAACCATGCTGTGCAAACAAGCGAAGCCCCATCTTGGGATGCAAGCATAACATGAAAATATGCCCCCTTCGGTCTGTGGAAAAACCTCTCTCCATGGTGCCCAAAAGATTGGGGGCCTCCCAAAAGCATACAGTTTAAGGTCTTGGATACTTAGCAACTCATAATTCCTAGGTGATAGGGTGAAATGATGGACAGGCTCAGCCCCTTGGAAGCATTTATACGAAATGCTTCCAAAACTATCCTTTTGTTCATTTACACTGGGTACCCAATTAATGATGATGCATGATGTCTGTAGCTAAACATATTAAGGTCATCTGATGTGTGTGTGTGTGTGTGTGTGTGTTAGATGACCTCAGATGACCTAATATGTTTAGCTATAGACATAGTGCACCATCATTAATTGGAGTATCCAGTGCAAATGAACAAAAAGATAGCTTTGGAAGCATTTCAGTTAAAATGCTTAGGAATTACTAACATATATTGGTAACATTACAGTTTGTAAACTTTAACTGGTGCATGCCAGTTTGGTGTAGTGGTTAAGGCACTCGGCAAGAAACTGGGAGACTATGAGTTCAAGTCTTGCCTTAGGTACAAAGCTTGATGATGTTTTTATTTTATTTTATTTATTTATTTATTTGATTTGTCAATCGCTTACAAGATAATAAGTATAAGGATAAACATAATTATTAATACATGAAATGAATACATGTAAGAAAAATAAAAGAAACAATAAGACAGGGACGGTAGGCACGTTGGTGCACTTATGTATGCCCCCTACAGACCTCTTAGAAAAGGGATGAGGTCAATAGTAGAAAGTCTAAGGTTAAAGTTTTTGGGGTTTGGGGAAGAATCCAATGTTAGGAAGCAATGGCAAAGAACTTCAGAAAGACCTTGCCAGAAAGTGCCAGGTGTTAATCCAAAGCCACACATACATTTTGAATGCAGTTTGAGAATGTTCCCCATCGGCAGCAAATAACTCTTTGTGTGAAGAGCCAGCTTGCTAATTCTAACTCAGATGGCTGCATTTAACATTTAAGAAGAGCATGGCCAGAGCAGTATCTCTGGCTTATTTTGAATAGGGAAAGGATGGAAGCAGGAGAGTTAGAAAGTGCAGTAGTATATACCAGTGGTTCTTAACCTTTTTGAAAGAATCACCCCCTTGAGCCATTGAGGAAGTTGTCATCGCCCCCCTCCCCCAACATAACTGCCCCCCTGCCACCTCTTAGTGTCCCCAAGGGGGCCAGCAGAGGGGCGCTAAGAGGCGGCAGGGGGGCATTTGAGGCGCCGGCCCTGCAGGTTCACCCATAGACTGTAGTACCGCACCTGAACCGGCACCTCGAATACGGCTGCCGCTGCTTTCCCAAAGTGCTGCCGCTCTCACGTTCTTTCTGTCTGTCCGTCCATCCATCCATCCATCCATCCATCCATCCATCCATCCATCCAAAAGGTCTGTCTGTTTGCCTGTCTGCCTTCCTGCCTATCTACCTACCTGCCTGTCTTTTTGTCTACCTACCTACCTACCTCTCTCTCTCTCTCTCTTTCCCAATATATCTCGCTCCATTGCCCCCATATCGCCCCCCTTCTGTTCCTTCGCCTCAGGTCGCCCCTTTTCATTCCATCGCCACCCTGAAAACCAAAATCGCCCCCTGAAAGGCGATATCTCCCAGGTTAAGAACCACTGGTATATACCAGTCAACAATCATAAATTGTAAATTAAAATGCTGTAATACTATTCTTTCCATAACAAGAAATTTACAGGCCCAACTACCACCATTAGAAATATACAGGGTCTCAAAAAATCACGAACTTCATTTATAGTCTCTACTATTTTTGTAAGCTGACTTGAAGGCCAATATTTTTGGAAAGGTTATCTGGGAATTTAATAGATAATATTAGCATTTCTCTCTGTTTTATTTATTTATTTATTTTTAGAAAAAGTTTATTTACAATGATAAAAAAACACACAACATACAGACTTACAGTCACACGTAACATAAATACATCACACATTATCATTTCTTTTTTAGTTACAGATCGAGTATGCCTTTTCCCATGTAGTGTTACAGTCATACATAGTCATAGATATTTCTTCAAATAGCGCTTGGTTTGGTCTCTTTGAGCTTTCCCTTGTCTCATTTTCCAAATTATTACATAACCTATTATCTATTATCTCCTGTTTTCTATAAATTCTTATGTCTCAAATAGTGCCTTGTTTTCCAACATTCCCATTCCTCCGTTTTTATATTCCACCCAATTGTACCACATTTCCCATGCCTTATAGTAATCTGACTCTTCTTTTCCATTTAGTTTGAGAGTTAATCTCCAATTCTACACATTCAGTACATTTTCTTTATTACTACTTGTATAGACGGAATTGAAGGTTCTTTCCATTTTTGGGCTAGAACGATTCGAGCAGCTGTTAACAGATGTGCAATCAGGTATTTGTCTTTTGGGGAGGTTTTTCTTTATCATTCCAAGTAGGAACAGTTCTGGTTTCCACTCCAGCTCACATTTCATCACATCTTCAATCCAATCTTTAATTCCCATCCAATATTTTTTAATTTTGGGGCATGTCCACCACACATGGTAGTAAGTGCCAGTTTTGTTCTGGCACTTCCAACAATTTGGGTTTGCCTGAGGAAATATTTTTGCTAGTCTAGCCGGGGCCAAATGCCACCTATACAACATTTTGTACTGATTTTTGGAAAGGTTATCTGGGAATTTAATAGATAATATTAGCATTTCTCTCTGTTTTAAATTGAATATAGACACCCTTTATTTGTTAGAAGTTTTATAAGTTCTATGATCATTTCTGAAAATTATATAGTCATATCAGAGGAGTTGAAGCAGGTGGAAGAGAACAAAGAAGCAGTTCATTTAACTGCAATTGTTATTCGTATTTCTGTTTGCTATTTTAGAAACCCTGACACTTTCTGGCTTCCAGCTCTTAAATAAAGAAATATTCCTGGTTTTTCACTTTGGATAATTCTTTGCTGAGATAAGAACGAGTAGAGCAATTGTCTTATTGGATTGACAACTATCAAAGAAATAATGCAAAGCTGATTTTCATGAAAGTAGATACTCAAATCACATCTGATTATTTTGAGGTAAATCATACCTGATGCCACTGGCTCACCAAAACAATTCACCACAATATAAGAACTGGGCTTTTAGGTTACATCTAATGCATCTTTATTAGAGTGCCAGACCAAAATACAATCAAAACATTGTTTTAAAAATAAAGTTATATAAACAAAAGCTAGTAACTATAAACCCTAACCCTTAAATTTTGTACAAAGTCCTAATGGCCAGCTTTTAAAAAATACAAGCCGGATTAAATCAAAATGGGATTCAAAAAAAAGTGACATCCTATAATTTAAATCTCATTTGATTCACATAGGTAGAAACTGTGGTTAGGATTCAAATTATATTCTGACTGCTTTGTTTACCTTAGCATAAGAATTGGACAAACCCTAATCCATTGGTAAATTTGAAATTATTGTTTTGACAGAGCTGAGACATGTCTGGAATATCCCTGTGTACCTGGGGTAAGATCATGATGAATATAAATATAAATATTCATAAACCATTTATAGGATAAAATATTGATAAATAAATTATATAAACAGCAATTAAATGATTATATTATTTAAAATGATTTTTAAAATTTCAAACGGCATCAATTTCATCAAATACCATGAAAGTATTCTGTGACTTTAAACAAAGTTAGTGCAACAGAAATGTTTCTTTGTATACATTGAATGTTTCAGAAAATGTTTGATAATGATTGGTTTGATTATCTGAGCTGCTAGAGAAGTAACTCAGGAGTTGGAGCATTAGTTCATGTAGTTTGAGCTTGTCCTATTGTTTTCCTTTTGGGAACTGATATTGAAAAGATTGTAAATATAACCCTGAATCTATCACTATGTTGTGGCCACATATATGTGTGTGGTCATATATTCCTTGTTTTGTGTTCTTTATTTCGAATATGTGCTACTTTCTATTCTATGTTCTGTATGCCACACTGTAAAATATACAACAATATAAACTTTCATACATGTATCCTTGCCTCTCTTTTTTTGTATGCAGCTTTCCTATTAAGCAAATTTTTGCAATACAGAATAATGGCAACCAGCAGCATCTTTTTGCTATTGTCCTTCATGCTCTGAAACACAGTTCATAATGCTTTGGTTAAAATGAAATCCATGGCTGATTCCTTTGATGTTCTTAGGAACATAAGGGCCTTGGTGGTGCAGGCTGTTAATAGCCTAGCACTTAGCTCCAGCTGCCTGTAATTACTGCAGGCTCGAATCCCACCAGGCTCAAGGTTGATTAGCCTTCCATCCTCTCGGGGTAGGTAAAGTGAGGACCCAAGATTGTTGGGGGCAATAAGCTGTAAAAATGCCGCTTAGTAATAAGCAGGCGTATACAATGGAATGAAGGCTATTGCTGAGTGCATTGGGTTGTATCCCAAAAACTGTAAGCCGCCCTGAGTCTCCGGAGAAGGGTGGGATATAAATATGAATAATAATAAAAAATAATAATAATATTGTTTAGCTTTCATTCGATACATAAGAATGGCTAGGTGTGAAGGATATATTTACTAAAACATTGCAGTCTGAGAATGGAATTTCCATTCCTACCTCAAAATATATTAAAGTACAGACTTTAGTGGTCTCCCTCTCCCCCCCCTCCCTCTTTCTGTGGGTTTATCTCTCTCTCTCTCTCTCTCTCTCTCTCTCCATCCATCCAGGGGTGGGATTCTACCAGTTCACGCCTATTCACTAGAACCGGTTGTTAACATTCTAAGCAATTTGGAGAACTGGTTGTTAAAAGAAATTACTGGCCTAATCCTGTAAGGAAGGCAGGAAGGAAACATTCTGGTGTTGCTTACAGAAACTGCCTCTCCGTTAACCCTTATTACATTCTTGGCAGGACTAGACTTCCTGTCTCAGGAACTTCTCTGGAGTTTTTTTCCCCTTCCTTTGCTGGTACTTTGCTTGTGTGGAGTGACCATTCAAAGTTACAATGGCACTGAAAAAAGTGACTTATGACCATTTTTCACACTTACAACTGTTTCAGCATCCCCACAGTCATGAGAGGCCAGGCGAGGAGATGCGTGCCTCGATGTGAGTGATATTGAGTTGGCCACGCCCAGCCAATAACATGACCACCAAGCCATGCCTACCAACTAAGCCACGCCCACAGAATCGGTTGTTAAAAAATTTGAATCCCACCCCTGTATCTATCATCATCTATCTCCTGACATAATAGTTTCCTTCCTTGTTCCAATTCCTCTATCCAACTTTCCTTCTGTCTCCTGGAGATTGTCTAACAGAAAGTCTTGGTTTTAATCTAAAGGTCATCAGCTCAGTTGGGCTCTTCTGGATTTCATCCACAGGAAAGGAGGGAGAGGAAAGTCAGCAAAGGAACTAAATATATTTAAGATAGATTTCATCATTCCCCTCCTGAGTTTTTGAATGTTATTAGGTGGAAAGGTGACTTATAGCTTATTACATAGTTTTCATCCAACTGCACCATGGAATCAGAAGTGAACATTGCTTGGCCCTTTGGCCTTTAACTAACACAGTGTTCAGACAATCCTCTTTCTGAATGCAGTAAACATTATGTGCATTATGAAAGTTTCAGTGTTTGTGAAAGAAGTCTGTGGTTTCTTTCCCAAACCCCAAAAACTTTAACCTTAGACTGTCTACTATTGACCTCACCGCATCTCTTCATCAATATAGCACTCCACATAACCCTAATCATTGCTGTTTATTCCAATTTCTAGCATCATCTAGTGTCCCATTTACTTCTACGGAATGGGATCTAAAGCATCTCTCTGGCATTGGAGTTAGACATGGAACCTACCATGAACTTCACTGTAAATGAAGCCTTGTGTGCCTCCGATGCAGATTCCACTAGGGCATAACTGGTGTCTGCCAGTCTCTAAGTGTTTCTTGTCACCAATGTTAAGGGGAAAAATAGCATGTTGTCTGGGGAAGCAGCAAAACAAAAGGATATATCTGTGACAGTGGAGTGTGTGTAAATTTATATATCACTGACATGGGCTGGATTTGTACTGATTTATACTGATCCACACTACCGTTATTGTCACCATTTGTCTCAGTGTCTAGAGTCATAATGTCTAGCATCCCATTTACTCTATCCTATAGAGAATGGAGTCAAAAAGAAAGGATATAAAACAATTCAACTCCAGATCCTACTGGGCATTTTAACTGATGCATGGAAAGACAAACGCTAGGTGAAATGAAAGACAGCTAACTTCTCCTTTAAAATTGTATTTTGTATTTTCTTAAGCATAGGAACTGTGCAGGGATCTTAAATATGTATTTTTTCTTTCACAGTAAACATATCCTGTGCATTCCCAGTAGCATGCAGCTCTTTGTGGGAGGTTGTTTTTCCTTCAGCATTTCTTGGGATGATCAGGTGACCACATAGAGGAATTGTACTCATTTGCAAGCAAATGTGAATATAACCTTGTTCCAGGATTTGGTATTTCACATAGGAAGGCTAGTGGCTGATAAAAGGAGACTAGATTCCTTTGCTTGGGATTGATATCTTGTTTGGAATGAACTCCTAATGGTGCTTGAATTTCATACTACAATTACTGTGAATATAAAGAAAACTGCACGGGAATATGTATCTCTGCAGAAATGTTGCCCTTAGATAGATTTTCACTAAGCTCTGTATACTCTGGAGCATGAGTTCTTTTAGTTGTAATACTTTACAGTTTGATTAAAGTAGTTCCTTTTAAAGAAAGCCCAGGTTAAGTCATTTTGTTTTATAATGAAGTACCCATCACAAGGCATATCTTCATTAAGTAGAATTTAAAAACAACACTGCAACATGTGGACAGTTAACTATTACTTATAGCCTACCCACTAAAAGATGTGTGTGTGTGTATTTCAGCCCATCTTAGTTATTATTTACACATTGATCAAGATAAAGGAGCTCTATCTGATTACTAAAGAAGTTAAAATTTCAAATAATGGTATCTGATCAGTCTGCCAAAAAAGCAACAACAACCAAATTTTATTTGGCCTTTAATGTTTCTGTATTATTTCATTTTTCCTCCATTTAGAGAAAATGTATCTAATTCTGGCATATTAAATAAAAAGAAAAGTTGTTTTAGAATCCAGCGGAGTTCCAGGAACATTGAGTTCCTTACCTTTTGGAAGAGTCTTAGAATGAGAGATTGGTGATTGTAGAAAGAAAGTAGAAGATCAAAAGGTTATTTTGACCTTTTTGTTTTTATTGGCTCTGTGTCTGCAATGTACCTCCTAGACACTGAGGAGCAATGAGTCATTAAATAGTAATATGAGAAGGTTATTAACATTAGGACTTCTGGACATTTAGGAAATGTACCTCAGGTTCCTTGACACAGCAGTGAGCATCTTTCAGAATAAAGGCTGTAAAGATTTCATATTTTTTCTGTTTTTCAAACATGTCCAATTTTATTTTGGAACATTCCATCTGGTTACATTCAGTGTCACACAGAGTCTACTACAATTATACCTTGGTTAAAAAAAATAAAAACAAAACTGCTGCAGGAGTGTTTTAAGGTTTCAGTTGATAGGAATTCATATAAATCATTGTAGAGAAAAGTGCTGATTGCTTTGATATATGACTGCTGTGATGAAGTCTCTAAGATAGAGTGAGGTGGCAAGATAGTTCATTGCATGGGATATTTGAATACTTACTTACTTATCACTCACTTACTTACTTACTTACTTACTTATTTGCTTACTTATTTGCCACCCATCTCATAGCCAAGGACTTTGGGTGGCTTATTTATATAGTTGCAATGCTATTGAAAGTTGAACAGATATGCCAACTTTGAAAGCACCAGCCACACTTCTAGAACTCATGATAAGATACAAAGACTGGCCATTTCTGAAATTAGGATCTCACTGTTAGTTTTCAGAATGCTTGTTCCTCCATTATGGAAGATACTTGTGATCCACCATCTCTGTTTCTGATTTTGAATACCAACAAAGAAGAATTTTGGGCAGTTTTTACCAATCTGAAGGCTAAGCAACTTCCTGATAATAAATGCAGCATGAAAACATGATATCAACAAATAAGAAGAGAGACCAAAACCCTTTTATGTTCCCAGGGGTAGTTCCATACTATAATCACTTTGCCAGTAGAAGATGCGAAAGGAGCAGATCGGGAGATGATATAGATTATGGGAATCTTCAAAGATAAGAAACTTGCCTGATTCTCATAATATAAGAGAAAATGTAGACCTTGCTAGAATTGGTCTGAAAGATGTTTCTCCCAGATCAGAATGAAATTATTTTGCTACTTTAAAAACAAATATTTAGAGCAATGGGCACAGCATTTTTGAAGTGTTTAGGATTATGATGTTGAGACTCTGGAAAGAGTGCAGAAAAGAGCAACAAGAATGACTGGGCAGGGGAGGCTAAAACATACAAAGAATGTTTACAGGTATTGGATCTGTCTAGTCTAATGAAAAGAAGGACTGGCAGAGACGTGATAGCAGTGTTGCAATATTTGAGGGGCTCCTACAAAGACAAGGGGGGTCAAACTAGTTTCCAAAGCCTTTTCAAAAGGTAAGACGAGAATCAATGGATGGAAATTAACTAAGGAGAGAAACAACCTAGAACTAAGGAAACATTTCCTAATGATGAGAGCAATCAGCCAGTGGATTGTCTTCAGAAGTTGTGAGTTCGCCATCACTGGAGACTTTCAAAAAGATACTGGACAACCATTTATCTGAAATGGCATATGGTTTGTATCAGAGAAGAGTGTTGGACTAGAAGACCTCCAAGGTCCCTTCCAATTCTATTATTCCATGTTCTATGATTCAGAATACAACCTGCCTGAAAATTTTCCAGCACAAATGGCATTGAAGCACACAAGCAAAAGTACAGCAAAGTTTATATAAATCAAAAGAGGCTTTGCAGAACCAAACTTTTTAGAGAGTTCCACCCTTAGTGTAGCAAACCAAAAAGTAGGTGTGTCTGTCTCTCTGTGTGTGTATTGGAGCTTTAGAAAAAAATGATCGAAGGCTATATTTTTTCCCAAAAAGTGTATGGAAGAAGCAGTTTATTTCTATTGAGCTGAATGAGGATGGTTCCAAAATGCAGAAATCTTATAATTTTTAAAAGGTTTCAGAGAATATTGCTGCACACAACTCAACTTTTCTCTGTGGCTGCTTTCTTTTCTTCCAAGAATGAAAATAAATCTGTCTTGGTGATGAAAAAAAATGAGCATATGTTACAGGTATGCCATTAAGCATGACAAATGTACAGCCTTCCCTTGTAATTTGTGTGATATATCCTTGTATTGTATGAGTGGAATCACTTTGTATTCATACTAATCTTGAAAGAAGTTAATATCTGGAGAAATATCTCCTTCTCTCAAAGAGGATTAGGCTATGAATTGAGAAGGACCTGGAATGAATGTTGCTGTCTATTCAACATGGTTTCAGCATGTGTGAAGGTATCATATGAAATATTGCTCTAACTCTTGTTTCATTATTTCAAATGGAGGACATACAATGCTGCTATCTAGACAAACTATTAATCTGAAGAAAGATTTTTCGCCTCCACTCCATCCCAGACTTAAAGATTATATGACAGTTTTAATTAATACAGTTTCCATCACAGCTGGACACATTCCAGTGCTGTAAGAATTTATAGAACTTGGTGTTGTTCCAAAGATCTGTTAAGATTCTATAACTTCAGACAACAGAGAGATTAAAGAGAAAATTGTGTGTGTGTGTGTTGCAGAAATGCTACTTTTGTAATACATATTTTTAGCCACTAAACCCTATATTAGATTTACAGAACACAGGAGACTAAGTATGGCAAATCATACTTCTCTGTATTAAATTGTACAGAAAATCACTGCTTGTAGAAGGAATCACCAGAAGGATGGCTCTGCCTTAACCCTAACCCTAACCTTAAACCCTAACCCTAACTCTAACCCCACTGGTTCACTCAGAGGCTAGATTTGTGTGAAGCTTCAAAAAAGTGCTTCAGTTCAACAAAACATTAACTGGATCACCTTAAGAAGGCAGATTTAATGCTCTTTTATTTTTCTGAAGTCATTGCACAGAATAAACAATGCAGCAGCTTCACTTTTATATAGAGAAAACACTAGAGACAGAGTTGAGTAGTGTAACAGACTCCCTGACATTACCATGATTATCTGGCCAATGGCTTTTATCTCCTCTTTAAGTCTCTGCCATTTTCCTATCTCTTAATTTCTTTACTGTGACCACTTACAAGCCTTTTCTGCCCAGAAATAAATAACCAAGCTTAATCATTACCCTTCTCAGGGTGGCAATCTCCTAAAGTCAGTACTGCGTACTAGTTGCTCATATTGTCATATAGGAAAAGAAAACGACATGAACTGCACTATGCAATCAATGACCTAATAATATCAGTTAGACTCTGTGGATTCCATTCATTCATTCATTCATTCATTCATTCATTCATTCATTCATTCATTCATTTTCTATAGCTACCCATCTCAATCCCATTGACTCTTCAATGTGGTGATTGTTTATTTATCCTCCAGCCATTGATGCAGAAGAAGAAAATTTGAAGGGTTTTATTATTATTTTATTATCACATTCAATTTGAAACCTATAGAATATGCAAGTAAGATGTGCTGCTTGTAGTTGGCATCCTTAGAAAAATCTCAGAACATCTCATTGTCCTCATGAAAAACCTAAATACAGATTAGGAAGCCACAGTCTGGATGGAACATGGGAAAAGAGACAGTTCCAGTTTTGCAAAGGGATAAGGAAGAATACTTTCCCCTTATTTAAGAAACCTATATATGTAATATGCACGTGATTTGCAAGCTCCAGTAATATGCAGAATGAAGGTTCTGCAGTGGTAGACAGCTTCTGCCTTTTAGGACTATCAAAAGCAAAGGAATAGCAGTCAGAAAATATACTGGTGACTAGTAGTTGGTAGAGAAGTCACGAACACCTTATAAAAGGTACTAGAAAATATTTTGCCAGAAAATGAAGCATCTACAACTGTGCTCATATTACAGTGTTTAGATTGTTTTTGTTCTTCAACAATTCAAGCCCTGTTAGTTTACCCTGGAAACACAAATCTGAATTAACTCCGAAACTCAAATCTCCATCTTAAATTGAGCCTAAACACCTTTGCACAGATTTAATGGAAAATTAATGTTAATCTGGCATCACTGGCTTAGAATGAGTTCAAACTGTGTGGGGAAAAATTTCTAACTTCTTGAATAATGCTGGAAGAGTATGACTTTTTATAGCAGCTACTGTACCTGTGGGTGTAATAATTGAATTCTCCTTGAGAATAATTTATCTTGGACTATTTTCAGTGTATAACTAGTTGGACAACTGACTAGATTTTTGACAGATGCTGTTTTATCACACAAGTCCTTGGGTTACTTTAAAATTTTCCTAGCAGTTGTATTTAAAAAAAACAACAACCCACAAGTCTGTTGGATTTCTTCTATGCTGGCAGAGATAAAGTTTACTCAGTTACCCAGATTTCAAGGAAATGTATTGGAAAATTGAATAAAAAAATGGGAGCGTATTTAGATTTCTTTTCAACTTCTGCTTCTCTTTGTAAACAGCCTTACCATACTCAAGGTTTTTAGTGAAGTTTTGAATTAAATTGGATTACTATTTTTCAAGTAGAAAAATATTATTTTGTAAAAAACACTTCACTAAAATCTCTGAATTATAAAATATTAGTTCCCACTTCAGTTTACTTTGCAGCAGTTAGTTAACAGGCATTGTTTAAACTCCTTTTAAAACCAATGTAATTTTTTGTTCAGTTTCATATTTTAAAAATAACACAAAGACGCTATCATCTTTTTCCTGCATGTGATGCAACCATTTCCCCTTTACTTTGAAATGGAAATATCTTCATTCAGGCATTCCTTATTTTAGAGGCTTTCAAAACATAATGCATACAATATCCCCCTCCTCTCTCCCCCTCCCTCCCTCTTCCCCCCCTCTCTCCCCCTATTTAAAAATACTGGAATTTCCATTGGAAAACCTTGTATTCCAAACAGTTCTTCCATGAGCTCAATCAAAAGACAGTATGAAACAAATCATATTTCATATTTTTTACATCTGAATATGGATCTTCAATGAACATTATATACATATGTATGTATGTATGTATGTATGTATGTATGTATTTATGTATGTATATATATATATATATATATATATATATATATATATATATGTAGGTCTTGGTGTATTCGGGTCTTGTCCCGTGTAAGATTGAGAATACCTTGGCAACGTTTCGACGAAATCTCATCCGTCATCTTCAGGCTGGTGTCTTCAGCTTCGTTCTCCTGGGAGAAGTGTGTGATCGTGGCTGTTTTTCCCTTTTAAACTCTAGAGTTGGCTGTGTTGTTACTTCTTGATTGGTTTGTGGAGTTGATGTATGCAGATTGGATGGCTTTTTCCTGAGACCCTGTGTGGCTGAGGTGCTGGCTGTGTGTCTCTCAGCCTTTTGTGTTGTAACGACCTGGGTAATGGGCTGTGTGATGACCTTGAGTTCTATTGTTGTGACGTCCTGGGTGTGGTGCTGTAATCTCCTGGGTCGTTGTCTGTGCTGCAACCTCCTGATGTTTTGTGTTGTGATCTCCTGAGTTCTGTGATGTAGTATCCTGGGTGGAAGGCTGTGATGTGGCATTCTGGACCTTGGTTTGGCTCCGAGTTTGAGGTCTGGCTATGTGTTTATAGCGTGTGTCAGTTTGCTTAGTTTGGGGGTCAGAGAAGAATGGACCTTGAAGATCTTCTAGACCAAACCTTGCCCAAACAGGAGACCCTATACCAGGGGTGTCAACCTCATGGCTCGCAGGCCGGATATGTCATGCGCTGGCCATGCCCACCCCTAGTTTAGCAAAGGGGGGGAAATTCATGATATGTCATGTGATGACAACGTGACACTGCGAGTTTGATACCCCTGCCCTATACTATTCCAGTCAAATGGCTGACAAATCTCTTCCTCAACTTCTGGAGGCAAGTCATTCCACTGATTTATTGTTCTCACCATCAGAAAATTTCTCCTTACTCCTACGTTGGTTCTCTTCTTCATCAGTTTCCATCCATTACTTCTTGTCTTGCCATCTGATGCTCTAGAGAATAGATTGTCCCCTTATTCTTTATGAAAGCCTCTCAGATATAGGAAGACTGCTATCATATCATCCCTAGCTCTTCTCTTCATTGGATTAGATATATCCAGATGCAACCATTCATTATATTTTTTTTATTTTTAATTACATTTATATGCCGCCCTTCTCCAAAGACTCAGGGCAGCTTACAGTTTTTTGGGATACAACCCAGTGTGCTCAGCAATAGCCTTCCTTCCATTGTATATGCCTGCTTATTACTAAGCAGCATTTTTTACAAAGTCAGCTTATTGCCCCCAACAATTTTGGGTCCTCAATTTACCTACCCCAAGAGGATGGAAGGCTGAGTCAACCTTGAGCCTGGTGGGATTCGAGCCTACAGTAATTGTAGACAGCTGGATCTTAAGTGCAGGCATTTAACAGCCTGAGCCACCAATGCTTTATTTAGATTCATTCTTCCACTGTTTCCTGCAAATTTGTCTCATATTTGTCCAGCATCCTAAATTGCTCATGAAGCAAAGATGGTGAGGGAAACACTTTATTGTCAGATCAATAATGCAACAAAACTGATGACTTCATTTAGGCATGTTATAACGAATGCTGTAATTTAAAAAAGTGATGAATGTTTTAAAATTTGTTAATCTCTTCTGTTTATTAGAGGAGACACACAAAAGCATAACAAAAATGAAAACAAAATTATTAGCACCCTGTAAGCTGTGATTCACACAAATCATTGTGTGAATCATATTGTTCCTTTAATGAGAATGATGGAAACACCTTCTGTGTTTATGGGAATTCTATTTAATATCTTTATTTCTGAATACAAACCTCTGAACTGATCATGGTCTACACCCCTGGTTTAGCGAAGGGGGGGAAAGTCATGATATGTCATGAGATAATGGTAACATTCTAAAAAACAAATGTGATAAAGTCTGTTATCTATTATTTTGCGCGCGCTCTCTCTCTCTTTCTCCTACTACCTATCTCTCCCCCCTAGTACCTATATCATCCATCCATCTATCTATCTATCTATCTATCTATCTATCTATCTATCTATCCATCCATCCATCCATCCATCCATCCATCCATCCATCTACCTATCTATCTACCGTCTATCTATCTGATATATACTGAAAAGAAATGAACTATCTCTCAGCACAGTTCCTGTGAGAAAATTATTTGATCTGAATATTGGCATGTCAAAAAGTGTAGCCTGTAGCCCCTCCTGTACAGGAAGTATAAAGATGGGTTTACATAAAGTAGAAGTTGAATGATAACTTGTGTAGGATCATTGCTATTTAACATGTTGTTGTTGCTTTTAATTGTGTTTTAATTTTTGTTACCCCTAATGGATATCTGGCCTGTGACTGCACGTATTTAATAAATTATTGTTGTGGGCATTGTGGGAAGTCCTATGAAATTTTCTCAAAGCAATAAACAACTATAGGATTGTAAGCTGGAGGTACAAGAAGAATGAGTCTATATGTGGGCAAGCTGGGAGGTGGCAGGTTTTGTTAAGAACAACAGACTAACAAACTAACATAATAACAGAGTTGCAAGGCATCTTGGAGATCTTCTAGTCCAACCCTTACTCACCAAGAGATCCTATAACATTTCAGACAAATGGCTGTTCAATCTTTTTTTGAAAATCACTAGTGTTGGAGCACCTACAATTTCTGAAAGCAAGCTGTTCCGCTGAGTAATTGCTCTCACTGATAGGAAATTTCTTCTTAGTTCTAGGTTATCTCTTTGATAAGTGTCCATCCATTACTTCTTGTTATGCCCTCAGGTGCTTTGGAGAATATGTTAACCCTGCTCTTTTCTGTGACAGCCCTTTAAATATAAGAATACTGTTTTTTGAGACTTTAACTGCTTTTAACTGCAATGTAACTGTTAAGTTTGCATGAAGAGTCAGACGTGAAGAGCTTCAGTGAAGAGTTTATTAAGTGACTACAGCTCGAATGGACCCGACTTGGCTGGGCTACGGCTGCTTCTTATAGCCAGCAGCCGTAGTTGCCAGCCAATCAGAGTGCAGGGTTTTCCCGCACTTTTTAAACCAATCCTATTTGACATTTTACAAGAACAATTCAAACTAAACCAATGACATTCAAACCTACATACATAACAGTAACTATTTTAGATGTAGCCTTTACCAGTTTCCCATCTCAAAATGTTATAAAACAGTGCCCTACATTTTCAGGAATCGTGATAAGAGGAGGCTCTGAGGAGATAAAAAAGAAGGCTCAGCACAGCCAGCTCTTCCTTCCTGAAAATCAACAGAAATGTTGTTTCCTTTCTGTAGCCAAAGAGGAAAATAGCAGTCATATTTCTCAGTTTTTCTATATAATATTTATAAGACCCAGATTTTTATAGATAATTCTCAGTTACTTAGTTGGAGAGAGTGAAGTCTTCAAAGTAAAAAAAAAAGACACATGGATTCACCTTAATTGCTAGATATTATATTAGGCAATTGTATTCATCCTTTCTGCACATATAGAGCCAGGTTGTTGTAGTGGTGAAGGCACCAGGCTAGAAACCAGAAGATTGTGAGTTCTAGTCCTTCCTTAAGCATGAAAGGTGGTTGGATAACTTTGGGCCAGTCACTCTCTCTCTCAACCCAACTCACTTCACAGGGTTGTTGTTGTTGTTGTGAAGAAGGGAAAAGGAAGGACTAATAGGTATGTTTGTTGCCTTGAGTTATTTATAACAATAATAAAAATGGGATAAAAAAATAAAACAATAAGTAAAATGAAATATAAAATAATTACTCTTAAGGAAAGAGAAGATTCACCTCAGGCAGCAGATTCCTTTCAGCTGGCCTTTTGTAAGCAATCATGTTGTCCTTATATGCCAAAGTATACTACCCTATTGCCAATGTCACGATGTTGAAAGAAGAGTCAAGTATCACTTGAATCAGCTTCTGTAAATAAAATTGTGAGGGAGCAATGTTTATTTATTTGGTAAATTGATATAGGCATCCATCTCACATATATAAATGAGCAGCTTAGAATTTTTTTTAAAAACAGATAAAACAATACAGCAAAATAACCTCTCCAAACCCCATAACATTTTTTTTCAAATGAAAACAATAAAAATCATTGAAAACCATGAAAATATTATAAACTACTGCACTACTCAGCAGCAAAATGTTTTAGACTGGTTCTGACCAAAATGCTTTTGAATGCAGGATCAGCTTAGAAAGAGCTTCACGGTAAATAGCTAGGGTTTTTTTCTTCTCTTTTCTCGTATATCTTGCAAAAGCTTATTTAAATAGAGTAAGGTAAAGCTAGTTTGGTTTAATAGTTACAGCATCAGGCTAGAAACCAGGAGACTGCGAGTTCTAGTCCTGCCTTTGGCATGAAAGTCAGTTACTTTTTTCTCAGTCCAACTCACCTTTTCCAGTTGTTGTGGGGAAAATAAGAGGAGGAATATGTGTTGATATGTTCACCTCCTTGGATTGTTTGTAAAAATAATGCATGTGAGGTAAAGATAAATAAATAAAATAAATATAAAGTGCAGAAGAAAAACCATGGAATGAGAATATTGGCTAAAATGAAGTCATCACAGATCAAAGCATTAGCTGTAATTGTGGCTGGAGATTGTGTGGAGATTTCCTAACAAGGGCAACAGATGGTTATCCTTAATATCACAATATTTTAGTTAGAATATTTTGTAAAGATATGGTTAAAATAAAGAATGACTCACATTCTGTTGACAGGTTCAAGGACAGAAGTGTTTTCTTTAATTATCTCAAAGCTTGGGATCTTAAATATCTCAAAACTTGGGAACAAAAAATAATTTGGTACAAAGTTATCTGAAAAACTGAAAAAGTTCAAATGCTGTAGTTTTTGGAATATTTACATTTGTGTGTGTGTGTGTGTGTGTGTGTGTAGATACATGTGTGTGTATGTGTGAATAATATATGTATATACATATACACATGCATACCCAACAAGCCATAAGTTTCTGAAACACAAATAACAATAAATAATAACACAATAATTTGTTTCATCACTTTTCTCCTCCTTCCCCCCAAAATGATATTGTCTGTAATGTGCAGGGAATTGTTTGGAAATCAATATATTGTAAATGTCATTTAGAATTTAACATTCACTCAAAGAGGATTTACACACTTTGAAGGGGAAGCAGAGTGGTCAGAGTACCACCCTTTAACTGGGAGACCAGGGTTCAAATCCTGGCTGTTACCTATCTTACCAATAAGCGTCCTTGGAAAAAGATCCCCTAATGCTTCACCTGCTTACCTCCAATATGGAACTAACATGAACTAAGGGAGTCATGCTAGCTAAGATCATCACCTGGATTTATAAGGTCAGCACCAGGTGTTGAGAACCAGATTAATCTAAGCTACTGGAATAGACCATACGTGGACAAGTCAAGAGAACCTGGAATTGGTAGAATGCTATTACAGCAATAGACCTAATGAGATGACATATATGAAATGTATGAGGGAACTATGGATGGACAGAACACCTAAACTATACTAACTTAAAAACGGTTATTCAACATTTCAACATTGTGAAGAGGAAGCTGCTTTCACAGCTTGAGATAGGCCAATTCCATATCATGTCCCAGACTCATGAAGACTCATGCATCCAGAACAATTGGATAGGCAGTCAATACTTGAAGTTGGAACATCATTGTCATCCCCTCAATTACGGAGAGCAGCAGCTAATATGACACATAGAATAATGGATAAACTATCTAGAATCAACCTCAAGATTGATTACCAAGGCTCCAAAAAGAAGTACTGTCAGACAGAATGTTAGAAGATGCCAATAAAGTTCTCATGACTATCCTTACTATCACCATAACTCAAGCTAATGGAGTGGTATACTTTATAGTCTTTGTAATCCTGGAGATGCTTGAATTTCTTTCAAATTGGGAGAAGGGAAGAAAATTTTGGACAGAACAAGCAGTTTTGTCTCTTTTCTTTGTCACGAGAGCAAGAGGGCATTTGCCCATTGAGTGCTATGCAGACTGATAAGTTTATTTCTCCAGAGTAATACATTATCCAACTGAGAATGAAAACAATAAATTTGAATTAGGAGTCTAGGGTAGTTTATACATTGGCAGGCAGATTTGAGATAGGAAAATTGAACATAACACAATTTTGGATCAAGTGTCTTTGCAGTTATTCTTCTTAAACTTTCAGTTTAGTATGTGTGTGCGTGCGTACATACATATATACTTTTAGTTTAGTGTAAGAAATTTTATATATGTAGATATAGATAAATATAGAGTTTGATATAGATGATATATAGATGATATAGATATAGATAAATATCATGCTAAACTGAAAGTATATTTATATGATTATATACATATGGTGATAAGCCAAATGAGGACAAGGAGGCCGAAGGAAGACTATATACTGTGTATATTCCAAACTGACCACAAAATGAATTAGCACAGCTGTTCTCCTTGGCTTCTTATTTATATCTCCTCCTTGTCACACAACACTCTCATAATACCTTGTTAGATCACAAGAAAGAAGGAGGCTTAGAAATGCCAATGAAATGGAGACGTGAGGCTGGTCAGTAATCCAACTCCTTGGAAGACTCATAAAGTACATGCTGATCAAGCTGGGTTCAAGGTGACTGGAAGGAGCTCAGAAAAGCTTATTTATACATGATTGATGCTTAGTGTCTCAACTCTTTGGGGTGACCATATCTGACTTTGTCTGGAGGAGATTCATAGTTGCTAGAGGGTGAAACATTCACACACATATACCAGCATGCATACAAACACCATATTAATTACCACAGAGAAAGTATTAAAGAGAAGCTGAGGCCAATTTCTTTAGCTTTTAGAAAAAATTGTCAGATGCATTTCCATTTATGGGCTATGACTGAGATAAAAGAATCCTTTTTCTTTTAATTAAATTAATTTTTATTTAACAAAAAGAGTTAAAAACATACATATAAATAGAAGACTACAAAATTATATATATACATATATACATTTCACAACTTGTTTGAGCATTGGTTTTATTCTTCCTCACTTAGTATACGACGTGATCTACCTTGTCAATTTAGCTCCTCTGCTCTTTCAAAGTATTAGTTTCTCTATATCTTTTCCATCAATTACACGTCTCTTCCATAACGCAACCATCATGGATTATTTTTCCTTTATCCATTTATACCATATGTCCCATACTTCACAGTATTCGCTATCTTGTTTATTTTTTATTTTCTTGGTTAAACTATCCATTTCGGCACAATCATGAATTTTCTTGATTAGAATATTGTCTGGAAGGAGTGTCCATGATTTCCAGTTCTGAGCGTAGGCTAACCTAGCTGCAGATATAATATGTAAAATTAGATAGTAATATTTCTTTTCCATTTTTAAGTTGATCATCCCTAACAAAAACACCTCAGGATCAAAGTTTAAATTTTGTTTTGTCATACCAAATATCCAGCTTTTTACTTTCCGCCAATATTTCCTGGCAAATGAACATGTCCACCACATGTGAAAGTATGTTCCCTGTGGATGGTTACATTTCCAGCACTTAGGTGACAGATTGGGGCTTATCTTTGCCAATCTGGCTGGGGATAGATGCCAACGATAAATCATTTTGTATAGATTTTCTTTATATGCTGTTGATAGGGTCAGCTTGTAGTTCATTTGCCAGTTATGTTCCCATTCATCTATTTCAATATTACAAGCCATGTTTTTAGTCCATTTTATCATTGTGGCCATCATTGTTTCTCCTTTTAATTTATGGTTTAGAAAGAATCTATATATTCTACTAATTGATTTCTTTTCTTCCCCTAACCATAGTTTGTCAAATTCTTGAATATTCATGCTAAAACCGAATTGCTGTAGGTCTTTTTTATAGTGTGTTTGACCACCAGGAGATCTCTTTCCCCTGTATTCTTTCTTAGCTGAAGCAGCCTGTGGGTATGGAGTACAGGCCTTGAAGCCTCTGAAACAGTGCACTTTTTTTCTATTAAAGCAATCTGAAGGGATCCTTTTCTGGCACAGATTATGTCATTAAACATGAATGTAGGTGGGAAGAAATAATTGCATGACATGTTATGTGTTGCCCCTTTCTGCCTCTGCATATGGCATGGAGAAACCACCTCATACAAATATTCTGCCTCCTATGAGGTTGATCTGTTCATCCGTTTTAGTAGGCAACCTGCTAAAGGTGGTTTCCTAGCTCCTTTTTTAAAAAAATTCACATTTATATGCCGCCCTTCTCCGGAGACTCAGGGCGGCTTACAATCTTTGGAGCACAACCCAATGTGCTCAGCAATAGCCTTCATTGCTGAGGCTATTGCCTGCTTATTACTAGGGCTTTTTGGCCCCCCCCCAGCGGCATTTTTGCAAAGTCAGCTTATTGCCCCCAACAATCTTGGGTCCTCAATTTACCTACCCCGAGAGGATGGAAGGCTGAGTCAACCTTGAGCCTGGTGGGATTCGAGCCTGCACTAATTGCAGGCAGCTGGAGCTAACTGCTGGGTGTTTAACCGCCTGCACCACCAAGGCTTTGGCATCCCATTTTCCAGGATTTAGTCTACCTGGCTGGAGTTGATGGAAGAGTATCAGGCTGGTAGATTTTTCGGAGCAATATTTCTTCCCATTTCCAGTATGCTATACCCGTAGCAACAAGAGATTCTCTGTGTAATCCCTTCCAGTAAATGCCTGTATTATGTTTATTCCCAGCAATAAAAAGCCAGGGATGGAAAGTAATCAAGGAAAGATCCATCCTACAACTAAGGAGAAATTTTCTGACAATTAGAATGATGAATCAGTGGAATGACTTGTCTCCAGAAGTTGTGAGTGCTCCATCACTGGAGCTTTTGGACAACCATCTGTCTATAATGGTATAGGGTATCCTGCTTGAGCAGTGGGTCAGACTAGAAGACCTCTAATGTGCCTTCCAACTCTGTTATTCTGTTATTGTTCTGCCAACCATACCTGGGTGTTATAATAAATACAGTATTTCTGAAAGCTCTAGCAAAGATCACCTAAGAAACTAATGAAGGGTAGATGGTCAGTGGCTTTATGTGACGAATAGTGAAAGCCAATGCTGAGGTTGGATGGGCCAAACTAAAGATTTCCTAACCTAATTATACACATTCCAAAAAGCATAGGACTTTTTCCTCCTTATGCCTTAATTTGAGAAAGGAAGCCCAATGGTATCTACAACTAGCCACAATGGAGAAAAATTAACAGGTAGGTCTTGATTTGCAACCATTCATTTAGTGACCTTTCAAAGTTACAACAGCACTGAAAAAGAGACTTATGGCCATTTTCCACATTTATGACCATTGTAGCATCCCCATGATCAAAATTCAGATGTTTGGCAAGAGGCTCATATTTATGAAGACTGCAGTTTCCCAGATCATGTGATTCCCTTTTGAGACCTTCTGACAAGCAAAGTCAATGGGGAAGCCAGGTTCAATTAAGAACTGCCTTAGTAACTGAACAGTGATTCAGTTAACAACTGTGACAAGAAAAGTCATAAAATGGGGAAAAATTCACTTAACAACTGTCTCACTTGGCAATGGAAATTTGGGGCTTAATTGTGGTCATAAGTTGAGGACTACCTAGAGAACATCAAAATCTGTCCTTAGGAATTTGCCTTCCAAAAGCAAATACACAAATTATGAAATTTGCATTGTGACATCATGAGAGGTATTTCATTACTTCCCTTCCCTTCCCTTGAGGATGCCATACCTCTATCCCTCCTCCTCCTCCTCCTCCTCCTCCTCCTCCTCCTCCTCCTCCTCCTCCTCCTCTCTCTCTCTCTCTCTCTCTCTCCCTCCCTTCCTCCCTCCCCCCCTCTGTCTCTCTTTGTGTGCATGTGTCTGTGTGCGTGTCTATGTATAATCCATGTGACAGAAATAAAAGTGAAGGCTTTGAATGTACAGTTACATCTTGAATTTTTGGGCACTCTGCTTTATACTATCAAAATAGGTAGCATACAAATAACAGGGGGGAAATTCATAACAATAAAAAGTACAGATTAGTTCCAACTGAATTAGCACAATTCAGTTTGAGTCCTTTAAATTTTCCAGGACCAGGCCAAATTATCATATGCTGTAAGAAATATTGTGAAAAGGCATTAAACCAAATGGGTTTCTTAAAGTGAAGAAAGACCTCTGTAGGCTTTTCTTGCAATGCAAAATAGAGATATAATAAAATTAAATGCATTTCTTCCCCAGCTGGTGTGAACATTAAATTATTCTCTTGAGAAAACACAACATTGGGGGCAAGTCATCAATAATAATTCTTTTTCAAAATATTCTACCTTCTCATAATAGGCACTGCAAATTGAAAGAAAAAGTTTAAAATAATGAAAAAGAAGATGATCTGCTGCCATCTTGTGGTAAAATAACAATTTACTTTGGTCTATCTTCTGCATGTTGGGCTTTAAAGAAGCAGGAGAGGAAGGGTATTAATGCCTTTAAACTTTGATGTTTGAGAAAACTCCTCAGAATATTGTGAACAGTCAAGAATATAAACTAATGGATCATCAAACAAATCAACCCAGAATTCTCCTGCAAAGCACGAATGACCAAGCTCACATTACCTTGCTTTAGATAGGTAATTTGGGAGAAGCAGAATGGTGGTCTAGTAGTAAAGACACTCACTTCACACTCAGGAGGCTGAGGGTTCAGTCCTAGGCAGCGACAGATGTTTCTCTCTCAGGGTACAAAGAGAAAATATCTACTGTGTACTCTGCATAGGTATCAGGAAGGGCATCCAGCCAGTAAATGCTCAGCTCCATTCAGTTGCCCTGATTCCACCCTGATGAAAGGGATTACTGGGTCATTAAAACAACAACCAAAAATTGGGAAAGGTAGAAGGGAAGGAGAAGATAAAGATGACTAGTAGCAAGTGGAGTGGACTCAGTTATAGTAGCAACAAGTTCATCATTGGAAAAGTTGAAAGAACATGTTAGGGATAGATTATCATGGACAAAATCTATGTGATCACTATGAGTTGAAAATGATTTGATAGCACATAATCAATCAATTAATTAATCAACCTTTTGTATGACAGAATTCTAACAAAAAAAACTTATTATAGTTTTCTCTTACTGCATTTGATGATATATAATCACCAATCTAAAAATAACTAAAAGGAGAGAGAGAGAGAAATGAAAGTTCCTACATCAGCTAAGTAAAATCACACAAGTGCATAACTGACTCTGTAAAGTGACTCCTATTACAAGTATCTTCACAAATATTTGCTCTCTGACCTGGATGAAGAGTGAGCAAGGAATGCTAGCAAGAATGAGAAAAAGGCTCAGAAATAAAACTCAACAGCCCAGGTATTCAGAATTTGGGCCACCTTTGTTTTTTATACAGTTGGAGTGACACAATGTCTTAAGAGCAAGTTGTGGAGCCATTAGTTTTAAACCTCAGAGGAAGAGTCTTTTCCCATTGTTTGTGGAGATGCAGATGATCACAATAGGAACAAACAGGACCTGCTGAGGCTGTTTTCTTTTCCCATTCTTTTTGATTAGTAGCACCAAGGCAAGGTACTGGATGTACATATAAATACACACACACACACAAACATACACACATAATTTATTATTTATTTATTAGAACATGCATATTGTCGCCTATTCACACATGGTGACTCAAGGCAGCTTACAGGGATATAAAAACATATATAAAAAATAAAATTAATAAAAGAAAATAAATAATAAATTAATAAAGTAACATAATCACCTCCATCCCTCACCCCGGTGACAACACATCACACTGGGCTCCATTCGACTCTGACCGGGCTCCATTTCGCTCTGGGTTCCCCAGGCCCGATGGCAGAACCAGGCCTTCTGTGCCTTCCAGAAGAGTGTTAGAGTGGGGGCTATTCTAATCTCTGGGGGAATGATGTTCCAGAGAGAGGGAGCCACCACGGAGAAGGCCCTTCTTCTGGGTCCCACCAGGTATAGCTCCCTCAAGGATGGGACCCACAACATTCCTTGCCTCCCCACACTGGTGGATCACATAGATGTGGCCAGCAAGAGATGGTCCCTCAGAAAGCCAAGAAGAATATTAGAAGATCCATTGGGAACAGCACCCAAATTAATAGAAAAGATAGAAGAATATAGAAAAGTAGCAGGCTTGAAAATAAATACAGATAAGACAAAGATATTAACAAAGAATATGTTAGCAAGACGAAAGAAAGAATTGGAAGAACTTTTAGAAATACAGGTCACAAACAAGGTTAAATATTTAGGGATACATATTACATCAAGTTGTAGCACATTGAAAGAGGATAATTACGTTAAACTCAAACGGCAGATTGTGACAGATCTGACAAAATGGGAAAACTTACAATTATCATTGATTGGGAGAATATCTACAATTAAGATGAATGTATTGCCTAGAATCTTATTTCTATTTCAGACGATTCCAATTCGACTAAAGAAAGAGTTCTTTGATGATTTAAATAAAATTGTGTTGACATACATCTGGCAGGGCAAAAAAGTGAGAATAAAACTTAAACTGCTGCAAGATGCAAGATTAAGAGGTGGATTTGCTTTGCCCAATTGGGAATTATATTACCAGGCGACTAATTTGATGTGGGTAAAGGAATGGATAACATTAAGGAATAGTAGATTATTGACTTTAGAAGGACATGACCTGCTGTTGGGCTGGCATGCCTTCCTCTGGTATAAGGGAACGAAAACACAGGGGTATTTCAGAAGACATTACATTTGAGAGGCATTGTTTTTAAACTGGGAGAAGATAAGAAGACAATATTATTTAAAAGTTCCACTGTGGATATCTACTATTGAAGCTTTTTCTTATCCAATAATATATAAAAAGGAACAGTTAGATATGCTGAGATATTGAATGAAAAGGGTAAACTTAAATCTATGCAAGTGTTGGAAGAACAAGGTGTAAAAATGAATTGGTTTTCATATTTGCAAATACAATCTAGATTTGATAAAGATTTTAAAACAGAAGGTATTTATGATAAGATGACTGTTTTAGATAAAATTTTGATGGGTACTGATGAAAAGATAATTAAAAAACTTTATGGACACTTATTAGAATTTAAATTGGAGGAAGAACAGGTTAAAGAAACGATGATTGCTTGGGGGAAAATTTTTGGATATGGGATTGATTTAGAGAAATGGCAAAAACTGTGGTCTCAAAATTACAATGACAATGTCAACTGCATATAAAGAAAATTTGTATAAGATGTTTTACAGGTGGCATCTACCCCAGATGAGAATCGCGAGAATGTTTAAGGATAAATAGGATAAATGTTGGAAATGTCATCAGATACCCAGTTCATATTACCATATCTGGTGGACTTGTGCAGAAGCAAAAGGATATTGGACTAAAATCCATACATGGCTGGAAAAAATGATAAAACAGCATATAGACTTTAAACCAGAGATATTTTTATTGGGAATCATACTGAAAATATACAATAAAGAACTGAAATACTTGATTGTAAATGTTTTAACAGCGGCTAGAATTGTATTTGCTAAGAATTGGAAAAATGAAAAAGTACCTATGCAGGAGGAAGTTATCAAGAAAATTATGGACTGTGCTGAAATGAGTAAATTGACATTTGAAATTAGAGAACAAGAAGATAAACAATTTTATCTGATATGGGATTTGTTTTATCAATGGTTGGATAAAAAGACATGGTAATGTAATAGATTAGGAAATTTTACAACAGATATTTAATAGATTGATATTAATTATAATATAAACATACATAACCATTGGGTGAAAGTGTAATACAAATCTTATAATGAAAGTTAGAATATCTCGTATTAAATGATGAAATAAATAGATTAGTCATGAATGATTAATAACTGATAAATATATAAGCATATGTTAGATTGATAATATGAGAATTTATATAAATTGTGAGTGATGACTATGAAAGGATAGCACAAATGATGTGTAACCAACTGACACACTGTACAAAATGGAAGATGGTTTTATGTTTTTTATTTATTTGTTTGTTTATGTTTGTCTTAAAAAATTAAAAAATAAAATAAAAAAGAAAGCCAAGACATGAAGGGCTTTAAAGGTGACAACCAGCACCTTGAATATAGATAGCTGTAGATATATACAGGGGTGGGATTCAATTTTTTTAACAACTGGTTCTATGGGCGGGGCTAGGTGAGAGTGGTTAGGTGGGTGTGGCCATGTGACTGGGTAGGCAAGGCTTCTTCTTCTCTTCTTTTTGCAGCACCCCCCTGTGCTCCATTTTTGGGCCTCCTGGAGAGGGTGTTTTTGCTCCCAGATGGCTTCCCCGGGGCCCAGAAAGGCAAAAAATGGAGCAGGGAGGGCACACGCACCCCTTTTTGCCTCCTAGGCATCAGGGAAGCCTCCTGGATGAAGCAGTAAGGCAGCGAGGGGAATCCCGGCACAGCTGATCATTGGAACATACCTTAAGGAAATGACTGGGCAGGAAGAACTCAGTCAGCGATGTTGTGCATGCACGATAACAGGGCGGGGAAGGGAGGGGCAGGTGGAGATGGGCAGGGGCAGCCAGGGGCACGATTTGCCAGTTCTCCAAATTGCACAGAATCATAACAACCGGTTCTATTGAACCAGTCCGAATCAGTAGAATCCCACCCCTGAATATATAGATATAGATGATAAACATAGAGAATCACTGTCATTTAAAACAAATGGACACTTTGTAAACCAAATGTGTTTAGTAGTAGGTCAGTAGAAGCAGTTTTCAGGTTATTCCAATTTTAATTCTTCACTTCCTTTTTTACCACTTTGGATGTCAAAGGAGATACAAAAGTTTGGTTCTTAAACTTTCATCATTTTTTTGCAAAACAAATGTGCTCCTTTGGGATTATAACCATAGGGGACATTAAGGTTTTTGTCAAGTTCTTTGCAGTATTTGTTCTCCATACACATTAGGCCTTGGATCAGAGTTGCTCATGGGACAGGCTACAAACTGGTTTCATCTTTTAGAATTTCTGATTAAAGATTAGGCATCTGGCCTAGTGACATTACTGATTGACAACAAATGTAACTCAACTTGAAAAGTTACTAAAAATTAAATTTGTGTTTTGTTTTGTTTTTGCACCACGCTAAGATAAATACTGAAAAACAATCCTAAACAATGTTTAAACAACAGAGACAGCTGGCAAATTTCCAGTTGTTTATAGGAAGGATTCTAACAATGGCTTTCTGTACCTCTCCCAAATTTCAGTAACAATGCAATGTTGAACTTTTATTTTGGTCTGACTTACTAATGGGTTAGCTATCAAAATATCTAATTCTGGGATTATTATCTCTTGAATAGGATAATTCAAAGTAGTTCATGTCCTTTTATGCTGACTGCTTTACTATTGTTGAAAGAACTGGTCACTATGCAGACGACACAAAACTTTTGTGGTGAGGCTAATGCACTAATGCTAATGCACTAAGACCAGGTTTAAAGTCTTCAGGCATGCATGCTCACTGGGTCACTTGGGGCAGGATCCTGTCTTTCAGCTCAATCTACCTCACAGAATTGTTTTTGCAGAGAAAACTACAGGAGAAATTTAAGGTAGGCTGCTTTTGCTCCTAGAGAAAAGGTAAATATAAATCTGAAAAAGAGATGCAGTGGATGAATATAGATGAAAAATTTACATTATTACTAACTTTAAGGTAATACAAATTTCAGGATAAGCAACTTTCAAAATAATTGCCTTTTAAATCTCTGGGTACATTAAAAATGCGGGAAAATGTTGTCCCAATGTCATATTAATTGAGAATGAAAATTCCTTAACTGTGGAGCGTTTTAAGGATAGATGGCAGAGTGATGTTCCATAAATAATGAATAGAATTTGCATTCTTTTTGGAAAAGAAGCTTATATCCACAAGAGGGTGCTCCAATCATACCAATGCAAATTCATTGTGAGGTTTATTCACATTTATCTAAGCGGAAACGTCATTGAACTCAACAAGGTTACTTCTGAGTAATAAGACTGCAGCATTAGAATTCTGTCTTAGTGTTCATTGACTCATTTCTCAAAACAAATAGAAACAACAATTTACCCATTTTTTGTTGTTGAATGTATTACAGGACTTCTTTACTGAAGAATTCTTTACACCTTTCAAACTGCAACTAGGAGTCTTAACACAATATATACATATACATATATATTCCTCCTCCTCCTCCTCCTCATCTTCATCGTGCATAAGCGCACCAACGTGCCTACCGTCCCTGTCCTACTGGGTTTTTTTCTTATATGTATCCATTTCATATATTCATAACTATGTTTATACTTATACTGTTACTGTTTAACTATACTTATACTGTTACAGTAACTATGTTACTGTTAACTATGTTTATACTTATACTGTTACTGTTATCTTATAATCGCTTGGCAAATAAATAAATAAATAAATAAATAATAAATAAATAAATAAATAAATAAATAAAATCCTCATCATCATTTTAGCCATTGTTTATCCACTGAAGAATGAAGGCCTCTTCTGCATGTTTCCAACCAATATGGTCTAGAGATGTCTTTTGCCAATTGGTCCTGCAATACTTGCTGATGTCATCGATCCATCTTGTTTTACGTCTTTTCCTGGACCCCTTTTATCCAGTGTGATCCATTCTATGACTGCCTTGGTTCACCTGCCATCCGTTCTTCTTGCCATGTGTCCAGCCCAATTCCATTTCAATTCTTTTACTCTCTTGATGATATTGCATAATCCATGTGCAGGTATACACATATACACATACATATACATACATATATATAGTTATAGTCTTTACATTTCTTATGTTGGAATATAGTATCTTAATTAAATACAGGTAGTCTTCAACTTACAACCATTCACTAAGTGACCATTCAAAGTTACAACAGTACTGAAAAAAGTGACATGACAATTTTTCACATGTATTACCATTGCAGAATTCCCACAGTCACCTGATCAAAAATTGGGCACTTTGGGCAACTGGCATATATTTATTATAGTTGCCATGTCTGGGGTCATGTGATCACTTTTGGATCTCTAAGCAGCAAAGTCAATGGGGAAGCCAGATTCACTAAATAACTATGCTACTAACTTAACAGCTGCAGTTATTCATTTAACAACTTTGGCAAGAATGGTCATAAAATGGGCCAAAACTAATTTAAGAACTCTCTTACTTAGCAACAGAAATTTTGGGATCAATTGTGACCGTAGGTCAAGGGTTACTGTATATGTAGTCATTTTCAATTCGTTATTCAACCATAAAAACATCTGCTAAGGGTTGTAGCTATTGTTCCCATTTTAAACATAGCAAACTCTGATCTGGATCAGACTGCCTGAGAATTCTTGCTTAAATTTTGAATTACAGGTAGTCCTTGCTTAATGATTGTTGGGCCTAGAAATGTTACCGTGTTTCCCCGAAAATAAGACACTGTCTTATATTTTTTTTGGCTCCCAAAAACACACTAGGTCTTATTTTCGGGGTAGGTCTTATATATTTATGGTGCCAAATAGTGGGTGTGAGTGTGTGGGGGGGGTGTTTCGCGGGTGCACGGTTGCTCCCTGAAAAGTCTTCCTGGAACTGGAGATTTACACTAGGTCTTATTTTCGGGGTAGGTCTTATATTAGGGCAGGTTTAGAAAATAGTGCTAGGTCTTACTTTCGGGGTAGGTCTTATTTTCGGGGAAACACGGTAGGATGGTGTTGAAAAAGTAACTTTACAATCAGTCCTCAAACTTATGACCATTGCACCATCATCGGTCCCATGATCAATACTTGGGCACCTCGCAACTGACAGGTGTTTATGCCCATTGTAGGCATAAATCAGCATTTGCACACTTCACAATTAGCTTCCGACAAGCTTAGTCAATGCAGAAGCTAGCAATAAAATCACAAGCCATGGTCACATGATGTCTCACTTTACAATGGCAGCGGAAATGAAGTCATAAATCCACTGAGGCCATGTGATGGGCCACTTAGAAATAGATTTTCTGGTCCCAATTCTGGTCATTAAAAGCAAGGTCTAGCTGTACTGCATGTTTATCTGAGATATTTCTATGCTATCTTTCTGAAAAGGAATCTTTCCCAGATCATTTAGATTAAAAAATATATATTTGTTAAGTTAGAGCATGGGTGTCAAACTAAATCGTATCACAGGCCAGATCATGATGTATCGCAATATTTTTTGCCTTTGCAGAGTCGGGGTGGGCGTGGTCTGTGTGTGACATATCCAGCTCGCAGGCCTCCATTTTGACAGGCTGCTTAGACAAGTTCACACATATCTTCAGATTTCTGGTTTCATTGTTTTCTTTGGACCACAATATGATTGGAACACTGTACTGGACAAAAAAATTACCAGTATGAATAAAGAATGGGTTTTTTTTTTAATCTTACTATCTATTTTGAACTTAGATCCATCCAAGAAGCAAAGCATCTGTTACTTGTTCTAGTTTTGTTCTTATTCTCTAAGCCACATTTTATAAATGCCCTTCCCCAGAGTTATCATCATACAATCAGGAATGTTCCGATCTGCTGCGTTCCTGGCCAAATTCAGAAAAAGGAGTGACAAGCCATCACAACCCTAACAATAGCCGGATATCAAATGCATGCAACAGAACACCCATCTCTACTAGGCAATGTAAGAAAAAAGAAAAAAAGAAAAGAAAAGAAAAATCCCCTTCAGCTCTGGGCCCCCTTTTTTCCCCTGCTCCTTGCCTGTTGAAGGAATGACTGGCACATGGAGTTAGTACATCTTGCCAACCATGCGCATCGAAGTCCTGTACATCTTTGGCTGTCGCAGACAGGGTGGTCGTCGCTGCATGTGGAAAGCCTAAAACAAACACAGGCCAGCTGCTGCCAGATGTTGAGAGGCTTTCAGGTTCACTTGATGCTTTGGAGGTAGGCGGTCCATGCGCCATCCTTGCTTTCTCTGTGCCTTTGGAAGGAACAACATGGCCCAAATGCTTGTATCTTCCCCTGCCCATGGGGCACAGCGCTTGTCTTCCATTCAGATCCATCTCAGCAAATAGGAGTCTGCTCCAAGCGGTAGTGGCCACTGATCCATCAAGGTTATGTTAAACAAACTCTGCTGAACAATTTACAGCTTGACCTCCCATTGTGCTGGGAGTTCGGTCTGGAGAATTTTTGAAAGACCTTTTTCTTGGGAATGTTATACTTTATGCTATATTCGTGAGGCTAAATTAGCCAAATCTAGAGCCCCTGTTTTAATTTTGAAAAAGAGGAGATTTGGTCCTTCCAAGACAAAGAACCTAGTAAAAAGCTCAGAACCTGTACAAAAAAAAAATCAAAAACTGTAAAAGCTATCCTTTGATTATTTCTTTCTGGGCAGCTATTTTTTAAAGTAACAAGAGAGTAAATTGGGAAAATTATTTACAGTTCTTCACACTGTGTGCACTGCCAAGCAGTTAATTTTTGAAGTATCAAATATGAAATTGTTTGATATGCCACCCTGCAAAAGCACCTTAGTCATGCTTTATCTGATGAGGTTTTTAAAAAATCCAATGCTATGGCAACAGAAGTTCGCAGTTTGCACTGCCATACATTTAACTTCTCAAATAAGAGCAATAGCATAAAATCAGCAAAATATGGCAAAAGTTGTGACCCATTATAACTATGACTATAATTACGTGGGCTTTCTACTAATGAAAAAAAAAACAGTAATGTTTGCTGTTAATGTATTTTTAGTGTTTCATATGCACATAAGGAATCTAATTTTTAATAAATGACCTTACAATGCAATCTAATAGCATTAATTAGCATTTGCACACTTTTGCATTGTTGAGATCACAAGAGGAGACAAACCATCATACGGTAACACTATTGGGGGAAAGAATTAAGGCAGAGGGAACAAGTAAACTGATTTGTAAGTTACTATATTTCAGCTGCAAGAAAATATGCTGTCAAAAGTAATGGAGAGGTTGAAACATTCTGACATTTGAATTTAAATAAACTTTGAATCTTCTTCCACTGTTTATATTAATCTCTGATCATTGCTTATGTCTGGAAGGAAAGGTTGTGTGAATATGCATTCCAATGAATATAGGCCATAAATTTGAAATCCAAAACCATTTAAAACAATGTCTGCTGAAAAGGCTTTTGGTCAGGTGTACAAAGAACCAGCTCCTGAGTTATTTTTGACTATTTAGTTTCACAGGAAAACAGCACTTTTCCCTCTTTTGAATCATATAGCAAGTGCTAGGGTTATACAAAGCTTTAGCTTAAAGATTTGATTCAAGACATTCAATCAAACTTCCAAATTTTATTTTCTGAATAGTTGAGCTGAATAGTCAAATAGTGTATCTTTTAAATTGATTCAGCAAATAAATAGATTCTGCAACTTTTGCATGAGTAATTCCAAAAACCAAAATCTATTTCATTGGATGATTTGAACTGAAATATTGAATCAATATAATTTTTTGAATCCACTTGAATCTTTGAATTGGATCGAACTGGCCATCAAAGTGGATCACAGCCAATACATATATCCTTACTGATTAGGAAAGTTGACAACAGTATTCAGATGTTTTACAAGTTTTGGTTGACTGCTACAGTAATGTGAAATGAAATGAATAACTTCCAGTTTCATCCAAGGAAATGTATATTTATACTAAAGGCTCTAATTATGTTTTATTTATGCACCTTATTGGCCTTGCAAGTATCACCATCAGCATTCAGATTGAAGAAGGTTACATGCTTCAATTGATTAGCATTGAGTATTTTTATGTAGGATTCTCGCCTCCAGGGGTGAAGGTTGGGCTGAGAGGTGATGATAAATCTACTGTCACCCAATCAGATTCCATGTCTGAGGATAGAATTAATGTTGAATACTAATCCAGATGTTCCAACCATTGAGCTCTACAGTGATAATGTTTCTTTTAGGTAGAAATCTCTGAAGGTATCTCAACTGCAACGGTCTCTTTAGCACTTTGTGTGTCTTAGTACCTGATGATTATGTCAGGGTCTAGTATGCATGAAGAGCATTACTATATGCAAATTCCAGACTGCCAAATACACATCAGTAATGTTGAACAAAAACTCTGTTTTCTGATAGATAGAATATTAAACTGTTTTTTTTTAAATCACATGGAAAAGTTTTTTTTAAAAAAAAACGACATTGAAGGAAAGGTAGGATTATTTATCATCTATCATCTATCTATCATCTATCTATCTATCTATCTTGTTTGTTTATTTATTTATATTTCATATTTCTTAACTACCTTTTCCCCTCAGACAGGGCCTCTGGGCAGTGTACAATTCAATCAATAAAATTAAGCATTAAAACAATAATTTCAGATTATTTTTTTTAAATTAGAAAACAACATTATAAAATTTCAAAAGATGGAGATTTCTCAGATGGGGAGATTAGCAGCTGTTAATACAGGCAGGGTGTATAAAAAGCACACAGAAAGAAATACATGCCGGTTGAAAAATTCCAGGGAAACAACCTATTTTAACATAGACCTTTGGGAAGGTGACTGCTGATCTAAAAGGCTATAATTATCTGGGTATTCTGGGAGTTGTGGTCTTAGCACAACTTAACAGTGGTGAAGATTTCCATAGCTAGGGCAAGCAAATGAAATGGTATTGCTTTTAGCCCACGGGAAAGTTCAGTTCAGCCCTTTCCAAAGAGCGTAGGAAACCTTTGTAAAAAGAAGGCAGGTGACTCCCAAGTAGCAGGCAGGTACCTGAACACCTGAAGCATCCTCTAACTGTGACTTCATTGCAAGCACCAAATGCCTTATGTCTTCTCTGACTCAAATATTGACTCCCGGGAGATTGTTGTTGTCTGGCCATCTATTGTCATGTGGCTACTGTGTGAGTTAACAAATGACAGGAAGAACATCTCGCCCCCTCCTGCACCACGAGGCCCTTGCCAGCCCATATCTCCTCCTCCTTCCTCTCCTCCCACCTCAGGCACACACCACACAAGGCAGGGAGGGGGGTGGAACCACAGGAGAAAGTCCCCCATGAAAGGAACGAAAGGAGCATAAAACCGTCAGCTGCATGCAAAGCTGAATTCCCACGACCCCCTAGCTGAACTTTTGTAAATAGGCTTGGCAGCCAACCCACTTGCCTTGGAACAAATAAATAAATAAATAAAGTCTCCAGCTGAACTCCAGGAGAGGACATATGAGGATGACTGCTTACAGCGGTGCTTTTCCTTTTTCCTTTTTTTTTTTTAAGTTTCTCCCTCTTTCTTCCTCTCTCTGTAATTCTGATGGGATGGTACTGTCTAAGCATTACTTTGCCCATATAGTATGACTGTATTACTTTTATCCTTCTCATCAGTTATACTACCTCCTCTTATTGGCATTGTTATTATGATTTTTTATTACTTTGATAGTATTATTACTTCGTTGTTTTGCATGCACACTGAGAGCTTATGCACCAGAGACCAATTCTTTGGGTGTCTAATCATACTTGGCCAGTAAAGTATTTTTTCACACTTAAAAAAAAAAACTACCTGTAATCCTGGATGGATTTTTCCCCTCCTCCAAGACATGGTCTCTTCCCCAGAATACACACACTAGTTCACACATACCCATATGTGCTAAACTTGCTGTGCTTGACGTATTTGACATCTATACAGGTAGTCCTCGACTTACGACCACAATGGAACCCCAATTTTTTGTTCCTAAGCGATACTTCAAGTGAATTTTACCCCGTTTTATGATTTTTCCTGCTACTGTTGTTAAGGGAATCACGGCAGTTCTTACATTGGGTGGCACTGTTGTTAAGTGAATCTGGCTTCTCTGTTGATTTTGCTTGTTGGAAGGTCACAAGAGGGGATCACACAAAGCCCTGAACACAGCAACTCTCATAAATATCAGCCAGTCGCCAGCACCTGAATTTTGAGCACCTGTTCATGGGGACGCTGCGATGGTCACAAGTGCGAAAAATGGACATAACTCACTTTTTCCGTGCTGTTGTACCTTTGAACCATCACTAAATGAACTGTTGTAAGTCGAGCACTATCTGTAATCCATTGTTTTGCTGAAAGCCATGTTATGTGCTAAAGGCTTAGTGAGCCTTTAAAACTCAGGGAAGACAGGAACAGGTTTATGTCTCTTTCAAAAGCTACAGATAACAGATAATCAGAGTTGGAAGGGACCTTATAGGTCATCTAGTCCAACCCCCCACCCAAGCGGGAGACCCTACACCATTTCTGACAAATGGCAGTCCAAACTCTTCTTAAAGGTCTCAAGTGATGGTGCTCCCACAACTTCCGAGGGCAAGCTGTTCCATTGGTTGATTGTTCTCATGTCAGAAAGGTTCTCCTTATTTCCAGGTTAAATCTCTCCTTGTTCAGTTTCCATCCATTATTCCTTGTCTGGCCTAGAGGTGCTTTAGAAAATAGCTTTACCCCTTCCTCCTCTCTGTGGCAGCCCCTCAAATATTGGAAGACTGCTATCATGTCTCCCCTGGTCCTTCTCTTCACTAGACTAGCTACACTACCTCCTCCCCCATTTCCAGTTCATTCCTAAGGAAAAGATTGGTGGAAAGATAAGAGAGAATTATAACCATCAATGGGGCATTCATCAATGGGACATTCAGGAACACTACTTAGTTTTGGAGGGAACAAATGACATTTCCATGACTGAACCCATACACTGGGTTTAACCACTCCTCTTTCAGTTCTGACATAACATTTAATTTCTGCTTTTCAGGAAAAAATTACATAAGACTTTAGCAAGTGCATATTCTTAAGATCATATAGACATGGAATTGAGGTCTCTGTAAATATTTCTGCATTTATCAAGCAAAATCCAGCAAAATCCTCTTCCAGAACATTTTCCCAAGCAATAACTAAGCTAAACAAAAATAAAAAATAAAAAATGAGGGTACCCTGACAGAAAGAATCTCTGGCTGGGATTGATCATCCATTCAGTTCACAATTTAAAATTTCTCTGCAATTGTCTCTCCAGATTCTACATTTTGCTATTTTCATAAGAGAGAGAAAAAAGAAAGTAGTTATTTTTTTAAAAAAATCTATTTATCTATCATCTAGCTAGCTAGCTGTCAACTCAAAACATTCCTATGCCTATTTTAGTAGATGCCATTAAAAAAAGGAGGGTGGAGGAAGGAAATCTGGAAGAGCAGTTGAAAGCAAAAGTACATTCCAACTCTTATCTTTAAAATATTGTAACTAAAATACCAGAGTTTTTGCCCGTGAATATATTTAATTGGAGGTAAATTATAGTAAATTACGTATGCCAGAGTTGGCTTCATACAGGGCAGTACTAGTATGTCGCCTCTAATGAATCCTTTGATGTTTTTTGAAGTTTGGCTCGAAAATCATGATTTAATTAGAGCAATTGCTGGAATTCTGACACTAGCTACCTATCTCTCTATCATCTATCCACCTTCCTCTCTCTCTCTCTCCATCTCCACCCCCTCTTCTTTTGCATGAAATTTGCATTGCCCTGTGATTTAAAAAAGAACAATAAGATGCACCCCTCACACTCATTCATACATGCACACAACCTCATAATCCCCATTTATTTCAATTACAATCTAATCCTTTAAAAGACTGGGAATTCTGAGAGTTGTACTTGCATCTCAGTGTACTGTCCTAAACCCCAATGTTCTCTCATTTTCAAAAATAAGGGACTAATGTTTTACAGCTGGATGCAGTCGTCCCATTGTTATTTGCGTGAAACTGTTGCAAAAATTGGCTCAAACAAAAGAAGAGAACCACAGTACAGAATGCTAAAACAGGATAGCTCATCATATTGTTCACACCAACTTTTTTTTTTTACAGAATTGAACATAATTGGCTAATAACAGTAATCTTTACATAGGCCCCCTCAAAGCATTGAAGTGAGGACTCCTGGCTAGACATACTCAGAATCAAAGTTGAAATGTTGTAAAATCAGGGGGGGAAATATTCAGTTCATAACGCATAATGAATTGAACAAATTTATGTTCTGTATGAGATAATTCTCTCTTAGAAATTTGTGTGACTTCACTAATTTTGTATGCAATGGAGGAATTTCATTCCATGTAAGAAGCACAAGCATAGACCAATTATAGTTAAGCAGAATTAAAGAAAATATTTAAAAACTTAAAAGATAAAATACCACATGAAACTTTCATTGCTTATGAGTTTGAGAAGAACTGCAATAAGGAGCCTGGCCTTATTGATTTCATTGTAAATATGTTTATTCTTTTTTTCTCCCTCCTTATACCTTTTATTTAGGCATCACATATATTATTTAGATTATAAACTTGAGGCAGGAGGTGCTTCACTTATTCTCAGGGATCCTTCTTCACTAAAGGCTCTATATAAAATTGCATCATTGCAATTATTTTGAAGGTCACTGTTGTTGGGAGGGTTTTTTTTAAAAAAGGAGCAATTTCTGTTTTGTAATCATTTTTGTTGTGTTAGCAATCATGCATACTATTCTGGCAAGAAATCAGAACCAAGATATCTGACTAATTATAAATGTCAGTCCTGCTCAAATTCTGCACAAAATAGCAACTTTTCTGGATTAAACTGGATTAATATGGATGATGTAATCATGTGGATTCCATGTATTGCTGGAAACTGATATATTCCAAACCATGTAAGTATGGAGGAAAATATTTCAAATGTTTTACTCCTTTCCAATCAATTGGAAAGGTGGTAAAATATGGCTACTTCACAATCCAACTGAGACCCCACTTTAGATTCCTAAGAAAAGATATTTAGATATTCCACTTATCTTCCTGTTGTAACATCATCAGGAATTTCTATTCTTTTTACAACTGATGGTCTATGGAGATTCTCAGTCATCCAGGTCATGGTTGTCCCCAAGATGCCTTTTCAAAAGGCAACTGGACATTCATTTATATAAGATGATGTAAGATTACTTATTATGAACACTTTTGAATAGTGCGAGTGCATGAATGGATTTCCAGAGAAAATTGCACACTATGACTGCAAGGAATTTAAATCCTTCCATTCTCCACCATTCAGTCAGAACTGAAGAAGCTTCTTGGATGAGAAGCAAAACATCTTCAAGGAAAAACAAAGAAAGTCCAGTTGCTGTTTGAAAAAGCACCTTTGGGACAACTGGGGGGAATCTCTAGCTTGCCAATCCCTGAGGCAACACTTTCTGTTTTTCTACTCCAGCAAGCACACAATCAGACTCATTTGCCACATTGCTTTGCGAGTATTGCAGGCACTGGTGTAATGCCAGATTCAGGGCTGTAGTATTGTCCAAATGCCAAGGAAGAAAGGGGAGAAGAACAGGAAGGAAAAACCCTCTCTTCACTGCTGCAGCAAATCAGTTCAGAGAAAAAGCACTGAGTAGGAATAGTGGCATACATGCCAAGTTCTAATTCACTATGAAATTTGGAGGCATCATTGTTTTCCTGTTTTGGCAACTTCCACATGCAGAGACTTTAAGTCCCAAAATTCCTAATCAGCATGGCCCCTGCTGAAAATTTTGGGAGTTGAAGTCCCCTCAACTGGAAATTACCAAAGAAGGGAAATCCTGGCCTGGATTAAAATATAATCATTGGGGAGGTTAAAAATAAAGCTGCTCAGTTGTTGATTTACATGCACTCATGTATATATGCATCCTGAAAATGCATAGTCATACTACTCCAATGAAATCTCAGGTGCTTCACATCATTCCCCTTAGGCATCATTCCCCAAATAGCAGAAGAATGATTACTCATCTCCTCAAAACAACATAATATGCATACTTTTCCCCATGGTCACATATGTATAGGTAACACATTTTACGAAGGAGGAGTAGAAATGCAATATAACTTATTATAATAGAAGAACTGTAATCAAGTGATCTGTATGGCTGCTAGAATCTTCTGTTCTAATGCTAATAATAGCCAACTTTGGGGCCTTAGATCTTCCAATGGAACGGAATGGAATGGAATAGAACAGAACAGAATAGAACAGAACAGTTGGAATTGACCTTGAAGGTCTTCTAATACAATCCCCTGCTCAGGCAGGAAACCCTACACCATTTTAGACAAATTGTTGTCCAATATCTTCTTAAAAACCTCCAGTGTTAGAGCATCCACAACTTTTGGAGGCAAGTCATTCCATTGATTAATTGTTCTAACTGTAAGGAAATTCCTTCTTAATTCAAGGTTAGTTTCCATCCATTGCTTCTAGACTTTTTTCTAGAAATTTCATGAAACAACTCTTCAGACAGAGGATAGATTCAAATAGAAGACACTTTCAAGCCTTCTTTTTTTGCCAAATGGATTTTCTACTGATAATATGCAAGATAGAAAAACACAGAAGAAAAAAAAAAACACCACTTATGGGTTTCAAGGCATGTATCATTCCCTAAATGTCATCAACAGCCTCCAACTGTGATGAGCCAAAGGGGCGTGGCACAAAAATAACAAAGTCACCAAAGTAGATAAATTCCCTTTAATGCCTCCAACTTGGCCTCCAATGTCTTGTTATCCTCGGCTGGAGATCAAACTCTTCCAAAAACAGTCTACAAAGGGAAGAAATGCAGTCCGAACCTAAAGTAAAGATAAATTAGAAATAAAAAACCCCAACACAAACCATGCTGAAGTAATTAACACAACAGGCCAGGATAATAAATTGCAGACTTCCAAAAGATAACAAAGCACGCACAGTTGGGAGGATGCCAAAACCCAGATAAACCTCGACAAAGATAATGCACACTTTGCTTCCAGCAAGGTGCTGTGTGCAAATGCCCTTCTTATATCCTGTTCTCCCAGCTGCAACTAATGAAAGGGATCAGGGCTCTTTTCTCCCCTGTAAGCCATGTTGCTCCCTTTTCTGTTCCTCCCTGCATGCCCTAGGATGAAGAGAGAGTGGCCCTGGGTCTTCCTCCAAAGGCCCAGCCAGACTGTGCCCTTCCCCCATTTCTTCCACAGCCACTGGGAGCCACACTCCCACTCCCTGTCAGCTGCTCAATCTCCACCTCAGAATCAGACTCCAACAAGGACATGACACCAACTTTGTTATCATTACAATAATTAATATACATAATACTGTTATTGCAAAGTTAAGGCAATTCCCATAGAAAAGAATATCTGTAGCTCAGGGTTGAACTATGGAATCCTTGGTGGTCTCTGAACTTGCTTGATTGCTTGTTTGTAGATGTTTTGTTACTCAGCTAGAAAACATCATCAGTGACAATGTTACTTACAGTAGTTGGGTAATGAAAGGTCTCAAAGAAATCAAGCTCAGAGACCATCAAGAACTCCACACAGTTCAGGCAATTTCTAAACTGTCATGTGAGATCTTGTGAGAAATATCAAAATCTCACAAGAGCTCATATGAAAATGATTCCCATATCAGGTTTTCATAAGATTTTAGGTTTTTGAAGCTCAAAAGATGAGGCAGTCTTGTAAGATTCCAGCTGATTTCAAGAGGAAAGTTGGCCTTGACCTAAAATGGTTGCTGACTTTTGCTTAACAGGATCATAGGAAAAAAGGACACCCCTTTTGACATTTGTTTCTTGAGTTTGGAACTATTTTGATGCCAGGAAAAAAACCCAATAGATATTCTAAAAATTTTGAAGATGGATTTGAGGAGGCTTAGCACTTTCTTCAATGGCATGACTTTCCTGCCTTCATTTTCTAGAGGAAGTATAAATTAAAATTAAGTGGACGCAAGGAGGCTGCCTAAAAATAAATAAATAAAAATAAAAATGCAAACTTGGTAGTACAATGCCTTTGGAGGCCAAGCTATGCTTTGCATGCAAACCTCGTGAGGCTGATTTGCATCACAGAGGATAACACTTTCTGAGAGCCGGGAATAAGCAAATCAGCCGCCTTTTAAGGAGCCAATCCATTTCATACATCTCCACAGAGATGCCCACCTTTTATTTATTTGCAGGGCCCAGGGCTTCCATGGGGTTGCAGGACTGTTTTCTTCACACAATCCAAACATTGGCCCCCTCAGACAGAAACAAAGCACCACATCATTTGCTTGGTTGCTGAATTCAGCTGCTTGCCACTCTATAGAATGCCTGCCTCTGTCCGCCAACTCCTGAATGCTGCCTTCAGAAGGACCCATGTCCAGATATTGTTATTGTCACACAAGGCATTGGATGCATTTGTTCCTTTTGCTGAGCGGAAGTCTGGTTTATAGGCTTGGCAATCCTTGGTCTGGTTCCATTACGAGGCCACACAAAAGCACATCTCTCTTTTCACAGCTTTTGGGGAAAATGAATGCTCCCATCTCCTTTCCTCCTCACCCCCAACCTTTTCTGTATGGGTTCCTTTCATTTCATAGGTTGGGGTTTTGATGGCCATATGAGAAAGTCAGCCATTATTCCCTTCTGTGATAGATCACATTTTAACACGTCCAATGGTGTTTGTCAAAAGGCAACTAGATTAAAAAAAAATATCCTTGAAAACGTTTCTTTTCTCATCTAAGAATCTTCTTCAGTTCTCTCTGAAGGTCAGAACTTCTTGGATGAGAAACAAAATGTTTCCAAGGGAAAAAAAAAACTAAAGAAGTCCAGTTGTCTTTTGAAAAGCACCTTTGGCACAACAGTGACTTGGATGATTGAGAATCCCCATAGACACATTTTAACATGTTTGGAAGATTCTAGAATCTTTAAATGAATCATCTCAGGAATTTATTACAACATGTGTTGCATTTAGTCTGAATGCGGAAGTGGCATAGAGGAAGATCAGTGGTGGGATTCAAATTTTTTTTTACTACCGGTTCTGTGGGTGTGGCTTGGTGAGCGTGGCATGGCTTGGTGGGCGTGGCTTGGTGGGCATGGCAAGGGAAGGTTACCGCAAAATTTCCATTCCCTCCCCACCCTACTAACCTGCTTTCCAGCTCCGTTCTCCTGTGCAAGGCAACAAAAGAAGACCCAGCCGATCAACTGGGACTTGGGAGGCAGAGAATAGATGGGGGCGGGGCCAGTTAGAGGTGGTATTTGCTGGTTGTCCAAACTACTCAAACTTTCCACTACCGGTTCTCCAGAACTGGTCAGAACCTGCTGAATACTACCTCTGAGGAAGATGTACGTGTTGGAGTAACTTAGTATAAGCACCTTTGATATTGCCATAATGCTGACAAAAAATTATGTGGGACAAAATAAAGAGTCCTGTGATTCGGTTCTATATTCTCCTAGACCAGTGGTTCCCAAACTTTTTCAGTCCACCGCCCCCTTGGTGCTACAAACTCATCCTCGGTGCCCCCAACCCAGGGGTGGGATTCAAATTTCTGTGGGTGTGGCCTAATTTGAGGGTGTGGCTTGCTGGTCATGTGACTGGGTGGTCGTGACTTTCTGGTCATGTGACTGGGTGGGCGTGGCTTGCTGGTCACGTAACTGGCTGGCATGGCTTGCTGGCTGGGCATGGCTTGCTGGTCACATGACCGGGTAGGTGTGGTTTGGTGGTCTTGTGACTGGGTGGACATGGCCAGGTGACTGGCAAACAAGTGGTCCTCACTTAATGGCCGGTTGTTTAGCAAGTGTTCTAATTTATGACTGGCCTCCTCACAGATACTTGACCTGTTTTTGGAGTTTTGACAGCCATGCACACACATACACACACACACTCCCTTCTAACCCTTCTAACCCTGCTGGAGCAGGTCATTGGACTAGAATCGGCAAAGCTAGTAGTGAATAAAATCTAATCAGAGATGCTTTGCCGATTCTTGTTTATTTGTTTTATTTGTATCTCTTTATTTTATGTTGCTGAATTGCATTGACATGTGTGTCCCTTCTTGTGCACAACCCAGAAGCTTTTATGATTCTTTAAAGCAAAAATTACCGACCTCTGCCTTTACTCTACTTTTCAAATGTGCCACCACTGCCGCGTTCTAGGTGCCGGCCCCGCAGGTCCACCCCATTGAGCCCACCGCACTGGAGGGACCTGCCCAAGCAAGTCAAGTCAATGGGGTGAGCCTGAGAGAGGGAAAGAGAGAGAGAGAAAAGAGAGAGAGAGAGAGAGAGAAAGAAGAAAAGAAAAAGGGAAAGAAAGAAAAAGGGACAAAGAAAGAGGGGCGATGGAAGGAAGGGACAGAAAGAAAAAGAAATAAAGAAGGAGGAAGGGAGGAAGGAGAAAGATAATGAGATATCCAATCACCTGCTCCAGTAGGGTTAGAAGGGAGTGTGTGTGTGCGTGTGTGTTCTCCTCGTAATTTACCAGTACATTTTGGTTTTGTCTTCTTCAGAATTGGCACTGTAATACATTGGGGAAAAGTAATTTTTAGGGTGGAGATCTGGTCCAATGGATCCTGTTTAAAGCCTCAACAAAATGTGAGAGCTTCTTGATAGTCTTGACCATGTTTTGTCCACAAAATCTTTAATAGAAGCCAAAGAAGTTTCAATGTGCTGGAAAAGATGTTTCAGTGTGGAAAAGGGCCTCAGTCTAAACTAGGCCTCATTTCAATCTCATGCATCAGGTCTCTCTCTCTCTCTCTCTCTCTCTCTCTCTCTCTCTCTCTCTCTCTCCCCCTCCCTCCCAGACTGGCTTTGCTCTACTTTCCCGATGTTGGGCTGGCTGAACATGGATGGATAGATGGATGGATAGATAGAGAGAGAGACAGAGAGAGACAGGTAGTTATGTAGGTAGATAGATTGGTAGATAGGTAGGTAGGCAGGCAGGCAGGCAGGCAGACCTTTTGGATGAATGGATGGATAGGTAGATAGATTGGTAGATGTTAGATTTGCATGAAGAGTGCTTCAGTGAAGAGTTTATTAGTGACTACAGCTCATAACAGACCCAATTTTGGGCTGGCTGCTACTTATAGCCAGCAGCCGCAGTTGCCAGCCAATCAGAGGGCAGGGTTTTCCCGCACTTTTTAAACCAATCATTTCTGACATTTTACAAGAATAGTTCAAACTTAACCAATGACATTCAAACCTGCATACATAACAGTAGATAAGTAGGTAGATAGATAGATAGATAGATAGATAGATAGATAGATAGATAGATCGATCTATATTGGTAGATAGGTAGGTAGGTAGTGAGAAAGACAGGCAGACAGGCAGGCAGGTAGGTAGGTCGGCAGGAAGGCATGCAGAAAGACAGATAGACCTTTTGGATGTATGTATGGATAGATAGATAGATCTATATTGGTAGATAGGTAGGTAGGTAGGTAGACAGAAAGACAGGCAGGCAGGCAGGCAGGTAGGTAGGTAGGCATGAAGGCAGGCAGAGAGACAAGCAGACCATTTGGATGTATGTATGTAGGAAGGTGTGCGGAAGCAGCCTAGACCAGCGGAGGCAGAGGGAACGATCACTTGGAAAGCAAGCAAGCAAGCAAGCAAGTGCATGGCTCAGTCAGAAGAACCAGCTGCAGAGGGAGGCTAGGTTCTAGGGCTGGCTCGGCCCTGTAGAGCTGAACCGAATCGAGCCACATACCTTGGAGAGCCACAGCTGCACCCACCTGCATCCTGCGCGCAAGCCCTGCTGGCTGGAGAGGCAGAGGCCGGACAGGTGCTGCGTGCTCCCTTGTTCTCCTCTGGGGAAGGGGGCCCTAACGTCGGACCACCCACCCCTTCCACTGCATGCCTTGGGAGGGTTTTGCTTTTGGGCCTTCTGGCACGCCTCCGCCGCTTCCACCGGAGAGGGCAGCCTGCAAGCTAAGGAGCCTCCTTTCCTCCATCCACCCCCCCAGGCTTGGCAAGGCTTGCCGTGCTTGGGTTCCACATTTGAGGCACCGGCTACGGAGTGATGAAACAGTCAATGGGCTGCATGGCCAGCAGTCAGTGAGCCTGCGGGGCTGGCACCTCGAACACCCCTCTGCCACCTCTTAGTGCCCCCCTGCCAGCCCTTGCCTCTTAGCACCCCCCCTAAGGCATCCCACCGCCCCCCAGGGGGCATACTGCGCACTTTGGGAACCACTATCCTAGACAGTTCAGTTTTGATCTGTTATGTATGTAGGTTTGAATGTTATTGGTTTATTTGAACTGTTCTTGTAAAATGTCAAATGGTATTGGTTTAAATAGTGCAGGAAGAAACCCTGCACTCCCATTGGCTGGCAGCTACGGCTGCAGGCTATAAGAAGCAGCCGTAGCCAAGCCAGAACGGGTCTGTTCGAGCTGTAGTCACTTAATAAACTCTTTGCTGGAACTCCTCGCCTGACTCTTCATGCAAACTTAACACTGGCGACGAGGTGGGATTTCCTGAAGAGAAGACGACGACGAACAAGCAACTGAGCGAGATGGCTGCGCTGAACACCCCCAGCACCGCTCGATCCGGCGACGGAAGACTGGGAATCGATGCGGATCGTTTCCACATGTTCCTGGAGGGAACGATCTCGCCGGCATCCCCGAGACGGAAGAGGGCGGTCTTTCGCACTGCGTCCGCAGTCTTCAAAATGGCAAGGCGCAGGAGCAGCAGAGCTGAAGGTAATGGAATGGCCCGATTTAGAGAAACTTTTAAGAGCCCATTACGCCCACAAGTATCGTGCCTCATTAAGAGACACGAATTTTACCGCCGGGATCAAGGGGATAGCGAGAATGTTAATGACTTCGTGGCAAGTTTAAGGGACATTGGGGTGCTTGTGACTTTACCAACTTAGAAGAGGCCATGCGTGATCGGTTTGTTTTAGGCCTAAAAGATAAGGTCTTACAAAGCAAACTTTTAATGAAACCTAAGATCACGTTTAAAGAGGCCATTGAAGAAGCTGTTTCAGCGGAAGCCACCAAGTCCTCAGCTGCGCCATGAAAAGATTAACAAGGCCTCAAGCCAGGCCTCAAGCCATTCTGATGGGGAAAATCCACAACAGCTCATTGCGAACAAATAGACTCTGATTCTGATGGCAGTGAGGCAGAGGAGGGATTTTTAAACTCAGAATGGAGAAGAAAAGAAAAGACTCTGGGAAAAACAGGCAAGGGTTCTATTGCAGAGGCTGTGGGGGCCACCCCGCACTGAATGCAAGTTCTTTGACTCCATTTGCCTACGTTGTGAGAAACGGGTCACATAGCCAGAGTCTGCAAATCATCCAGAACTCCACCAGTTAGGAAGAAATTTCCTGATAGAGACTTTAAGCCCAACAATTTCCTTGAAAAAATGGGGCGAAATTTAGAAGCAAATGGCAAGAATGAAACTCACCAAACAATCACTATTGGTCATTCTTCACCCTTAAATAGCAGAAAAGTACACGTGAAGGTGTTTATTGAAGGAAGGCCTTGCCAAATGGAAGTGGACTCAGGCTCTTATTTATCTATGGTGTCATGGGACACTATCCACAGACTCTTTCCCAAAATTCAGAAAAGCATTTCCAGAAGCAAGCACTGACTCTCAAAGACTACCAAGGGAACAAGATTCCAGTAGTTGGAGCGAGAGATTTCAACATGCAGTTTAAAGGCCACACCAAACGCTTGCCCCTGACCATCGTGGACAAGGATCGCCCAAGTTTGCTGGGACTTGAGTGGTTCAAGCCACTTGGCATCGAGGTGACTGGCATCCATCACGTGAGCAGTTCTGACTGGGAAGAGTCCTTGAAGTCTGAGTTTCCAGAGGTCTTCAGCGAAGGACTGGGCAAGTATATGGGGACCCCTATTGCTTTCAGCCTAGACCCCAAGGTGCCCCCAATTCGTTTAAAGCCCAGGAGGGTCCCATTTGCTTTAAAGGAAAAATTGATGCACAATTAGATAAGCTCATTGCTCAAGGGGTTTTAGAGCCTACTGACCACTCCAGATGGGAAACACCCATAGTCACACCAGTCAAGGCTGATGGGTCAGTGAGAATCTGTGGTGACTACAAGGGGACACTTAACCATGCGCTGCAGCAGAGCGCATATCCTGTACCAGTTGTGCATCATCTGCTCCATTCCCTTGGCAGGGGTACAGTATTTGCTAAACTGGACTTAGCTCAGGCATATCAACAATTAACAGTTGATGATGCCACTGCAGAGGCACAAACAATTGTGACTCATAGAGGTGCCTTCAAATGTAAAAGACTACAATTTGGAGTAAGCGTGGCACCTGGCATTTTTCAAAGCCTTATGGAAAGAATGTTGCAAGGACTGCCAGGGTAGTGCCTTATTTTGATGATGTATTAATCTCTGCTGAAAATGACACTCAGCTTCAAGAAAGACTCAGAGAAGTCCTTACCAGATTCAGAAAAGCGGGTTTAAAAGTCAAGGAAGACAAATGTACACTCAAAACAGACAGAGTTGAGTTCCTGGGGTATATGATTGACAAGCATGGCATCCATCCTACTGATGCCAAGGTTAAAGCAATCAAGGAAGCCCCTAAACCTCGATGCAAGGCAGATTTGCAAGCCTTCCTTGGACTTATTAACTTTTACCACATGTTTCTACCTCACAAAGCATCTATTGCTGAGCCCTTACATCGCCTGCTTGATAAGAAAGCTGTTTGGATCTGGGGGCAGAAGGAACAGTCAGCATTTAACAGTATTAAGAGACTAATCACATCTGATGCTGTGTTGATACAATTCTCTGAGAATTTGCCTGTTGTTCTGACTTGTGATGCATCCCCTTTGGAGTGGGGTTTGAGTCACAGGCTTCCCAATGGAAGGGAAGCCCCAATTGCATTTTACTCTGCACTTTGTCCAAAGCAGAGAGGAATTATAGCCAATTGGACAAGGAGGCTTTAGCAGTTGTTGCAGCTGTTAAGAAATTTCATGAATATCTGTATGGCAGGTCATTCACCATTGTTACAGATCACAAACCTTTATTAGGCATTGTGGCAGGAGACAAACCTACACCTAATATCCTGTCACCAAGAATGCTGAGGTGGACTGAATTTCTTGCAGCCTATTCATACAAACTGATTCACAGGCCTGGCAAGGACATTGGACATGCTGATGCACTGAGTCGTTGCCCACTACCTTGCCACAAGGAGGACTTTGAACTTGAAACTCACACCTTTTCCTGGAGACCGTGGCTAAGCTTCCAGTCCATGCTGCTGAGATTGCCAGAGAAACTACCAAAGATGCTGTATTAGCACCTGTTATGGGCTGGATTAAGAAAGGTTGGCCTCTTCAAGATCTACCTCACCTTGCCCAACCTTTTAAGTCCAGGCAAACTGAATTATCTGTATTAAGAGGATGTATTTTGTGGGGTAACAGGGTGGTTATTCCTGCAAAACTGCAAAGGGAGTTTTGGAAATGTTACATGAGGGTCATCCTGGGATTGTAAGGATGAAAGGTTTGGCCAGGAGTTATGTATGGTGGCAGGTATTGACAAAATGGTTGAAAACTGGGTAGCATCTTGTCCCAATTGCCAGGTAGTCAGGCCTGCCCCACCTCACCCCCCACAGGAATGGGAATGTCCTAGGGGCCATGGTCTAGAATCCACATTGATTTTGCAGGCCCTACAAGAGGGCACACTTTTCTAGTGATAGTAGATGCATACTCTAAATGGCTAGAGGTAATTCCCATGACATCCACTACAACTGAGGCTGTCATCAAGCAGCTCAGAAAATTATTTGTCACCCATGGGTTACCAGATGTCCTTGTTTCTGACAATGGCCCTCAATTCACATCTAACATTTTTGAATCCTTTCTAGCTCAACAGGGCATCAGACATGCCCTCACTGCCCCTGGGCACCCTTCGCCAATGGCGGGCTGAACGCATGGTACGCTTTACCAAAGAGAAGCTTCAGCAGCTGGGTCCTGGGGACATCACTGAGAAGCTTGAAAAACTTCTTAGTGTTCAACACATCACTCCTAGCCCATCAAATAACTTGTCCCCAGCAGAGTTGTTGATGGGCAGGAAACTTAGGTCTCCCTTGACCGCCTTCATCCCACTTACCACCCAACGCACCACTGGATTCCACTTCCAAAGTTCGTTCTTTTAGTGTGGGAGATTCTGTCTATGCTAGGAACCTTATAGGTGAACCTTTGTGGATTCCTGCTGAAATAACTCACATCACAGGCCCTCGTTCTTACAGGGTACAAACGGAGGATGGCCTCCTCTGGAGCAGGCACATTGACCAACTTAGATCCAGGTTCCCTCAGGAACATCGCCCCTCTCTCTAGGTCCCTCACCTGATGTCTCTTCTAGGGGGGAAGGAGGGGAACAGGAGGAAAATCAGCAAACAGGAATCAACCCATGTGTAACGAGCCATTACGACAGGAACCATCCCGAACCCTGTCACAAAGCCAAGATCCATCCTTAGAAGTGGAAGATTGCACATCACTACCTGACTTGGGTGCTGACATTGGAATGGAGATGGGTTGGGAGGAGAGACCAGATTCTAACAGTCTAACAGGGTCTTCTTCCTCAGGGAGTCCCAACAGGGAAATGTCAGTAGACACATTTCCCCTCTCACTGGGTGAGAACGTTAAAACTTCTGAACCACGAAGGTCTCAACGACACGAAGAGCCCCACCTATTTAAAGGAATACATTAGATAGGTTGGGGTTTGGTATGGACTGAACCTAGTGGGAGGGGTGTTATGTATGTAGGTTTGAATGTTATTGGTTTATTTGAACTGTTCTTGTAAAATATCAAATGGTATTGGTTTAAATAGTGTGGGAAGAAACCCTGCACTCCCATTGGCTGGCAGCTATGGCTGCAGGCTATAAGAAGCAGCCGTAGCCAAGCCAGAACAGGTCTGTTCGAGCTGTAGTCACTTAATAAACTCTTTGCTGGAACTCCTCGCGTCTGACTCTTCATGCAAACTTAACATGATCCATTTGTATAGCACAAGTCGTTCACCACTTCAGCCACAGGGCCACAGGGGTGGGTGGGAAAATAACACTATCTGAAAATTCCCAAGATCTGCCTAAGGAAATCTTAAGGAGAACAAGGAAAAAGGCAGAACACTTGGGTTTGTCTTCTCTCAAATGTCATCAGGATATATCAGGCCTAGCTTAGCTTAGTTTATTTAGTAATGCTCCTTACTAAAAAGCAGCAGCAATATAAACAATGCAACCCCTTAGCCTTATCAAGTTATGAACTGGAATATTTACTCAGTCGTACTGAGTAAAAACATGCCAGACCAAGCCCAGAGCTAAGAAAATGAGGGTCCAATTGACTCCAAATTGACCCATAATCTTTATTTACTTACATCTAGTAACCAAACTAAAGCTATTACTTTCTAAGCTACTAGATTAATCCTGAGAGATTCTAGGGTGTGGTTACTCCAAACTCTTCCCTCTTTGATTATCTAGCTTGGGACTGCACAGTCTCTTGATACAGTTCTTTCTCTGGGAAGACTCTGAGTTGCAAAATCTTCCCACTCCCCCCTGTGCAAATGCACAGTTCACCACAAAACTTCACCCTTTGTTTCCTAGTAACACAAGCTCTAAAACTGAAGTTGGCAACTTTGAAAGTAACACTATGAATCTAAAGAGAGAGAGAAAAAAAAGATGTATGACATCTGTCAAATGTTCCAGGAAACTTCCTTACTGCCAAAGTTTAAAACCAGTGATGACTTGGCTTGTACTGGCAGTACAATAGGACATGACCCAGAGTTTCTGCTGCTCTGATTTAACAGATTAACAGAGTTGGAAGGGATCTTGGAGGTCATCTAGTCCAATCCCCCACCCAAGCAGGAGACCTTGCACCATTTCTGACAAATTGCAGTCCAGTCTCTTCTTGAAAGCCTCCAGTGATGGCTGGTATGACACGGTCAAAGAACAAGGGAAGTGTAGGACTAAGCTAGTCTAGGAGCAAAAGTTAGGACAGCCTAATCTTTTTGCTAAAACCTCATAAACAGGAGCACAGGTTTGGTCAATATATTTTCCTTCCAATTCAAGAAAAGATAAGAGAAAATAACATGAATGTGCGAGAACTAGTCAAAAGTCACACTCTAGTAGAAATTTTATTGGGTGAAAAAAGCAATTTGTCCATACGATGTGCAAGAAATAAATACTCTGGGTACCATTATTGCATGGCAATGTACTTTTTTAACATTAGGTTTTTCCATCTTATTTGTCTAACGTGAAACAAATAACATTCAATTGTTTGAATGCATGCAACATTGAAATGACAACATTATTTAACTATAGGTCACCTTGGGAATTGGTTGAGAGTTAAAATAAAGGTTTCACCTACAAGCTTAGTATCAGGGTAGGATCTGTTGTTTTGTTTTTCTTCAAGAATTATATCTCAGGTCTTGATCTGCCTGTGACATTTGCCAGCTGAAAACGGTAGCTGTGTAGGCTGGCAAAAAGTAGGATTCTGTAGGCGATAGCCTGTGTGGACAAAAAGAAAGAAGTGGCTTGGGAAGAGTTTCAACACTGGTGTGAAGTAGCCTTAGCTTAGTTGGTGTATTTGGCACATGCACACAGCTCTTTGCTTTCTTTGTAACTCAGAATCACTGAAAGCTGCTATATAGCAAGTGAGGAAATGGCTGCGTATCTCATCTAACCATCAGCATCTGCAAAACAAATATTGTTTTGTGGCCTCTCTTTTCTGCTTTGATTCTGATTACATTTATTATTGAATTACAATGTTTGAACTGTAAATGTATTCCAACCTTGTGAATTCCCAAGATTAGGCTGCCACTGCTTAAAGCACCAAGAGCATTAGCCTTTGGCTCATCACCATGAATAATTTAAAGGTCCGTCGACATGACTTCTGGAGAATGATAAGCCAGTTCTTTCTCCCTGCAGGACTAGGCACTCCCAACACATGGAAAATATTAGGTGAGTCCTGCAATGTTGTTAAATAAAATACACCCAAAGAAAATACAATTATTGCTCAAGTGAAAACATACCACAAGGGATTATTAAAATAGCAAGATGTTTTATATTCTAAGTATGTCCCAGGTTCATTTTGCCCACTGCAAGACTGACACAAAGACACTGCTAAGCTAATACCCAAAAGCTCTTTAGTCAGGTTTTCTTCAACATAATTTCCAGACAGAATCTTGTCACTATGTGGCTTATATACCACCTTCAAGCAGGATAGCATTATGCTAAATGAGTTGAGACTCATGTATAAATCATAGTAACTTACATTTTTATTACTTCTCCATAGATTGGAAAATTCTTCTGATACAAGCACTGTATTTTTTCTTTCTTTGCTATAGTTGTAGAATATATTGTTATGAACAAAACCTGCCTGTATTTTTGTGAAGGCCAAATTATCTGCTCCAGCTTTCATATAAAAATTAAGGAGAAAGAGCCATTGGAGATCAAGGCTTTGAAAGGTAGGTAGGTAGATAGGTAGGTAGGTAGGGGGAGAGAGAGAGAGAGAGAGATAGACAGACAGACAGACAGACAGACAGACAGACAGACAGATAGATAGATAGATAGAAAAATAGGAAGGAGGAGGAGGAGGAGGAGGAGGAGGAGGAGGAGGAGGAGGAGGAGGAGAAGGAGGAGGACAACAACAACAACTTTTGGAATCTTATGGTTCCTTGATAGGGCTTGTGTATTACTGTATAAATTTTTATGCTTTGTCCAAGGCAAAAGAAAGAATGCTTCAATTAGAGGGATATGACTTCAAAAGTCTCTCTCTTGACCATTCCTGAACACTTCCAAAGCTATTGTTTTTCCATGCTTAGAACTCCTCGGTCAAAAAAACCCAACATGAGATGTATGATGTTTTAGTCAGCTTTGCAGCATGCATCCAGCCTGACTTGCAGACCATGCCAGCATTAGTTCTGTTGGAGATGAATTCCTTCAAATTGCTTCGTTTCCAAGGAGGAAATTTACTTTTAAAAAAATCAGAAGCAAATCAACTAACCAAAAAGGTCACAGTGAAAAAAAGTAAAACTCAAATATCTTTACTTCTCATTTCTGTCAGAAGCTCCAATTACTGAGCCCTTGAAAAGATGGTTACAATTGTCCTCTATACTATAGAATACTATACATCAGACATTCCACTGCTTAGCAGTTTCCATACTACATTTATTGTGGAGGCGGATAAAGTAAGCATAACATGTACTTTTTCTGCTTTTAGTCCTGAAAATTGAAATGGTCATAGAAGCTAACAAAAGCATATAAGCTATGTGTAGTTGGTTCAAGGAGAGACTGATACATCCTTGTGGGATTGTAAAGAAAGGGTAAGAGATCATCTCAAGATGCTTCACTGTATTAAAGGAGATGGAGAGGACCCTTCTTTGTTATTCCATGCACTCCCTAGAGAGGCTCAACTTTTCCCCTTCCTGGCTTTTACTGTTTAATGAGTTTTACCATATGATTGTATCATTGCTTTTATTCTCGCTATTTTGTAGTGTGTGTGTGTGTGTGTGTGTGGAAATTGGGGGCTTTATTGTATTTTTAAACATGCTTTGTATGTTTTTATTGTAAATTAGCCCAGGAGTTACCAAGACGAAAGTTAATATAAGAATGAGGGTTAACAGGAATTCAAGTTATTGAGCAGCTTGGAGTTATAATTCACCAAACTCACATAAAAAGAGATGTTCGGTGTTGTTCTCCGAGAACTGAAGTTCAAAATGTTACTGGGATACGTGGTCCAGATGACAATTTTCCTCCACAAGAAGCAAGGGTGATGCACACTTACTTGTGGAAGTGTTTATCTCCAGGATTGATCAAATAATTTGCATGCAAGAAGACAATTGGTTGGTAGGCTGTGTGAGGGACATAGTTCATTGGTTCTGACCCCGCCCCTTTTAAAATTAATTCTGGTATGTAAACTCTAAAACTCGTCAATAAAATATAAAGAATCCAATGGCTAAACGTCATTAAAGACCCATGTTTATGCAGGTTTCGCCTTTGCTATTTAAGAGTTTGGGTGAACTGCGCATGAGTCGCAAGTTTGTATAGGCATGTGGAGCGCACATGGATTTCATTGCATGACAATCTGTGCAGTGAATAGCCAATCTTGCAATATCCTTTTGCCAGGCCATCTCACAGGGAAAGCTATTTTATTCTTGCTTGAGTGCCACCACGCAGTTCCCAGGATATTTGATGTATGGGGTGCTGAGGCTGCGGTCCCATTTGGCCTTTTGCTATTCAGGAAGTTTCTGGAGCCAAACACAACCCGTTCCCGTAGCTTTTTTTTTTTAAACCACTATGCTTGTTCCAATTCTCTTTGCTCCAAAATCAATCTTTTCAGCTCAATTGGTCCTCCCACAGAAATTGAGCAGACTGACTAATGCAAATATGTTTGGAACATGGAGACTCACAATTCCTCTTTTTGCTGTTTTGTTGTGAGAGTTTGACAAAGTGAGCAGCAAAGAATTGATGCTTTCGAATTGTGGCATTGGAGAAAAGTCTTGAGCTTCCCTTGGACCGCAAGGAGGTCTAATCAGTCGACCTAAAGAAAATCAACCCTGATGGTTCTTTGGAAGGACAAATGCTGTAGCTGAAGCTCAAATACTTAGGCCACCAAATGAGAAGAGAGGACTGATGGGAAAAGGCCTTGATGCTGGGAAGGATTTAAGGCAAAAGGAGAAGGAGATGGCAGAGAATGAGATGGTTAGATAGTGTCAGCAAAGCAATGAACATGAATTTGGACAAACCCAGGAGATGGTGAAGGACAAGGGACTTGGCATGCTGTGTTCCATGAGTTTGCAAAAAGTCAGACATGACTTAATGACTGAACAACAATGTGTATCCAATGTGTGTGGATACAAATGAATAGATTGGAATTCAGTTTTTGTCCCAACATCTCATCCCTTGCTATATTCAAAGCTATTTGGTACCTCCCTGTGCCAAAGCTAATTCTTGAACGAATTAGAAATGTTGAAAGATAAAAAAAGTCCTTTGAGCTGATGTCAGCTGGCCCATGGGCATAGGCATAAACTACATCTCCCCTAGTTTAGCTTTTAATGCCAGACAAGGTCAGCCAAAATGAATAATCCATTGTTTTCATAATTGTTATCATTGTTTTAATAATGCATAAGTTTCCCCCATTCATCATTTCCACACCTTGTATAAGCTGTTCTTTGCTATCATAAGACAAGTCACTAAATATTTTCCCCCCTACTTTGTTTAAGAAATGTGTAGGTTTTCCCAAATTCTTATTTTTAAAGAAAGGAATGGAATGAACCTTCATTTACTTGCAGCAACCAATGCAGTTGGAATATGACAAGGGCATTCTTACTGTCTAAATAAATGCTCAGGAATTTTAAATCAGAAACATAGCTTTTGTGTGTGTTCTCTCTCTCTCTCTCTCTCCCTCCCTCTCTCCCTCCCCACTCCCTCTCTGTCTTTCTTTCATTCTCTCTCATTCCCCCTCTCTCTTTCTCTCATTCTCTCATTCCCCCCTCTCTCTCATCCCCCCTTTCTTACACACACACACACAGAATTTATTTTTAATCTGATTTGTGCAGGAATTTATAAATTTTCTAAAATAAAATAAAAATAAAAACTGAATAAAATTGTCCACTGTACCGGAACATTATTTCCACAACCTAGGACATTTACTTTACACCCAGAATTCCTAAGGCAGATTTCACAGCAAAGCAAACGTTAAGGGGTGAGGGTGGAAAAGAAACACCCTCTTTGCTGATGTTCCAGTTTCAACATACATAGAAATAGTGAATTGCTCAGGAAAGCAACATTTTTCTAGGAAGACAATGACATGAGCAAATAATTAAGGGCATTATGAGAAGTAATAAGAGATGAGCTTCTTCCGCCAATGTAAATGCCATCGGCACCATGATGTGCTTTTTTTAAAAAATGATGTTGGGACACTGGGAATGCAGGAGATTAAAAATATTAAAGACATATATGCAATAGAGATGGTTGCAGAGACCTGATGTGTTCTTTAGGAAAAGGGAATTGTATTACGTGTAGAAACAAATGTTTTAATATGAAATACATGCATTACTGCAACTGACAGCTGAGGGAAATGAGAACAGATGAATTTGGGAAGCTTCAAAGTTTTTATAACCCATTCTTGATGGAAAGCATCAACTTTTATTTTATTAACTCTTTTCTGCCTTTGGGAAGGTGAGGGCCCTTTCTGGTTTTCTGCCTTCTTCCTTTCTCCTTGACCTTATGAAATTGGCCTCAGGTTATTGCATCTCCTGAATTTTATGTAGCAGCTGGCTGCGATTAGAAGGATCGTGATGGATAAGTGCTTGATTAACTTTCAGCTGTTCTTGGTTTACCCACATTTGTACAGCAGAATTAATTTTTTAGTTCAGTGGAATGTTGGACATTAATGCATTCCAGACATTTTTGGGTCCACCCAAACAATGGATTCAGAGGATTCTTTTTGTTGTAGAAGAAACTTTCCCCAGTCTGATGCTGTCTGGATGAATTGGACTACTGCTGTCTTAATTCACATGTTAAGGCTAATTTGGCATGTCCTGGGTTACAGAAAGCCACTCTAGATATATATGCAGTATTGCAGTACTGCAGGCTACTTCTGCTGATTGCCAGCTGCCAGCAGTTCAACAGTTCAGCAGTTCAAGTCTCACCAGGCTCAAGATCAACTCAGCTTTCCATCCTTCCGAGGTGGGTAAAATGAGGACCAAGACTGTTCGGGGAAATAGGTTGACTCTATAAACCACATAGTTTCAGTACCTGTGACCTTTATTGTGGAGCAAGTAAATACCAGGCAATCTTATTCTGAAATCAAATACTACATGGACAGTCAACTGGGCAGATACAATGAAGTCAGGAGTTCTGGATTTTTAATGCTTCCGACAAATTGTAGTTTCCTCAGCTCTAATTTGAATCCTTCTTCTGAAGATGCTTGAGATCCTCTTTTGCATCTGGCTATTGTACAGGTCATTTGACTATCTAGCCCGGTGATGGCAAACCTATGCCACACATGCCAGAAGTGGCATGCAGAGCCATCTCTCCAGCCACACCAGCTGTTGCCTGTTGCTCTTCTGGGCTCCAGCATGCGCATGTGCACTGGCCAGCTGGTCTTCACATGTGCATGTGCATTAGAAATTGGAAGACCAGGTGGCATGTGCGTGCCGAGAAGCTTCCAGTTTCTGGTGCTCCTGCGCATATGCGCTGGGGAGCTACTCTTCCAGTTTCTGGCGTACGCACTCCCATTTTGGCACTCAGTGCCAAAAACGTTGGCCACCACTGATCTAGCCTATTGTGGCCTGCATAAGATTGTAGGTTTCACTCTTCCATATCAAACCCTGGATGCAGTGCAATTTACTTCTTGACTAAATATGTGATTTCCACGAATTAATAATTTGTTATAACAGTGCTTTGTAGAACAAGGCATAACATGGAGATTACAGGTAGTCCTCATTTTATGACCACAATGGAGCCCAATATTTATGTGGCTAAGTAAGATAGTTGTTATGTGACTTTTGCCTCATTTTGCAACCTTTCTTGCCCCAGTTAAGTGAATCACTGCAGTTATTGAATTAGTAATACAGTTGTGAATCTGGTTTCCCCATTGACTTTGCTTGTCAGAAGTCGCAAAAGGTGATCACGTGACCCCAGGACACTGCAACCATCATAAATATGAATCAATTGCCAAACATCTGAAGGGGGATGTTGCAATGGCTGTAAGTGTGAAGAACGATCAGAAGTCACTTTGTTGAGTACTATTGTAACTTTGATCAGTCACTAAATGAATAGTTGCAAGTTGAGGACTACCTGTACTACATGATGATGATGATGATGATGATGATGATGATGATGATGATGAGATGAAGTGTGGCTGATGCACCTTAATATGCTTTTCTACTTTACTAATAGCAGTTTCTGAACAGACACTATGCAGAAACCAATCTTTCCTATATTATGGTCTCTCCATGTTGGTATATAATTTTTATTGAAAGTTTGGTATATTAACTTTTATTAAAACATTTAAATAAGAAGATAAAAGCTAACACCAACTAATATAAAGTAGAGAAAGGAAAAGATAAAGAAAGAAATCAAAGGGAAAAAAGGTGCAAGAAAAAAGGTGAAGAAAAAATAGAAAAGAAAAAAATATTAAAAAGTGGCTTCCGATATTCTTCACAACAGTTATAAATACAAATATATGTTAACTTCTCTCTCTAACATTACTTAATATTACTCTTCTTTCTTTAATCTATCCTGTCTAATCTTCAAAACGGTAAATCACAAGTTCATTTTTTTTCATGTTTACACAAAAAGTTCCTAAGATGTCCCAGTCACCAATACATGTAGAAAATATCTTTTCTCTAATCAAAAAAATCAATTCATCCATTTCAGCAAAATCTGACAATTTCACCAACCATTCCTCCAGAATGGGTAGTGTTGAATTTTTCCACGTCTGGGCACAGAGTAATCTCATCACAGTAATCATATACTGAAATACTCTTCCATGAATTTTTCTTAATAATTTTCCATTAATCCTAAAAGAAAAATTTCAGCACCTTCCCGTCCATGTCCAGAAATCCACTTAAGATAAAAAGTAATATCTATGATGTCTGGGCAATCAATAAGTTGAAATCCAATTATACAGAGGATACAAGTTGGGGGCCATTGCTACATAGGAAAAAGCTATACAAGTTCCTCAGAATTTAAATCAGCTTCCCCAAAATCATAGTCAAATATACAAGTTCCTGTTAATTTTAAACCTGGTAGTTTGAGAGAAATTCTATCTTTCTCCATTATATCCTTTGTAGCAGGATAATTGCAGATGTAACAATATCTATAGTTGTCATTCAGATTGTTTCCAGATTTTTCCAGCACATTCATGTACCTGAGATTAACATCAATTGCACTTTTTTCTACTCTATGGTTTCAGGTTTTTTGTTTTGTTTGTTTGGCTTATTATGTTTGATCGTTCATATTATGTTCAGTATCATGTATTGTCTTTTCTACAATCAATGGAAGTAGAATAAGCCAGCCCACAGATGAGATATCCTGTGGGCCTTCAAACTTTTTTCTCATTTTCTGCAGGATTAACAATATAAATAACTTTCCTGCCCAAACAATGAAATGCAAAATAGTTACTATGCAGACAGCCATGTCTGGCTTCATGGTTGCTAATAATGCCATGTGTTTAGTTCAGCTTGACTTCCATCCTAGTTTTAGCATAGCAACAAGGCAGACCTCATGTGGTGTGATTTATAATATATCACAACCTGAGACAATCTTCTACTGGTTATCGCTTTTATGGGCATCTTTCTCATTGTATATTGTTTGCTGAACCCATCAGGAACGTGAGAAAATGCTACACAGATGCCTTCATAAAAGTTCCATAACAATAATAATTAATAGGAAAGTGACATGTGAAAGTGCTGGTCTTTTCAGATCAAACATGAACATTTAAAAATAATTATTGAAGAACATCCATATATATCTGTATCTATATTTAAGGGCTGGGTGGTCTGCTTAATTCTAGGTATTTGGCAGGAATGGATTAGACTGTGTCAAGAGGAGAGGCCAAGTTAATAGGGAACTGCCATGAGACTGACCCCTTTTAGTGTGCCAAGAAAGAATACAATATGTACACATGTATTGTAAGAGGGTTATGGATTTCATGGTTAGCTTTTATTTATGTAGCCACTGTTGATTGGCAGGGAATTACTCGGTTGCCCTGTAGGTTTGGAATATAGACTCCAGAAATATAAATAGTATCAATGGAGGAGATTCTAGAAAAGGGAATATCAAGGACTATTTTTATGTGTTTATCCATTTGATTTATATTTTTCTATTCAGCTAAATATCTGGCACAGCTTAATAGTTGTTGACATGCAAAATTTAACAGATTGTACAATATAAATTAAAATCTAGGCTAAAACTAATTAAAAATTAAACATCTCTGATGTATACACCAATCTATCCAGACATAAAATCATGATTAATCTTTTTTAAAGTAATAGTTTATATAAAAATGTTTTCTTCAAATAAAAGGAGGACCAGGAATAACTGTCTTTATAGTGAGGATAGGGTTCAAGCTACAGATTCTGTAATCTCCTTCAACCAATAGGTAGATGGCCTGCGAAAGCAAGGCTTTAGGAACAGAAACCTCAGTTCCAACACAATTTGTCTTCCATTCAGAAAATTATACAATTCTGTTTCCGCCATATTTGCCCATTGTCCCTTGAGAGGACAAATGCAACATTTCAATCAGTTATGAACAGGGAAAAGGAATGGCCTTGTAGAAGACGCCACAGGCCAGGTGGACTGGACTGGTAAGATCTATATCAGGCCCCAGCTACCCAACTCTCTAATGTCTCCAGTTCTGTTACTGCAAAAAAAAAAAATTATTATATTGGAAAGTTCTGGAAAAGGACTGAAACTTTTCCTTCAGGACACTGAATCCTTTTGATGTATGGTGGGATTCAATTTTTTTTACTACCGGTTCTGTGGGCATGGCTTGGTGGGCGTGGCAAGGGAAGGATACTGTAAAATCTCCAGTCAGAGGGGGTATTTGCCGGTTCTCCGAACTACTCAAATTTTCCGCTACCGGTTCTCCAGAACTGGTCAGAACCTGCTGAATACAACCTCTGCTTTGGATGCTGGTAAGATATTACAGGGCTGCTGGGAAAGCAAATTTTATTTTCTAAAACATAGCTGTATATTCATCAAAGTTCTAAAAAGATTTTAAAAATAGTCAAATTTGCTTCCAAGATGATTCATCATTTGCCACCTTACTCTTTACAAAGCCATCCCTTTAAATGCCATATGACAGCTTGTGTGTGAGAAAAGAAGAGCGTATACATGAGACACACTTAGGCAAAGACAGAGCTAGAAATAGAGATAGATGGTAGACAGACAGATAGACAGACAGACAATGATAGTCAGACAGACAGACAGACAGACAGACAGACAGACAGACAGACAGAGGGGCAATATGTAATACTTAGTATGAATTTAGCTTTGAAGTTTTTTTCTTTGCTGGATGAACTTGACTAATCATATGAGCTCCAGATATAAGCAATAAATCATGTTCCAAAAATAGTTTTTTGTATGCATTTTTATGAAGTGAAATAATAAATAACAAGTTGGTTGCAGGTTGCCATAGGGGAGACCCATAACCCAATAATTTTCTGGAGTTGATAACAATGGTTTCTCTTGATTAAATTGAACTTGGCACTTTCAGAGCAATGAAAGACGAACCTTTTTCTGCTCAGGATGGAAGCAAAACTCCAGAAAGGCATATGAACTTTTTAATCGATGCAATTTTATGTGGCTGTACACGAACGTTTATTTCACAGCATTCAATAAATTATTCCCCGGCAGATGCTTAGGATTGTGGCCAAATGTCAGTCCAAGTATCAAAAGTGCTCTCTTGATTGTTTAGAGTTTGCCTCAGGCTCCTTCTCTTTCTTCCTCCTCCTGCACACAATCCAGCTTTTAAAAGAGGCCTTTTAAGAAGTTCTGAGCAAACATAATATTTGCTCTGATTAGAAAAAAAAATCAACTCCCAGTCCCCTCCAAAATAAATAAGAGATCTTCACATCATCATTCTTCATTTAGGAGTGTCGGAAGTAAAGTCCCTGGAAAATAGCCTTGGAGACTGCACCAGGATGACCTGTTTAACCTCTGCAGGCATGGAGGATCATTTAGCTGTGGTATTTTACCAATTAATTTTGTGTCTAAAGAAACCAGACTTTGGAGATTTGCATCGCATCACAATAATAATCTGGGTTGAGCAAAGCTGGAAAAGCTACGTGCTTAAATCTCCCTGGAAAGAAGAGTCATAGGATGCATAGGCAGCAATTTTCTCACACCAGAGGTTGAATGTGGGTTTTTTTTTTCTTCCTGGTCCTTGGTGACATCACAAGACATGGTCAAGTGCAGGTGTTTGTCATAATGTCCCTAGATCCCTCTTGTAGACCTTTGGTAAGGAGTGTTGTGGTTCGCTGGCAGCCTGTGCAGATGGCAGCAGAATCGGACAGTGGGGAAGAACGGGGATCAATCCAGAAGTCTGGAGAGGACTTGGACGAGGGTCCTGCGTCCGATGCAGGGATGAGGTCAAGACCATCTGAGAGTGGGGTGCTGCCTCTGGAGCCTTCGGAGTCTGGCAGCAGTGAGGCAGAGGACCCAGGGGAACTTGTTCCCAGTGTGCATGTGCGCAGAGCTGCTAGAAGGCGAGAGCAGCTGAAACAAAAGGAGTGACTTGGGAGTAAGACTGGGAAATGATTGCCCCTCCCATAAGGTATAAAGGACAGGAAAAGATGACGAAACCTTTGCAGGAAGCAAAGTCATTTGTTCGGTTCAGATTCATTCTTGAAGCTCTTTGTACTTCAGTTGTTTTTTTTTCCTAATTCATTTGACACTTCTGTTATTGACAGCACTTCAGAGAAAGAAAGGTGGGTGCTTATCTCGAGGGACTGAGATTAATTATGGGCTGGGAATGAAAACAATTCCCAGCATTGCAATAAAATAAGATTTGTTTTAAAAATAAGCATGTGCATAATTACGGTCTAGGAAGCCTTGGTCAGAACAAGGAAGAAGGATATTTTGCACATTCAACAAAACATCAACCCATAATATTACATGCTACAGCTAACACCAATGTAATACTACACTTCGTTAAGCCCTGCTTTATTGCTCAATGTCTTGTAAAAATCTAGCCACTGTGGCTTATTCAACAAACAGTGTAATTGGTGGAATCAGACTTTGGTTCTACTTTCTCTTCAGATATTTTAAAAGTTGTTATTTCTGCCAGGAAAGTTTGACCAGATTGGGCTTCTACTCTGAGTCTTCTTCAGAATGCCCCAAAGGGTGATGATATTGTTCCCTCATTCTAGGAATCCCTGAGAAATTAAGCATGATGGTGGCTTCATGAATATCTGTAACTTAATTACAGAGCCAAGTAGCAACACTGCTGAATGCAATTTTAAATAGCACCCATAATTCCTGTGCTTTGCAAGGAGCCAAACATATCTTGGAATAAGGCCAGGGGTGGGCTGCTATGGGTTCACCCAAGTTCGGGCAGACCCATTGCTAATGTTATGGCTGGTTTGGCTAACCGCCAAATCCCACCCCTGGCTGGACCCTCTCACCCTGCCCCTGCCAAGTCTGAGGAAGGCAAAATTTTCCCCCTCCACCATGGTGCAGGAGGCCAACTAGGCCATGTTCATCATGGCCATGACCACCCAGCAACTGGGCAGAGAACCCGTTGCTGAAATTTTTGAAGCCCACTCCTGAATATGGCTTTCATAGAACACATATACTGGCATATCTTTAGTGTGTGTTAGCTGTTCACAGAAGCTCTACCTTAGAAGCAGGCTGGGCATAGTAATCATTGTGATGGAATGTGTTGAAAATTTATTTATTTATTTATTTATTTATTTATTTATTTATTATTTATTTATTTATTTATTTATTTAGACTTGTATGCCGCCCCATCTCTGAGGACTTGGGGCGGCTCACAACTAAAACCAATCCACAACAATAAATTAATTTAAAACAATATTAAACAATCACAAGTCTAATTTAAATTAAAACCCCAATATACCATTTAAAATTTGACCCCCCCAGGAGATCAGCACAGCCCACATATGTTTATGTGTCTGTAGGGGTGAGACAAAAAGGGAGGGAGAGAGAGAAGGAGGGGGGAAAACAAGAGGGAGGAATCTATTTCAGTTCACAATGTAATTCAACTAGTTCACAATGTAATTCAACATCTATATGAAGCCACTGGGCGAGATCATCCGTGGCTTTGGGGTGAAGTATCATCAGTACGCTGATGATACGCAGTTGTACATCTCCACCCCAGGCCACATCAGTGATGCCCTCTCCGTGATGTCCCATTGTCTGGATGTGGTACGGATCTGGATGGACAGGAACATGCTTCGGCTCAATCCGGCCAAGACAGAGTGGCTGTGCATACCGACATCTCAGTCCAGTCAGGAGATTCCATCTTTGGTCATGGGGGGGAGAGGTGTTGCCCCCCGTGGACAGGGCACGGAACTTGGGTGTTCTCCTGGACTCACGGCTCAGGATGGAGGAGCAGGTGGGGGCCGTGGTCAGGGGGGCATTTGCCCAGGTTCGGCTGGTTCACCAGCTGTGCCCATATCTGGACCGAGATGCCCTGTGCACTGTCACTCAGGCACTTGTTACCTCCCGGCTCGACTACTGCAATGCTCTCTATTTAGGACTGCCCTTGCATACCATCCGGAGGCTTCAGCTGGTGCAGAATGCAGCTGCGCGGGTTGTGATGGGAGTGTCCCCGTACTCCCATGTTACACCCCTCCTGCACGAGCTGCATTGGCTACCGGTTGCCCTCCAGATGAGATTCAAGGTCTTAGCATTAACATTCAAAGTCCTACGAGACATGGGTCTGGGCTATTTACGGGAGCGTCTACTGCCGGCATCAAATACCAACCGCCCTGTACGAACGCACAGGCAGGGACTTCTCGGGGTGCCATCTGTGACTCAGTGTCAGCTGGCGGCATCCCGGGGATGTAGCGGCTCCCGCTCTCTGGAACCAACTACCTCTGGGGCTCCACCTGGCCCCTGATCTCTGCACCTTCCGTCACAACCTAAAAACTTGGCTGTTTGAACAGGCTGTGCTGTGCTGACTCCCCGGGGGAAGGGTTTTTTTAATGTATTATGGGATTTTTAGTTTAATTCGGCTTGCTGCAATTTAATTCTATTTTAGTTATCTTAACTTATTGTATTGTCTTTTATCTGTGAGCCGCCCTGAGTCCTTCTGGAGAGGGGGTGGCATACAAGTCGAATAAATAAATAAATAAACAAACAAACAAACAAACAAACAAACAAACAAACTATCTGGTCCTCAGTCAGCCAGTTAATTTTTCCCTTCAGGATGATATAACAGAGCACTTACTAAGAGCACCTACATCCTATTTCTGCATATAACCAGCTGTTCTTGCCAGCTATTTTTCTTTGGCAAAGACAAGCCTAAGATGAGGTCATCAGTCAAAGGAAAAATTCACTATGGGACAACTTTTTTTTTATCAGTCCTGGAATACAATGGCAGCATCCATATGACTAGTTCCACATTCAGAGTCAATATGGGCTGATCCAGAATGCTGGAATCACAGAAGCTGAACAGAGATCGGACACTAAAATTTTGGTGAAGTTTTTGGGGTTATTAGACCTCTACAAGCTATGTTAAATCTACTGGGTAGTTTCATCTTTACAACAAAAGGGGTATGAAACCAGCAACAGCTACTGTATGTTAGAGACAAATATGCCTGACTCTGTTCAATGGGAAGGTTTGAGAAAATATAGCTCTAGGTCAGTGGTGGCTAACCTTTTTGGCACTGAGTGCCGAAATGGGAGCGTGCGCACGTGCACGCCAGAAACTGGAAGAGCAGCTCCCCGACATGCACACATGGGGATGCTGGAAACCAGAAGCTTATGTGCATGTGCATGCAAAGATCAGCTGGCTGGTGCACGCATGCACCCTGGGGAGCTGCTCTTCCAGTTTCCAGTGCTCCCGCACCCATGAAGACCAGATGGCCAGCATGCATGTGTGCACTGGAACCAGGAAGAGCAACGCATGATAGCTGGCATACCTGGAAAGATGGCTTTGCATGCCACTTCTGGCACACATGGCATAGGTTCGCCATCACAAATCTAGGTATTCAGATCATAATTTTTGTTACATACATCAGCACCTTCAAAACTAAGGATTTTCTCAACCCTGTCCTAAAATAATCAAATATCTTCGGTGCCACTTTTAGGAACATCATTTTTTTTCTCTCTCTCATAAAAGTAGTGTCAATAACTGAGCCACATTTCAATATTCTCTTGAACTGTAAGCCAGCCAAATAAAACTTTTTGTGTTATTATGCAGAGGTATTGTATCATCTAAAAATAAATGTTTAAATGCAACTTCATAAGAAAATATATTTCTGTGGTTAGCTGAGATAATCTAGAACATTAAGAGCTAGGATTTTGAAGGCACATGGCCCTACTACATTTTTTTTGGTTGTCAGTGAATTATGTGTTTCGAAATATTTTAAATATTTTTGGTGAGTAGATTAGATTTACACATCCACAAACATATAAATCCTGTAAACACACAAATCACTTTCTAACAGTTGCATTTTTCACACAAAAAGGAATGTAGGTAAAATTCTGCCTGGTCCATGTTTACTTACTACAATGTCTACCAGTGAAGAGATAGATCAGTTGTGGTTGCACCACACTGCAATAGAAGTACACACAGACAATACCATTCCATTGGTCTCTTTTTGCCCCTCCTCTCCCACACACCAGCAATGATAGTGAGGGTGATGCAAACACTATTTTTATTCCTTAACAAAGATCTGTAGCTAGCAAAACCCAAATTGCAACAGGCTAATCCTCACTGTCAACTGAAGTTCACTTGATTTAGGAATTTGATGTAATGGGATGTTCTGAATGTGGGCTGTTAATTTCTTTCATATAAATTAATTTCTGCAAAGAAAAATAAAATTGTGATTTCTTTGGGGGGGATGTAAAACCGGTCCAGTCCTCGTCCCCAAAAGGATCAATTTATAGTAGCATGGAATTCACATGGAGAAAGTATAGTAAAAAGGTATATCTACAAAAGTCTTTGGAATTTTGAGGGAGCCTGTTTTTTTAATACAGAGACAGATATTTTTACTAAATATTAATAATTCCACATATTTTCCCAGTTCAGTGGAGAAATATGAAATAAACTATCATTTTGTTGAAAAATTTCCTTTCTATTGAAGGAATGACATGTTGGCTCAAGAATTCTGGGAGTTGAAGTCCACAAGTCATAAAGGAGCCATGATTGCACACCTCTGCTTTAGCATCACAACACAAGAAAGGTAGATCAGAGGAGGAGTTTCTTAATGACTAGTAAACAAACCAACACCCAAGAATGTATCACAAACCCAGATCACTCATGAATTCTTCACCTTCCCAGGAATAGCTCTTCCAAGATGCTCAGAGTGAATTATGTGATTCTCCAAACCTTGTAATTAAAATGTTTGTGTTTCCCCCCTTCTTTGTCCACTTTTTTTTGGTTTCTGTATTGTCTTTTGGAATCTGAAGCTCCAAAAATCTTTTTGTTGTCTAAACTCCTTTTCTAATGAATCTAAAAATTCCTCTTGCTGAAAATCAGCAACTCAGGAAATAGATAAAAACCATACTGTATGTAATCTCTAAAATAAGTTTGCCATAATCTGAAAAAAAAGGAAACAATAAAAGAACTAAATATTCTGGTCTCTTTGAAGTAGAGCAGGGGTGGGCTTCAAAAATTTTAGCAACTGGTTCTCTGCCCGGTTGTTGGGTGGGCATGGCCATGGTGGGCGTGGCCTAGTCGGCCTCCTGCACCATGACAGGGTGGTGTTTTTGCCGTCTCCGGGCTCCAGAAGCTTTCCTTGAGTCTCTGGGACAGTGAAAATGATCTCCCTGGCCTCTGGAGGCTGAAAACGGGCCCATTTCTGGAGACTCCAGGAGGCCCATTTTTCACCCACCCTAAGCCTCCATGCGGGCCCTGTACTTACCTGGCATCCAAAATGGGCTGCATGGGGACTTCTGGGAGGGGTGGGACGGGGCAGGCGGGGCTAGCCAGGGGTGGGATTTACCGGTTCATCAAACCGGTCATTAAAAATGATAAAATTAGCTACCGGTTCACCTGAACTGGGAAGAACCGGTAGCAGCCAACCCCGAAGTAGAGGATACTGCCTTTCCTGCTTTGTATTGTAATACTTCTTTCTGAAGGTTCAATAACAGCTGTCTAGAAAAAGGTTAAGTTTGCTTCTCTGCTATAATGAATAATTCCTTCAGAAACTCCATAATCATATTCATTGCTTTTTATGTTGATTAAAGGAACTACATTGCCTCAACAATATTTCGTATCCACTTTATAGCCTTTCTTGATTAACTCATACAGCACACTGTAAAAGATTGTCCTAGAGATTCCTTTTTCATTTATAATGCAGTTGCCTGTTCCCTGAACCGAGTAATAATATCTATTTGCTGATCTTTATATATCCCTCAGTCCACCTTTGCCTCCCATTCCCCAGATTTCAATAAATATTTAAATTATCATATCATTGCCTAGGTCATGTTGTTGCTTGAAAAGATCCAGTATTTCTTCAAGAAACTAAGGAAACAGAAAAGTAAAGGACAAGGAAAGATAAACAATAGGGTTTTTTTCTATGTGATAATTTTTCTCAAAGACAAATCCCACTTTAGAGAGACCTACTATATACTCATACATACATATGAATATGAATACACACACACCTGTGCATGGACACACATTCATACTATAGGGAATTATGAACCATTTCAAGAAAATAAAATAATGGGAAAATACTGTAATTAAATAAAAATACAATACAATCTTATTGATTCTAATGGAGAAGTAATGGGACTTTACTATAATAGAGTTCAATGGGTGTTGTGGTCCGCTGGCAGCCTGTGAAGAAGGCAGCAGAATTGGACAGTGGGGAAGAGCATGGGCAACTCTGGGAGTCTGGGGAGGACTTGGACGAGGTCCTGCATCTGATACAGAGATGGGGTCAGGGCCATCTGGGAGTTGTGTGCTGACTCTGGAGCCTCCAGAATCTGACAGCAGTGAGGCAGAGGAACAAGGAGAGCCTGTTCCCAGTGAATGTGTACGCAGAACTGCTAGAAGGCAAGAGCAGTTAGGACAAAAGGGGCGACTCTGGAGGTGATTGCCCCTTCCATAAGATATAAGGGAAGTGCAAAGGGACAGGAACCTTTGCAGGAAGCAACGTTGTTTGCTGTGGTCGGTTTGGAACCTGAAACCTCCGTGGTGAATTTGTGCTCTGTTTGGTTTTGAAAGACTAGTTACTAATTACTTTAGTCATTGGCAGCACTTCAAGTAAAATAAAGGTGCGTTCTTATCAGACTTCTCCTGAAGAACTTTGGCAAACTTCCATGGGACTATTTATAACTGGTTGAGACTCATTACAGGCTGTGAATGAAAATAATTCACAGCCTTTGAACTAAAATAAAAGGGTTTTGGATTTAACATGTGTTTGTTGGTGTCTTAGGAAGCCTTGGTCAGAACAATGGGGTTTAATTTTAAGTTGATTTCATATATAGGTTTGCAATCCAAATCAGAATTTATGCAGAACCTCCTTAGGTATACGAATGTAGTCTCTCCAATGTCATTTTTCAGTTGTTTTCCGACTGTAATTATCAAATTGACTAGAGATCCTGAAAGTTGCAGCCTCAGTACTTCGGTGTTATGTTGGAAAGCTTATATTAATGAATTATTAAAGAACAAGATGTTTTTGGTTATGGACCAGAAACCAGTGAAATTCACAACATGTTCTTTTTTTCCAAATTCTTCCTCTGGATGAATGGATTGGCTTAAACTATTTCTGAATTTATAAATTTGTCTTTTTGTGGTAAAGCAGAGGTGTAGGTATTTGAAATCAATCCATCCACAGCGCCTCTTCTGTGGTTAGCATTTCTGCTCAAACATAGAAGTGGATTTATAAAATGAGCTCACCGTGTAAAAATGGCAGGGATTTGTTTCCCTTTGCTATTATTTCTCACTTAAAAATAGAATAGAGTAGAATAGGATAGGATAGGATGGGATGGGATGGGATAGGACAGGACGGGACAAGACAGGACAGAATGACAGAGTTGGAAGGAACCTTGGAGGTTTTATAGTTTAATCCCCTGTTCGAGCAAAAGACCCTATACCATTTCCGATGAATGGTTGTCCAATCTCTTCTTAAAAACTTCCAGTGTTGGAGGACTACAACTTCTGAAGGCAAGTTGTTCCACTGATTAATTGTTCTGTCAGGAAATTTCTTCTTATGGTTATATAAATGATTATATAAATTTACCTGCAGAAATGCCATTAACAATTTGGTTTAAATAGAATTAAAAACAATCACCCAGTCTTCTTCCTAGAAATTTTGAGTGTAGCCAGAAACTGTTTTAGTGAGACTAATGATCTTGCTGATGTGACAGCATCCCAGAGTTTTTATTAACATGAGATTAAAGAAGTCCATGATGCCTAAAACAACATCATAGGTTGTGCATTGAGCAAAAGGTTGGGTTTCATATTTTCCAAAATCCTTTTCAGCTCTTAAAATCTTAAAATATCATTCAACTTGCCATTAAACCAGTCTCTGAAATTTACTTAGAGGAAGAATTCCAAACTGTCAAGCCAAACTCAAGAACATATATTCTACTTGTGACATATGCAGTTGCATATAATATCTTCAGAGTAAGGTGGGTGGCTTATAACTTTATAAATAAAAACATAAAGAAATATCTGAGAGTGGAAATTGTAATGAATCATTAAGATTAGGTTTGCTAACTTTAACAGACATATTTAATAAACAACAGGATCTAAATAGACTGGTCTACAGCTGAGTGCAGGACTTCTCTATTAATAATATGCTTTTAATGTAGTGGAAAGACCTACTACAAATGTTGATAGAATTGACACTTAAGAGTAAGATAGGCCATATCTTAATTTGACAAATAAATAATAAATATATCAACATGCATATGAGGACATTCAAACTAATCAATTAAAAATGAAATCCTAAAAGATCACTTTTTTGCTTAGATTATTTGGGAAGCAGAAGGTGACTAGGAGAGGATTTGACTTTGGAAGAGTATTTCTAGACTGGATCAGATGAATTTTCACATTAACAAGGCATGCAAGACCCAAACAAATGCTGGGAAACTGGAATGGTGAAAAGTCACTGCCTCTCCTTGTCCTACTGTCTTTTCCTTTTTTTTTGGCTGCTGTGTTGAGAGACTACAAAATAAAATGGACCAACATAACCTGTCTGAGTTTTATTCAAATCAGCCAATTAAAACATCAAGTTGAAATGTCAGCGAACATGCTATGGTCACTCAGGAATTAAAGCAGGAAGGCATCTGTCTGTCTTCACCACAAAAGCATGGTTTTTTTTAAAAAAAATCCACTTCTGCAAAAACTATGACATTACATTACAGCCATGAAAAACACAAACTGAAATGTACCTTGAATGAAAGGCAGCTGTCATCACCAATGGCTTTCTTATAAAATCAGATTGAACTAAACTCAGATTTTTCATTTCTAAAATGATGTTAAATGCAAAGAGGAAATTGTTGATCAGATCCAAAAGAACCCTTAGTTTGCATTCTGAAAAATCACCCCTTTGGACTCTCTAATTAAATATGTCTCAGGTAGAAAGGGAAAACTTTCTGTGAGAGACCTTGAAGAACCTCTGTTAGAGGCTTGACACCAAGTGGACAGTTGTCTAACTTCAAACATGGCAGTTTCCCGCATACTTTTTCTATATAATGTTTATGTTTTATAGGAATGAGAAGCCAATTTCTCTCCAGGTGTTGTTAAGATCTCCATGTTCATATCTGGAGATTATCTTTACTGGTTGAGACTTATGGAGATGGCAATTTTCAATGGGTTTCATATGCACAATTAAGAGAAAGGTTTAATATAGATAAAAAAGATAACTGGAATTGCAGAACCTAACACAAAATTTGAAACTGAGCTATGTACGAATGATGAACATATGTTTGCAAAAATGTATAAACTTTGCTGACATCTTTAACTTGTTCTTTTTCTATTTCAGAAGATTGCATGATAAAATGGGCTAAGAATTTGGATTATAATGTATCAATGGGAGAGAATGTGGGGGATTGAAATTCACACCGTGTCATAATGTAAGACCGAAGTTTTATAAAGCACCTTTGGTACATGTCACCAGAGAAATGAACTAAGTTGTATAAAGGTCAATGTTGAAAATATGAAAAATATGGACATTTCACAATGCATGATGGACTTGTGAAAAAAAAATACAAATATATATATATATATTGAAATAATTTTAAAGGGAAATACTAAAATGAAGGCAGAAGTTTTCTTACTAGGATTTATAGACAATTATTTAGAGAAGACTCATGAAAGATAGATTTGATATATGGTAAGTGCAGCAAGATTATTATATGTATAACAATTGACAAATACTAAAATACCCATAATAGAGGAATGGACTGTAAAGATGATAAAATTAGCAGAAATGGGAAAAAATGACCATTAAATGCTCTTGTTCTTTTTCCTATTCTTTAAACAAACTATTGTTTCTTAAATAGAAACTGTTATAACTATAGGAAAAAGGTTACTTGCTACAGTAAATTTATTTAAGTTTTATTCAAGTATACTGTACATGAATTTTAGTTGTGATCAAACAATAAATCTGGGACAGTGGTGGAATGAAAGAATTAAAACAGAATAAATGATAAATAATAATTTTCTAGAGTTGTACTACAGTATGTCTTTTTCCCTCTGCATATTTCCTCTTTCTATATTTTTTTTAAAAATCTATTCACACACACACACACGTGTGTGTGTGTAATATCAATGGAATAATACCAAAGATTCTGTCATAGTTCAGTAGTGTTGCAGGACCTCATTCTTAATCTATTTTTTTCCATGCACTGGGGTAAGGAGCAATTTATAAGGGGGGAGGAGCAAAGAGGAGGGAAATGACAAGACACCCTTTGTGACCTTATAACACAAATTCTGCCCTGCTGTTGCCATTCTGGTGCTATAATGGTTAGGAATAGGTACCTGTGCAATGGGAACTGTAATTATAAAACCTGGTGGAAAGCAACTAGTGAGACATGCTACAACGCTGTCCGAGTATCACAGCCCAGCAACAGCTCCTTTGCTTTCCCTACTATAGACTGGTGATGCTGATACATGTTTGTTGTCTGCTGAGTAGTAGATTGGTACAACCTGGACCTACCATTATACCACTGCATTTGCTGGAGCATCATCACCATAAGCTGAACCACCAGTTGCCTTTCATGAACTTGCAACTTACAAATTTCATAGATTAACAAAGTTGGAAGGGACCTTGTAAATCATTTAGTCCAACCCGCTGCCCAAGCAGGAGACCCTACACCATTTCTGTCATATGGCAGTCCAGTCTCTTCTTGAAAGCTTCCAGTGATGAAGCTCCCACCACTTCCGAGGGGAAGCTGTTCCATTGGTTGATTGCTCTCACTGTCAGAAAATTTCTCCTTATTTCCAGGTTGAATCTCTCCTTGTTCAGTTTCCATCCATTGTTCCTTGTCTAACCTTCATCTGTACAGCCCAGCCTTCCCCTGTGTCACCCACCCATGGGATGCAAGGATGCCAGGATGCTAGGCATCGAGATCAGGAAATGACTCTAGAAAGAATACCACCACCACCACTCCACCAAAAAATGATTTGGGATATTGCTTTCCCAGAAAATATGGAGGAGGACAGGAGATCTTCCTGTATAAGAGGACAGATGGATCCTTATCAAATGGCACTTGCTGTCATAGTGCATACAACTCAAAGGTGGTATTCAGCAGGTTCTGACTAGTTCTGGAGAACCAATAGTGGAAATTTTGAGTAGTTCAGAGAACTGGCAAATAGCAACTCTGGCTGGCCCGACCCCCATCTATTCTCTGCCTCCCAAGTCCCAGATGATCAGCCGGGTCTTCTTTTGTTGCCCTGCACAGGAGAATGAAGCTGGTTTTTTGCAGTATCCTTCCCCCAGGAGTGGGGAGGGAATGGAGATTTTACAATATCTTTTCCCTGCCACGCCCACCAAGCCACACCCACAGAAACGATAGTAAAAATTTTTGAATCCCACTACTGGTACAACTAATGGCTGGTCTGATCCTTTCAAATGTCATGCAGAATTCAAGGAGTGGCAGGAAGATGATGCTGAGAAGTGCAAAAACAAATCCAAACAAATGTGTCATGCCATGCGCTATACCCGTCCCATTGGATAAAAAATAACCATGCTTAAAGTCTATTCCCTTTTTCAGAAGTTCAAAGATGCCCATTTTACTGGTGTGCAGTATGCTGGGAAGGACAAAAGTGACAGTTCATGGTTAAGATATGGAAGAAAGTGGAGAAAGCAGTAGCTTGAATTGCATCTGGACTAGTGGTGAAGGCTCCAGGAAAGCCAGCTGGCTCTTCCTAATATCCCCACAACAATCACTTTGTGAGATGGATAGGGCTGAGAGAGAGTGAGTGGCCCAAGGTCACCCTGCTGGCTTTCAGGACTAAGGCAGGATTTGAACCTGGAGCCTAACCCCTTTTGAGGTTACGCAGAGCTTTTGAAAGTTGTTTAATTACTTATGTATTTCATTTAGAATTACCTGGTGCGGGTTCATCTGATCTTATGAAAGCCAATAGGACAGTTCTTTCAATCTCTGCTGTTCCTGAGCTCAACTTAAAGTACATTGCTAGGTAATTAACATCTGCAGTAATTATATTTTCTTTTCTGCAGATTAAATGTTATAATTGATTGTCATTGTGGGAGTGACATTGTAGCTTGAAAGTTGGAAGAAACTTTTAATGTTTGGTTTAGATACCTTTGAATTTACTAAACACATATCTTTTCTTACACAAAGCATTGATTTTCCTAAAATATGTGCAGTATAAACATGTAAAATACATATATGGAAGCTTGCTTAGAAAATTATCAAACATACATTCAGTATGAAAACTTACCTGATGTCTGTGGAGATGTTCAACCATTCAAGTCATGGTTGTCCCAAAGGTGATTTTCCAAAAGGTAATTGGACTTAAAGTCCAGTTACCTGTCAGAAAAGTACCTTTGGGATTACATATATGATATTTCCTATTAGCTAACATCATTCAGAAGCTGTTAATTATGTGTTATTTATATGAAAATTGGGACAGCTAAAATTCTAAATGCTATAATACTCAAGATTGCAGTGGGTAAACACAGCAAAAGTGGCTGTGTTTATCTAACACCCTCTTATTTCAGTGATTTAATGCAAATTATTTTTATAATATTTGTTAAGTTTGCATGAAGAGACAGACGCGGAGTGCTTCAAGCTCTTTTGTTTTATTAGTGACTACAGCTCAGAATGGACCCAATTTGGCTGGGCTGCAGCTGCTACTTATAGCCAGCAGCCGCAGTTGACAGCCAATCAGAGTGCAGGGTTTTCCCGCACTTTTAAACCAATCATTTCTGACATTTTACAAGAACAGTTCAAACTAAACCAATGACTTTAAACCTACATACATAACACCCCTCCCCACTAGGTTCAGTCCATACTCAAACCCCATCTATCTAATGTACTCTTTTAAATAGGTGGGGCTCTTACGTGTACATTGAGACCTACGTGGTTCAGATGTTTTAATGTTCTCACCCAGTGAGAGAGGAAATGTGTCTGCTGACATTTCCATACTTGGACTTCTAGTAATAGAAGAACCTGTTTGGTTACTACAACCTGGTCTCTCCTCCCAATCCATCTCCAACCCAATGTCAGCACCTAAGTCAGGTAGTGATGTACAGTCTTCCACTTGTAAGGATGGATTTTGGCATTGTGACAGGTTTTGGGATGGTTCCTGTCGTGTTGGCTCGTTACACATGGGGTTGATTCTTGCTTGCTGATTATCCTCATGATCCTCCCTTCCCCTAGAAGAGGTATTAGGTATGGGAACAGAGAGGAGCAATTGCGATGTTCCTGAGGTAATCTGGATCTAAGCTGATCAATGTGCCTGCTCCAGAGGACACCATCCTCTGTTTGTACCCTGTAAGACCTAGGGCCTGTGATTTGGGTTATCTCAGCAGGAATCCATAATGGTTCACCCATAAGGTTCTTAGCATAAACAGAATCACCCACAGTGAATGTGCGAATTTTGCTAGTGGAATCTAGTGGTGCGTTGGATGCGTAAGTGGGATGAAGGCGGTCAAGGGGAGACCTGAGTTTCCTACCCATCAACAACTCTGCTGGGGATAAGTTAGTTGATGGGTTGGGAGTGATATGCTGGACACTGAGTAGTTTTTCAACTTTCTCAGTGATGTCCCCAGGACCCAATTGCTGAAGTTTTTCCTTGGTAAAGCATACCATGCGTTCACCGGCCGTTAGCTGAAGGGTGCCCAGGGGCTGTCAGGGCATGTCTGATACCCTGCTGTGCTAAATATGATTCAAAAAGGTTGGACGTAAATTGAGGACCATTGTCAGAAACTAGGACATCAGGTAACCCATGAGTTACAAAAGCTTTTTAAGCTGTTTGATGACAGCTTCAGCTGTGGTAGATGCCATAGGGATAACCTCTAGCCATTTGGAATATGCATCTACTATAATAAGGAAGGTGTGCCCTCTGGTAGGGCCAGCAAAGTCAATGTGAATCCTAGACCATGGGCCCCTAGGACATTCCCATTCCTGTTGGGGGCGAGAGGTGGGGCAGGCCTGACTTCCTGGCAGTTGGGACAGGATGCAACCCAGTGTTCAACCATTTTGTCAATACCTGGCCACCATACATAACTCCTGGCCAATCCCTTCATTCTGACAATACCGGATGACCCTCATGTAACATTTCCAAAACCTCTTTTGTAGTTTTGCAGGAATAACCACCCTGTTACCCCACAAAATACATCCTCTTAATACAGATAATTCAGTTTGCCTGGATTTAAAAGGTTGGGCAAGTTGAGGTAGATCTTGAAGTGGCCAACCTTTCTTAATCCAGCCTATAACAGGAGCCAATAAAGTGTCTTTGGCAGTCTCTCTGGCAATTTCAGCAGCGTGTACTGGAAGCTTGGCAACAGTTTCTAGAAAAAAGATGTAAGTCTCAGGAGCAGGATCCTCAGTGTGTGAAGGAAGTGGGCAGCAACTCAAAGCATCTGCATGCCCAATGTCTTTTCCAGGCCTGTGGATGAGTTTGTATGAATAAGCAGCAAGAAATTCAGTCCATCTCAGCATTCTTGGTGACAGGATTGTGGCGTTGGTTTGTCCCCTGCCACAATGCCTAACAGAGGTTTGTGATCTGTGACAATAGTAAATGTTCTCCCATATAAATACTCATGGAATTTCTTGACAGCTGCAACAATTGCCAAGGCTTCCTTGTCCAGTTGGCTGTAATTTCTCTCTGCTTTAGTCAAAGTGCGAGAGTAAAATGCAATAGGGGCTTCCCTCCCGCTGGGAAGCATGTGGCTCAAAAAAACCCCCACCCCAAAAGGGGATGCATCACAAGTCAGTACAACTGGCAAATTTTCAGAGAACTGTATCAGTACAGCATCAGAAGTGATTTGTCTCTTAATAGTGTTAAAGGCAGCTTGTTCTTTTCTGCCCCAGACCCATGCAGACTTTTTGTCTAGTAATCTGTGTAGTGGTTCTGCAATGGTTGCCTTCTGAGGTAGAAACATGTGATAGAAGTTAATGAGTCCCAGGAAAGCTTGCAAGTCTGTTTTGCATTTTGGCCTGGGGGCTTCTTTGATTGCCTGAACCTTGGCATCTGTGGGGTGGATACCATGCTTGTCAATCATATAGCCCAAGAACTCTACCTTGTCAGTTCTAAGAGTGCATTTTTCTTCTTTGACTTTTAACCCCGCTTTTTTAATCTGGTTAGGACTTCTCTGAGTCTCTCGTGTAACTGAGTGTCATTTTCAGCAGAGATTAACACATCATCAAAGTAAGGTACTACCCCTGGCAGTCCTTGGAGCATCCTTTCCATAAGGCTTTGGAAGATGCCTGGTGCCACACTTACTCCAAATTGCAACCTTTTGCATTTGAAAGCACCTCTATGAGTCACAATGGTTTGGGCCTCTGCAGTGGCATCATCAACTGTTAACTGTTGATATGCCTGGGCCAGATCCAATTTGGCAAAGACTGTGCCCCGCCAAGAGAATGTAATAAATGATGCACCACTGGAACTGGATATGCGCTCTGTTGTAGCGCATGGTTCAATGTCCCCTTGTAGTCTCCACAGATTCTCACAGACCCATCAGCCTTGACTGGTGTGACTATGGGTGTCTCCCACCTGGAGTGGTCAGTGGGCTCTAAAACCCCTTGAGCTATTAATTTATCTAATTGTGCATCAATTTTTCCTTTAAGGCAAATGGGACCCTTCTGGGCTTTAAACGGATTGGTGGCACCTTGGGATCTAGATTGAAAGTGATAGGGGTCCCCAAGTACTTGCCTAATCCGTCGCTGAAGACCTCTGGAAACTCAGACTTCAAGGCCTCCTCCCATTCAGTGTTGCTCACGTGATTGATGCCAGTCACCTCGATGCCCAGTGGGTTGAACCACTCAAGTCCCAGCAAACTTGGGCGATCCTTGTCCACGATGGTCAGGGGCAGGCATTTGGTGTGGCCTTTGAACTTCACGTTGAATTCTCTTGTTCCAACTACTGGAATCTTGTTCCCTTGGTAGTCTTTAAGAGTCAGCTTGCTTCTTGAAATGATTCTTCTGAATGTTTGGGAGTAGTCTGTGAATAGTGTCCCATGACACCATAGACAGATATGAGCCTGAGTCCACTTCCATTTGGCAAGGCCTTCCTTCAATAAGTACCTTGACATGCACTTTTCTGTTATTGATAGAAGATGAATGACCAATAGTTACTGTCTGATGAGTTTCATTCTTCCCTTTGCTTCTGTGCTGCGCCCCATTTTCTCACTGAGATTGTTGGGCTTGAATTCTTTGTCTTTGTTTGCAGGAAATTTCCTTCTGTTGGGTGGAGTTCTGGATGATTTGCAGACTCTTGCTAGATGTCCTCTTTTTCACAACGGAGGCAAATGGTGTCTAAAAACTTGCATTCAGTGTGGGGTGGCTTCCCCACAACCTCTGCAGTAGAAATCTTGCCTCTTTCTTTCCAGGTCTTTCTTTTTCCGCTCCATTCTGAGTCTGTAAATTCCTCTTCCACCTCACTGCAATCTGACTCAGAATCTAGGTCATCACAATGGTTTGTGATAGACTTTTCCCCATCTTTTCTCTTCTCATGGCTGCTGCTGAGGACTTGGTAGCTTCTGCTGAAGAGGCTTCTTCTATGGCTTCTTTGAGTGTGATCTTAGGTTTCATTAATAACTTGCTCTGTAATACCTTGTCTTTAAGGCCCAGAACGAATCGATCACGCATGGCCTCTTCTAAACTGTTAAATTCACATGCACCCCCAATGTCTCTTAAACTTGCCATGAAATCGTTTATGTTTTCGTTCTCCCCTTGATCATGATGGTAAAACTCGTGTCTCTTAATGAGGCACGATACTTGTGGCGCGTAATGGGCTCTTAACAGCTTTTCTAAATCAGGCCAGTCCATTACCTTCACGTCTGCAGCTCCCGCCAATGCCTTCGCCATCTTGAAAACTGCTGGACTGCAGTACGTAAGAAAGACCACCCTCTTCCGCTTCTCGGAAATGTCGGCTAGATCGTTTCCTTCCAGATACATTTGGAAACGATCTGCATACGACTCCCAGTCTTCTGCCGTCGGATCGAATGGTGCTGGGGGGGTGTTCAGCACAGTCATCTCGCTCTTCTTCTGTTCCGCATTGCCTTCTCTTCAGGGAAAATCCCACCCTCGTCGCCAGTGTTAAGTTTGCATGAAGAGACAGATGCGGAGTGCTTCAAGCTCTTTTGTTTTATTAGTGACTACAGCTCAGAATGGACCCAATTTGGCTGGGCTGCGGCTGCTACTTATAGCCAGCAGCTGCAGTTGACAGCCAATCAGAGTGCAGGGTTTTCCCGCACTTTTAAACCAATCATTTCTGACATTTTACAAGAACAGTTCAAACTAAACCAATGACTTTAAACCTACATACATAACAATATTCATCAGACTTCACCTTAATTGTGTTTTAGGCACAACTAGTTGAAGCTGGCTGGCTGCTGAGCACTGAGAAACAGATTAAGTACTCATAGAAATAGAAAACTGTACATAATATGCTTGGTATCTGGCTCTGGAGGATAAACCTCATGTCACATGGGTGGCTTAGAAAGGGAATAATAGTGATTTATCCTGTTTCACAGACTGTATTTTCATTTGGCTATATAAGGAGCACAAATATATACATACAGTGGTACAGTATATGCCCATTAAAGCATGTGATGAATGTTCTTGATGAAAGCCCACTTAAAGGATTCTGATTTCAAAACTATAGGACAGACAGGTAAAAAAAGTACTTTACTCCTTAAGAAAATAGTGACTATGTCTGTAGAGGGTGCTAAAGATCTTTGTAGCTCATCCCACTGAAGAAAAAGGAGCAAGCTACCTGTACGTCTGGCATTTACAAAACAACAACAACAACAACAACACATACCTTTCTTCTGCCATGAATGGGGAGTCACAAAAACAATTTATTGTGTCATAATCACACTTTTGCTAATGAACTTACAGTTCCCCCCCCTCAACATTTTCACTACTTCTTCAAAGAATATAGAAACTTCTTAGATTCTTTCAGTTTTAATCCGTTTTCTGACTTTTTACATATGAGGCCTATACAATCCAATAGCATTTTAGAAGTAAAGTAAAATTCTGCTACTAGAGTGAAGAAAACATTCGACAATCTGAAATAATTTTTGGTTTGTTTTCTTTGTTTTCACATCACGACAGTTTAATGGTCATGCTTGATTTCAGCCATAGTTTGAAGCTTTGATGACAGTATTGTAGGTGTTTGGAGGTAGGAGAATTAATTTTTTTGATTATATTTATTTAGTGGCAAACTTTGTGTACAATAAGTGTCTTTAAGTGTAAATAGAAGACTTGCTTGTTGCCTTCACAGCTTGCAATAGAAAACAGCTCTAATACAATCTATTTCCTGAGGCTTCTACGTTTTACCTCTCTATAAATATAATATTACTGAACGAAAGAGCAGCTAGGTAATAAGGTTCTGGTAATTTAATACCCATTTTGAGCTAGTAGGAGTGTTGGTGACAATCCCAAGATGGTTTTGTTTGGACTTGTGTTAAACAGCAATCCATTAAAAACAACTCAAAAGAAATAATCCATCCAAAACTTTAAAAATTAAAGCATGTCTCAAACCTGGTTCCAAGTTCTCCATAAGAATCACAGTTACGCTCAGCAAATGAAAAAAAAAACCCTGATATAATTGAGTTTATAAAAGTAAGTTTGTTTTTTTAAAGAAAAGGTACCACATGTTCCTTTCAGGATGCAAGCCAAACAATTGCTATTACATTTAAATCACGTTCTGACACAAGGCTGTAGCAGTAAACCTGTTGGAAAGAAACAGAAGTCTTGTTGCGGAATTCAACTCCATTAAGAAAGGCCCCGTGTGTTTGAACTTATCATTCCCCATTTGCTACAAGATGTTTTTCTTAGCTCCTTTTGCGGGAAAACAAAATATTCCTTTTTCCACCCCTCCATAATCAATCTGTCTTGCTCCAGAGCAAATGAGCTTTCAATGAGCGGACTCCTCAGCTTAATCAAGCCAGCTACCGGACAGTTCAGCTGTTAGTCATCAGCCAGCCAGCTCTGACAGCTCTAAAAATTTGGCTCTGCAGAAGTCAGCACCGAGTCTTGGACACCTTCAGAATACTAATTGACATCTGGGTCTGGCTTTGCTTATTTTTTCTGTGGAAAGAGCCATGCAAACACTGGGCAACTGGCACACTGCTCCAGTATCCCGGAGCTTTCATTCAGGATGCAAGATTCATTACCTTTCTCCCCCCTCGCCTTGGTTTGCTTTCTCTTCTGTGTGTGTGTGTGTGTGTGTGTGTGTGTGTGTATGTGTATGCGCAAGCCTTTTCAGCGCTATTTTTCAAAATTAAAATGAGAACAAGTAAAATGAGAACAAGGCCTGCCTCACAATAAATATATCGACCACTTGGAGAGGTCTTCGTTTTAATTTAAAAAAAAACAGTCTTTTTGTAAGTTCATGATTTCTTACGTCTTGATGAACTGGGAAAGAATTCTCTACTGTTGAACTATTTGCTTGCTTGTCTTTTCTCCCCTTTTCGTGTATCTTAAGGCACTCTGTCAGGAATCTGTGTGTGCTTGTATTGCCATAACTTAAATAGGAGCTTTCTTTCTTTTTCACCCCCCCCCCATGTTTTATTAAGTTACTTTTTCATTATGAAACTGTTTTGGATGCGTTGTGAATTTCCATGCATCCTGTGTGCTGCTATTAAAAATGATTTCAAAAATGAAACCCAAGTTTAAATCAACTTAAATTTTAGTCCATGTTTTTCATCTCGACCATAAATGTTTGCATTTAAATGCTAATCCCTGACTCAGCATCAAACATTGAATTAATACACTGCCTTTCTAACCTTACCCAAGGATAAAAGTAAAGGTCAAAGTTTGGTGACAGATTATGGAAAGATCCGACCAACTTACCCAAGTGACCTATCAATGGTCTTTGCTGGTAGGTATAGTTCAACTTAGCTAATTGGAAAGCCAGTGGACATATTCATTTAATAAAGAAAGAATTAGTAAACAAGTTTGGTGTAGGAGTTAAAGCACAATACTGAGACCATGGATTCTAATCTGCCTCAGACATGAAGCCAGGTGGGCAGCAGTGGGATTCAAATTTTTTAACAACCTGTTCTGTGGGCATGGCTAGGTGGGCATGGCCATGTGACTGGGTGAGCATGGGGTTTTTTTTGCATCATACCCCATTTATTTATTTATTTATTTATTTATTTATTTATTTATTTATTTAGCATTCTGGGCCTCAGGGAAGCTTCCTGGGGGAATGTTTTTGCTCCCAACTTCCCTGGGGCCCAGGAAAGCAAAAACGGAGCCTGGGGAGTACACAGCCCCCCCATGCCCCTTTTTACCTCCTGGGACTCAGAGAAGCCTCCTGGGCGAAGCAGTAAGACAGCGAGAGGGATCCCAGCACAGCTGATCATAGGAACAGCTGATCATCGGCAGGGAGAAAAAAAAGAAATACCTTAAGGAGTGACTGGGCAGGGGAGAATGCAGTCAGTGATGTCGGGCATGCGCAATAAGGACTCACTGGGCAGAGAGGGGCAGGGCCAGCCAGGGGCACAATTTGCCAGTTCTCCAAACTGCACAGAATCATAACAACCACTTCTATAGAACCAGTCCAAGCCGGTAGAATCCCACCCCTGCAGCTGGGTGATTTTGGAAGAGTCATTCTCTCTCATCTCTAGAACAAAGAAGGCAAAGGCAAATCACTTTTGAAAATCTTGGCAAGAAAACTACAAGGACTAATCCAGTTGACAGAGGTCAATAATGACTTGAAGGGATTAAAAAAATATCTCAATGCATTAATGGAAGGAAGGCTCTCAATTTGAATTGGCCTTCAGTTATATCTAATGATAAGTCTGATTTGACTGGTGGCTTTGGAAAATCATCACACTTGACAAGATGAGATGCTTGATGGATTGGGATCTTCTGTGCAGCCCTGAGGAAATTTAGGTGAGATCTACAGCTCTAAAATAGCAACAAACTGTGGCAAAAGTTCAACGGTATAGAAACAGAAATAAAAGCAAATTTTGGTGTTTTGTAGAGAGAGTTTACTCTACCATTAGAGAAAATGAGGTAGTCCCTTTTGGAAAATGAAGGAAATTCTACACCATACACTCTTGTACCTCCAAGCAACATATGATTTTCAGCAATGACATGGTGACATGATAGCAGTGTTCCACTATTTGAAGGATCACCACAAGGAAGAGGAGAGTCAACCTATTCTCCAAAGCACCAGAAGGCAGGACAAGAAGCAATGGACAGAAAGATATCAAGGAGGGAATCAACCTAAAACTAAGGAGGAATTTCAATTTCAATAAAAACAATTGATCAGTGGAATGGCTTGCCCTCAGAAGTTGTGGATGCTCCATCTCTGGAGATTTTTAAGAAGATCTGGAATGGTATAAGGTCTCCTGCTTGACCAGGGGTTTAAACTAGAAGTTCTCCAAGGTCCCTTCCAACTCTGTTATTCTGAACAATATGTAAGCTAGTTGGCTTTTGAACATGAAAAGCAAGGGTGATGCACCATCTTGTGCTTCATCTTAAGCCAAAAAAAAACAACCCATCTCCTGGAGACTCTAACATTAGAGCCAGTGTGCCAAAAATGTTTGCCTCCTAACCTTTGGCACTGTTCTATTTTTAATAATTGGAGCTACTGTAGTTATAGCAGCATTAAAGCATCTGTTCACTTCCGAAGCATCTCAACTGCCTGACTAGTGCTGAGTAGGAGCCAACAACCATTTTGTTCTGTTGGAATAGAAGGGCTCTTGCTCTTGCCTATGGAAAAAGTCACTTTTCCACTTCCAAAAGGAGCAGATAGATTTTACTACATTGTGTGGTTCCAACAGAGCAGGCAAAAGGGGATGGGAAATTTGAGAGGCTTGGAAAGTTGGAAATTAATGTAGATTTCCCTCCAAGTGCCTCTTTTTTACTGCTTCCATTTGAGAAAGATTGAAGATCTAGGAATATGATTAGGCACTAGGAGAACTCCTGCTATTAAGACAGGTAACTGTTTTTTGCAGAATTATTAAGAGGTCACCCATCATGGGAGCAACACGGAGAGAGGTCATTTGATTTTTTCCTGAGGAAGAGAGAAGGAAAAAGTTTATATATGTATAAGAAGAAGAGGTATGGTTTGTGGTGTTTGAATTGTTCTTTGGGGGATATATATTCTGTGAATTTATATGTGGGGGAAAGAATATAATATTTTCTTTCTATGTGCTTTGGAGAGAGGGAGTTGACAGTTGTGGGATCTAATGTACCATGTGATGCTGGCTGCTGGTAGTTCTTTTTTTGTTAAAAATTACTATGGGCTCATTCTAATATTTCCAAACCACATCATGAATATGCCCTGGTAATTGACATGTCCTCCTAATGTAACCTTTACTTACACATATTCATACCTGAGGTAGCTTAGAGTCATCTTAGCTGTTCCCTCTTCTTCCAACACACATTTTGCTATGAATTAAATCTAGCATGCTTTAATAAAGATGTGGTTGCTGATGCAACAGGAGTGGAATCTGTTCTCTTCCTATTGGTCACTTTGGACTGCAGTGGATGGGGGCATGATAGCTTGGTGGTTAAAAACACCAAGTTTTTCAGCTACAATGCTGACAGCCCAGGTTTGAGACCCAAGAGCTGTGTGACAGGGTGAGCTCCCAGTACTTGGCTCAGCTCCTGGCAGTTCTAAAGTATGCAAATGTGAATAGATAAATAGGAACCAATTCACTAGGAAGATAACAGCATTCCATGCACCTTGGCATATAATCATGCTGGCCATATGACCCTGGAAGGGTCTTCGAACAATGCTGATCTCTCTGCTAACAAACAGAGATAAGCATTACCCCACCCCCCCAGAGTTGGATGTGACTGGATAGGGAAAAACTTTGCCTTTATTTGATTATTTATTTGATAACCTGATTGCAGGAAATACGACTTCAGCAACAGAGTGGTCAATGTCTGGAATACTCTACCTGACTCTATGGTTTCTTCCCCAAACCCCAAAAACTTTAACCTTAGACTGTCTACTATTGACCTCACTCCTTTCCTAAGAGGTCCGTAGGGGGCGCGCATAAGCTCACCAACGTGCCTACTGTCCCTGTCCTATTGTGTTTTTTTTCTTATATGTATCCATTTCATGTATTCATAACTAAGTTTATACTTATACCTGTTATCTTGTAAGTGATTGACAAAATAAATAAATAAATAAATAAATAAATAAATAAATAAATAAATAATTTATTTCTAGGCTGCAGTGGGCAAATCCCATCTTCTCCAATCTCTGGTCTATTATGTTCTCTTCAATTTTCCTACTTTTCTTGGTCTCTCCCTTGAGTTCCAATGGGTTCCATGGAGCACTTTGGGAATACATCTGTATAAGTTTGGGAATAAAATTGTATTGATTTTCCCTGACTGGAAAACAAGTGACTGAAAGTGCTAGAGATTTAAATTTTCACTTGACCATTTCTGTTCCATCTGTGTCTAGCCAATCACTGCCTCAGTCTATTGAAAAATAGACAAAACTACTCTACCAGATACTAAAAAATGTTTGCATTTTTCTTTGTTTCATGAATTTTGTGTGCATCTTATGCATTTAATATTTTTGACAGCTAGTTTAATTATTCTCAATTATTCCCATCAGAAATGCTTTTTAACAATAACCAAGAAATACCATTTAAACTATTAATATAAATTCTCAATCCCTACAGTGTCCTAAAAAGGATACCCATTTAATGTTGTTGGAAATAAATGGTCAATTGATTTTAAATATTCAGGTGGGTCTTTTCAGTTGTAAAATGAATTGTACAGGCATTAACAAGATGGAGCCAGGTGAGTCCTGTACATGCTGGATGGGCCAATGGAAATCACTAAAGCCAAATAAATATTTGTGGTACAACATGCATATAGCTCCAGAAAAACTGCTGCAGAACATATAAAACCCATATTTCATTTTTATCTCCTTCAAGGAAAGAGGGGAAAAAATCAAGCATATCACCTGGATTTGGTTTCTGAGCAGTGACATTAAAAATATATTGTTATAAATATAACAAAATAGGTGAATACCTGGAACTTTATACTGTATATCTTTGGAACTGAATAATTTGAACTGAAGCCTGTTATGATACAAAAAGAAATATTGGCACAACATAGCTCAGCATGACACTTGCTCTTCTCTGCATTGCTTGATTGCACAACAGGAATGTATTGGCATGCACAGCTGACATAAAGCACAGTGAAGTTGCATGGTCAAGTATCCTCAACATTAGTCTATTCTCTGGATTAAATTTATGGGATATCCGACACTTGTTCTGTTTTGCAACTCTCCTTTACTCAGAATTATACCACACAGGGATAATCACTAGCTTTAAAGAAGGGGTCATGCATTATTTCAACTCTAATTTTATATGATTTGTTCCATTGACCATATTAGCTTGGATAATCCATTTAGAACCACACTGTTGAATTATTATCTGGCATCTTGATTACCAATTTATGAGAATCCTAACAGTTCAATAGTCTAGTTTGTAATCTCCACCATCTGTAAAAATGGCAAAACAGTACAAAGACAGTATACAGTTTCAGTCTGGGGATTCAGTGAAAAAGTGATTTGATTGAATTGCTGTATTGAACTGACCTTCCAAAATGTTGAATTGAATCAAATAAATGTTCTCAATCAGTCTAAAATGTTGAATGAGGTAGAATGAGGGATCCAAATAAAAATGTAGTGGTCAAATTTTGGTGGTCAATCTGTACATCTAAAAAAACATGACTTATGAATTTCTGATCTTCACTTTTAATGTTTTTCAAGTCACACCAATATTTATTGAAGTCAGTAGTCATTTATTGATAATTTACTGGAGTCATTCTATTCTAAAGTAATTTAAATGCTTACTTCCATTCATTAGAAAATAAGATGAATTAAAATAAATGATGGGTGATCACTCACCATTTATTTTAATTCATCTTATTTTCTGCTTGAAACTATAGTTAATATTTATAAATTCTAAACTAAATTGAAAGCCATGTTCTTCTAAGGCATATTGGAAATTTGATTCTGGACATTCTTTGTGGCTCCTTAACCAACTGAGGATGTCTTGAATTGGCCCAAAAATTGCACTGCAAATATTTTCACAAAATTAAGGATGAGCAAAAGGATATTAAGCCAATACAATTAATTAAACAGATTTCCACCCATATTTAGATTGGACTGCCTGCTGTTTATTCCCCCTAACCCAAATGCTCCTCCAAACTTTAAATAGAATAGAACCAAGACTACCTTACCATGATGCTGTTAAAGTATTACTTTAAACTGTAACCCAACATTTTTATTACATTTCTTTATCATTGGCCAGAAGACTGTTGATAAACAAAACATCTATCTTCAGCCTAATGATAATAGCTATAATTAAGAGTTTCAATTCACTATAAATAGGATGTGCGCTGGAGAATTCTGGGAATTGAAGTCCATGCATCTTAAAGTTGCCAAATCTAAGAAACACTGAATTACAAGATATCATCAAAATGTACCTAAGACATAACTCCAGGTAATTAGTTGAGAAATAGCTGATGGTTTATTCACCTTGGAGCCATTTAAAAATAATAATAAAAAATGTATTATAAAAAAAATCAATCAAACTGGCAATTTCTCAAGATTCCTGGTGTTTATAATGCACTTTGGTGCTAAAGCATTATGGCATTTTGTAGCTGCCTCCTTAAAGAAGGGAGGTTTGAAATATTGTATAGAGGAATAGAATTGTATCCTGACAATATTGTGCAACCTATTGTTTTCTGATGGCTAAAAGGAGTGTGTTCCAAAGACAAATCATTAGATTCTGGAACAACATAGCACAGTAATAGCAACTGGGTCTCCTAGATAAATCTTTTTTGCTATCATGCAATTTATACAAAATCTTAAATAACATTTAAAATGTATGAGAGTTTCTTATGGATGAACACATATTTCTATAGTAGATGGAAGGGCCAGATGGAAGTTTGTACATGTAGACTGATCTGACCAGAATGATTTGAAAACTAAGAATCAGCATAATAACAAATAGATCCTCAAAAGAACTCTTTCAGTTACTTTGATGTACTTTTGACAAACCAGAGATAGCTATTGTTCAACTGCTAAAGAAATAACATACCACAACCAGGGACATCCTCAACATTAATCAATGAATTTAAAATGGTGGAATCAAAGCTCCATTCCAGTTTATAGCAGGAATTGTACACATTGCACAGACATAAAAAAGACAGTGATTGATTGTTCAATCAGGCTTGCTATTTTGAAACCATGACTGTTGCTACAGATATCCCAAATCCCAGTGAGGGAAGCTTGTGCTCTTTGGATTGTTCATATGTAGGTAGCATCTATGAGAAGTTTCCATTGTTTAACTCTCACAAAGAAAATGAATTCTAAGGGATATGTTATGATCTGAAAAATAAGCATGTTATTCTGAGTTTGTCTCTCAAAGGGCTTTATATGACTAAACTACCAGCTGTTGGGTAGCTCTATTGTTTGAGAAGATCTACCAATGATTGTTCAAGCATCATCTCCTTATCCAATGAAAGTTAAACTTCACTATTGGTCATCTTTGAATTCCCACAAGGCAGAACAGAACCAAAGACACTGTTTAGACAAACACCCTGGAGACTCATTTAAAATATTCCATATCCTTTTCCTTTATTTTGCTGGATGCTGCAAATCTGTGCTGTATGTTTGTCCAACCGAAACATCCTTGCTGAAATTGTTGATTTAAGAAACCACATGTGTCACTAAAAATAAGTCTGGAAGAAATATCTTTTTGTCTCTTCGTGTTCTTGTGGCATGTATTTTCATTACAGCTGCTGACTAATTGTCATCTTTTTAAAATGATGTAAATCACAAACTAAAAAAAGAAAAGAAAAGAAACCTTCCCCACATGGACATGCATTTTTAAAAATCAGTCCCTGCACAATAACTCAAGACCCGATACTCCAAAATTTAATGTATTTGAATTTCATTTAGCAATGTCTTCTTTTATATTTGGTTGCTCTGCCAGAATTGAAAAGTCATGCTTCATCATGATGGGTGAGCTCCCCACCCTCAATCCATCGCTTGATTTTGAGTAGGCCTGATTAAAATGAATTATTCTGAAATATATCCTTTGGAAATTTGAAAGCAATTTGTTTTAATTTGGCCTCATTCAAAATTGGGCATCATTGTACTCTTGATATCATTGGAATACACTGAAGCCTAGGAACTTTTCTGCAGTCACCTCTTCTTCCTTACTTTTCTGAATATAAAGAGACAACACCCAAAAAAGCTGGTGACAAAAAGACATGACTGGATTATAGTTGGGATGTTTCTGTATGTATCAGCCATGACACCAACTATAAGTGCTGGGAATTTAGGAAATCTTTCCATTTTTTATTTTGCTAATGGATTATATTGTAGGCTTAACAATTTTTATTATGCCAATGAATAATATTGTAGTTATAAGCAGCCCTGGTGGTGCAGTGGTTAGAATACAGTATTGCAGGCTAACTGTGCCCACAGCCTGGAGTTTGATCCTCATGGGGCTCAAGGTTGACTCAGCCTTCCAGCCTTCCAAGGCTGATATGAGGACCTGGATTGTTGAGGGCAATATGCTGACTCTGTAAACAAAAGTGTGGTAAAACACCGGGGGGCATTATATAAGTCTAAGTGTCAATGTTAATTAACACTTAGACTTGTATACTTCTCCATAGTACTTTACACTGTGTTGTTATTCAAACCCTTTGTACCACCTCCTTATAAGAGATTGGGATACAGAAGAAGGAAATACAATGAAGAGGCAGTGGGGACTCTGTACTTTAGAGAGATTTGAGCAAAAATCATCACATTATGACATAACAACTTATCACAAAATCTTCACAGTTATATATTTGTGATTTGTATTTTACAGACTTACAACAGTTTCTTGACTCTCCTCATTCACAAGAGGAGAGTCAAGAGAGGTTTATTATATAAACCTGAATTCTGACTAATCGATTTCGTATTGGGTTCTAAAAGCAGCAAGCCAAAGAAATCATTCTCAGAAGATGCAAGAAAATGTAGCATAGTTCATTGAAAGGGCACCCCATTAAGTGGGGGTGTCATATAAAACCCTTGAGATCAAAAGAAGGCAAATACTCGTCAATGTTGTGAAAATGGCATTAGGTCAATTTCAGCTCTAAAGATGACTATGGAGAAGAGTAGATGAACTCCTACTGCAAATTTGAAAAATTAGTGTGGTGAGATTATGTGTTTAGACTTTTTATATGGCAGTGGCTTATATGACAAGGAAAAAATATCAAGGATAATTTTAATGGTGATAAAGTTGCAAGAAAGTTGACTTTAAAAGTTCTGAGAAAATAATTATTTTTCACCCACTCAAATAAGGTGGGGCACCAGTGCAAAGTTATTCTACAAATGGGCCACCATGGAGAAAATTGTTGATTATTGATATTAAATGTGTGCTGGAAAATGTTGCCTTAATGATTTAAGATCGATAGGGTAGATTACATGGCAATCACAGAACTGACTGTAATTTAGACTTAGGCCATGTAAAACTTTAAATGCCACCGTGGACCTCTAGAATTGGGTTTAGAAGGCATCTTGCATCTAGTAAAGATGTTTCAAACTGAGTTAACGTGGAACTCCCAAGAGTAGCACCTCACCCACACAATGAAGCCAGATCACCAAGCTCTTTGATGATCTTAACTATGCCAGTTAATACCTTCACTTTCCACCAGTTCAATGGTCTAATGGTCCAGTATCCCCCTAACAATATCTCTCCTTACCAAATCATTAAGCAATGAAGAGCCCTTGCTCTTGTTCCTCCCTGAAGGTACAATCCTAAAGAGACAAGATTTATTTATTCATTTGTCAAACATGTACAAGATAACAAGTATAGGTATGAAAATCAACACGAACAAAGGAAGTAAATACAGATAAATGGGGATAGTAAGACAGGGACGGTAGGCACACTCGTGTGCTTATACACCCCCCCTTTAAGAACCTCTTAGGAATGGGATGATGTCCATGGTAGACAGTTTGAGATTGAAGCTGTGAGGGGTTGAGGCTGTAACAACTGAGTTGGGTAGAGCATTCCAGGCATTGACCACTCTGTTGCTAAAGTCATATTTTCTGCAATTGAGTTTGAAGTGGTTTACCTTGAGTTTGTATCAATTGTTTGCCCATATATTATTGTGGTTGAAGCTGAATAAGTCATTGACATTATTTTATTTTGGTGTTGGAAGGGCATCTCATAGGTTTGGTAGTGAATGCAGCTCACATGTGTATGGAGAGGTACTTTTTACCACCACACCTTCAACAGTGATCCACCACTAGTGCTCAGTTCTGTGTACAGTCAATCAAACCAAGAAGCAACCACAGCAAAAACAATATTTGATTCTACAAGGTGGGACATGGCTCCTTGGCAGAATTCCACATCTCTGGCACATAGCAAAAATGCTGGAGAGACAGAAGCTGCTGAATGAGGTCTAATCAGCAATTGGTGACTGTAAAATTACTTGTCTATTGGCAGCTGATAGTCACTACCTCTCCAGCATCAGATCCACCACAATCACCAGTAAGCTTTATAATGATGTGAAATCATCCTGATGAGGATCTCTGGGGAAAAATGAAACACACATTTTTATTAGGAATGGAAGTGGGGAGTGATCATCTGGTCCTAAAGTGGATTAAATTATGAGGCATCTGTTTACAGTAAGGAGAATAACTGTTGAAACCATTCACATTTAGACTAAGGTAGCCCTCGGCTTACAACCTTCCATTTAGTGACCATTCAAATTTATGATGACAATGTAAAAAGTAATTTATGGTTGTTTTTCACACTTATGGCTGTTGCAATATCCCCGTAGTCACGTAATCAAAATTCAGAGACTTGACAACTGGCATGTATTTATGATGGTTTCAGTGTCCAAGGGAGTCATGTGATCACCTTTTCTTACCTCACAAACAGAATCAATGGGGAAGCCATATTCACTGAACAACTATGTTATTAACTAAACAATTGCAGTGATTCATTTAACAACTGTTCCAACAAAGACAAATGAGGCAAAACCCATTTAACTACTGTCTTGCTCAGCAACAGAAATGTTGGGCTGTGGTCATAGGTGAAGGACTAACTGTAGACTGTATTTTAATTGTGTTGCTTCCAGAGAATTAATTTATTATCCATTTAGCTAGGCTCCCTATTAGCTAGAAAGAACAGAGTGCTTTTTAACTTTGTATTTTCTTCTTTGAAAGAAACCTCATCAATGACTCATGGCCACATTTTCAGTTTGTAAAGCATTAATTGTTCTAAGCTGAACAAACTTCTTCCAATAAAACCAAGCTGTTATATCCCATAAGCCAATTTTAAAGGGGGTGTGTGGAGTTATCTCAGTGAGTTCAAGTTACCTTCAATTCTATAAGGATCTGAGTTACTATTATTTAACTGCTAACAGTTTGCAGACTCTTATTGTAAGTGGCATTAATTTTACCCGCATTATGTGATTTTTCAGAATAGTGTCACTGTCAACATAGCCTAAACTTCACCAAGTGTACATAGCAAAGGCTTAAAATTCCAGTAAGAGACCTAGTTGCTTTAGAACGATACATAACACCAAATATTATTTTAAGTAATCCTAATCAAATTAATCTTCAATTCACCCTTTACTCCATTCAACCTATGACTTCATTGTGAGTTGCCCGAACCATGACCCGAATTTCAATTTCTTCCCATTTAGAACTATTGAAGTCAATTTATTAAAACTGAGGGTTTACCCGCAAATTGCTCCTGTATGATGCATGAAGTGATAACTCATTTTCATTATAACATTATATGGCAAACATTTTGTTTACCAGTGATATTTCTGACTTACTTGTATAATGAGGCATTACTCATACCTACACTGCATTACTACTTTATATGAATAATTAGAAATACCATGAAAAAAGCAGGAATGAAATTTTAGACTGCTCATTTGCTCTTGTTGTTCCTGGAGGATGAGATGGAATTGGAGCTTCATTAGGCATGCTTATTGTGATCAAACCATTTGGATACTGCCACTTTAAAGTAAACTACTGTTGGTGTTAACTGCTTAATTGTTCATTGGGCTTTTTGTTTCTTAGTTTAATATAACATAGAATAATAGAGTTGGAAGGGACCTTGAAGGTCTTCTTGTCCAGCCCCCTTCTTCAGCAAGAGACCCTATACTATTTCAGACAAAAGACTGTCCAGTCTATTTTTGAAAGTCTCCAGTGATGGAGCACCCACAACTTCTGAAGGTAAGCTGTTCCATTGATTGATTGGTCTTACCAGAGGTGGGTATTCAGCAGGTTCTGACCAATTCTGGAGAACCGGTAGCAGAAATTGTGAGTAGTTCAGAGAACCAGCAAATACCACCTCTGACTGGAGATTTTACAGTATCCTTCCCCTGCCACACCCACCAAGCCACGCCCACCAAGCCACGCCCACAGAACCATTAGTAAAAAAATTTGAATCTCACCACTGGGTCTTACCATTAGGAAATTTCTCTTTAGTTCTTGGTTGCTTCTCTCCTTGGTTAGTTTCCAACCATTGTTTCTTTGTCTTGCCTTCTGGTGCCTTGGAATATAGGTTGGCCCCCTCATATTTGTAGGAGTACCTCAAACATTGGAACATTGCTATCATGTCACCCCTTCTTTTCATTAGACTAAACATACCCAATTCCTGTAACCATTCTTCATATGTTTTAGCCTTCAGCTAAATACTGTTCTATGAGTTTATTATTCCATGAAGCATTTTCTCTTTATTTTTATTATTGGTACCTCTCTGAATTTGTTAAGATTCAAGTTAACTTAGAATTAAAACAAAAAAACAAAAAAAAAACAAATGAAGAATGAGGAAAATAGCAACAAGACCAAAAATCCTTTAGAAGACTTTTGGTTTTGTAACTAGCAGAATGGGGTCCTTGGCGCTGTCTGAACTTGGCTGTCTTCTTGCAGACGGTTCGCTACCAAACTACCAAACTAGGTAACATCATCAGTGCTACAATTTGAATTTTATTTGAATTGGTTCTTTAGTTGGTTGGCTTCTTTGATTGTTGGAAACTGTCCAGAGTGGTAATGGTTGAGTTTGAAATTCTATAAACAAATAAATATATAAAGCCACTGATCATTCCTCCCAAATAGCTGAATATTTATTAAATTTATATGCCATTCTTTTGCCTAGAGATGACTCTAGGCAGCTTGCCACCAAATAAAAGCAACACAATAAGACATTAAACATTGAAATAATAAATATTGACATTAAAATTGACTTAAAAATTAATAAAGATGGCAAGGAAGGGAGCAACATACACACAAGGAGGAGGTGGCATCGTATCTCAGTCCATTAACCACATCCAGTATGACAAGGCCTCATTAGGGCCCCAAGTCAGTTGGTAGAGCCAGGTTTTCAGGCCCTTTTGGAAGGCCAAAATATTGTAATGAATTCATGCATACACACTTTTTCTTACCAATATTCTGAATAAATCATAACCTCAAGAAATTAATATAATTTATGGGATTAAAAAAAATTATAGTACATATTATTAGGTTCTGAAAACTGGTACTTTTTGACCATTGACTTAAATTGAATTTTATTTTGCTAAAGTCTGAGGGGGGGAAATGGGGTACTGTTCAGACATGAATTCATTTATTATACTTGCGTGAACGTCTCCTGCTGTCATCACACTCCGATCTCCCTGTACACTCCCACAGGCAGGGCCTCCTTGGGGTACCGTCAACCAGACATTGTCGGCTGGCGGTGCCCAGGGGTAGGGCCTTCTCTGTGGGAGCACCCACCCTGTGGAATCAGGTCACCTTGGACCTTCGTTTGGCCCCTGATCTCCGCTCCTTCCGCCGTGACCTGAAGACCTGGTTATTTCAGCAGGCCAGCCTGGACTGAACTAAGGGAGGGGGCTCTTCTTTTTAAAGTAATTTTAATTGTTTTAATATTGGACTTGTATTGTTTAATCATTTTTTAGGTAAATTATTGTATTGTATTTTATCTTGTGAGCCGCCCTGAGTCCTTAGGGAGAGAGGGCAGCATACAAGTCTAATAAATAACAACAACAACAACAACAACAACAATAATAACAATAACAATAATTTTCTAGAGAGTTCCTCCAATCCTAGCAACAAATATTTGCATTAAAAATGTAAGACGTTTAAGGGTTCTTCAGGAAGTATCTTAGCCAATAGGTTCCTCTCCTGAACTGAATCTCCCACTGCACAGTTTCTTTAAGCACATTTGGACACATTATGTTTTTGGCACTTGTGGAACTACCTCAAGTTTAAAAATTACCTGGCACACCACATTTATATCCAAAATTGTAGCATGGGGAATTAAAAATGAAAGACCAAAAAAAGGGAATGCAAAAAGATTTGGTCTCTTTTCTAAATACAAGTATAGCTGTGGCATGGGTGAGTGCCTTCTGCAAACCCAAAATAAAACACAGACCAAGATTAAACAATGATAGGAAGAAGTACAAAGTTCGTCACTTGTATTTTATATACTATATGGACAATAATATTGCAAGTGGGAGGGGACAGTAGTGGAGTGAAACACTTTTCCTTTCAATTAAGGTTGTCATACTGCACCAAAGGGAGTCAAAAGTCAATGGCTTTTCTTTCTTTTTCCCTTTTTCTCTGCATTCTTCCCTTTCCCTCCCCTATTTTTCCTACTATTTGTTTTCATATTTTTTTGTATATGTAATATCACTCAAAACATCAAGTTAAAATAAAGATATTTTAGTGGGGAGTGGAATCCAAATAAAATCTGCTTTCCCTTTATAATGAAGCTGTTTATGTTCATGGTTTTTTAGAGATAATATTTTGTGTTAGAAAAGTAAAGAAGAGATTAATTTCAGAAAGGAAAGGAGTGGACAAGATAGATAAAATTATGAACATTACAGTGACAACAAAGATCAGAATGTAATCATAAATGGTAAAGTCAAATTTTCCTTGAATTGAGCAATAAACTTTATGACTTCACATCACCTTTTGGCAGCAACCCAGAAGTGATTCAGCACTGTCTGTTAGATTTTTTTTTAAACTTGCCATGTTGGCTTCAATCTGGAATGTCCTGGTGGATTCCATCCAAGTGCTAAGCAGATCAAAAACAGATCATTTCATCCCTGTTCATTCATGTAACCATTCATATTTACATCACATACTTTGTGCATGAATTCGAATGAAAGATGAATCAGGATAGATACGATATGGTGGTGTACAAACTGTCCCATATTTGCAGATGAAGTTTTCTTTTCTTGGAGTGGTCAACCACCAAGATATCTTAGGTGAGGAAGAAACCTCTGCTCTATCTATCTCTTTTATGTTCTCTCTTAGGCTGGCCAATTATCAAATGTGGATGCTTAATGTTTTTGATTGGCTTTCACAATTGGAAAGAGCTGTTCTGTTCTTATAGATTGCACAGCTCAGAAAGTGCCACGCTCTGTGCTCAATAATTATCTAGGTCTCCTCAGAAAATATTATTATGAATATTTCACTAGCTTTTGTGTTTTCCTGTCTTTTCATTTCATAACATTCTGAGGTAGCTTTTGCTTACCTCATAACTGTTCTTATTTTTGCCTATTCTATAGGTTATATTTATCACAAGATCACTTAAGCTCTCTTATTTCTGATAGCTTCCTCTGGCTGGTTTACAAATTGGTCAATGCTTGTTCAGGTACCTGATGTTTGTCCTAGTGGACTTGGAATGATTGATGGTATTATTCCAGGTCATTACCTTCCCATCTCTACTGTCTGGTTTTGTATATCATCCTAATTTTTATGTTCTTTCAGGATTTCCCAGCTTTTTGTGAGACCATTGTTAAATAATATTAATTGAGTTTGGCCTGGATCTTTAAACCTATATCTATTTCACAGAGTCATTCAATAAATTGCAATGCCAAGTTGTGTCAGATCAAAACAGATTTATTTGTAACAGAACAATCAATAAATATATCATTCTTAGATATATACAGAGTCTTTTCTTCTTTCGTTCCTCTTAAATAGTCCTTCAAGGAACTAGAAGTCACTATGAGGGATTCACAGTTCTTCCTCTCATAACCTCTTCTTAGATATAGCTAACCTCTTCAGAATGTCCCTTTCTCTTTAGGTTATAGATCTTCTCTCAGATCTCTTTGCTATATCTTCTCATACACAGACCTCAGTCTGTCAGATCCTAATATCTCCTCAGAGTCTTGGATCTTCTCAGTATCTCCAATCTCCCTCAGACAAAATGAGTCTCCACAGAATCTCCTTAGAATCTCCTCATTTTCTTTTTCTTTTATTTCTCATTGAAAATGACAGTTGACAGCCCTTTTATACTTAGGGGTGTGTCCTACAGTATCACAGTGAGGTGCTCAATGCCACCCTGTCATTGGTAGGTTTGATCACCCCATCAAACTCTACTAATTTGTGACTTCCGGGTTGAGCCTTCTCGAGAACAGGCGGCGGTTTGTGATCGTCCTCGACCGCAGCCTGGCTCTTGCGTCGGAGAGCCCCGATCCTGCAAGGTTCGGGGCTGAAGCTGCCTCAGGGGCGGCGGAGAAAGGGAAATCTGCCAGCCAGAGTGAGGGGAGCCGCATCTCCCCCCTTTTGGGTCTGGTCTCTTCCCTCTGAAGACGTTAAGAAGCGGTGGTCAAAAATGGCCACCTCGAAGAGAAGGTCTCAACGGGATTAAGATTGGTGCAGGAGGAAAGAGAGAAGTCGACAGCAGAGGAACCGGAGTATCGGATGGTAAGATCAAGGCACCCGGATTAAGATAAAGATGAGTTTTGAAAAAGAGAAACAGAAGCGGCGCAGTTCCAAGTGAAGAAAAATAAGTAAAATATTTCTGACAGCTATAAGGGGCTTCGAACCGGGAAAGGAAGAAGCCAGCGTAAGAACTTAAGTTTGGGGCTCGGAAAACTTTGATTATCAAAATAAAAGGAAAGGGTTAAGACTCTGTGCAGAAAGTGCCACTTTGTGGAGAAAAATTGGAAGCTAAAGAAGTAAGAAACTATCTTGTTCCTTTGTGGATTGGAGTTGCTACATTTTAAAGAGACGAGGACTTATAGAAAGTGAAAGCTTGAATACACAAAGACGGATTGCCGGACGGATTGGTAATATTGATATAGATTCTGGACCTGGGTTAGGATCATAGAAAATTTAAAGAAGAAGAAACAAGGAAAATTAAAATTTTGGTGGTCATCCAAAGAATTAAAAATGGAGTTTAAAAGTATGAAAGAACTGTTACAGGAAGTGACTGAACTAACTTGGCATGTTGCAGAAAATATGGGCATTCGGGTGCTGAATAAAGAAGAAGAAGCCGTGGAAAGGGTGGAGCCAGCGCAGGAGAAAGCCATTTTAAAAAGACAATTAATACAAAGATTAATACAAATAAAAGGGAAAGGAAGGGTGGCTAAAAAACGGAACCTAAGAAAGTATCTAAAAGGGAACATTTACGAAATTAAGCATGCCAGAAAGGTTCAGAAGGAAAGGGAACAGAAAGGTAAAGAGAGAGAGAGGGATTCAAACTGGATAGAGAAGGGGAGAGCAGGATAATAGGAGGAGAAGGAGCCAGCACAAGCGAAAGCTATTTTAAGAAGACAATTAACACAAAGATTAATACAAATAAAAGGAAAGGGAGGATGGTCAAAAATGAACTTAAGAAGGTAATTAAAAAGGGAACATTTATGAAACTAGGCATGTTAGAAAGGTCCAGAAGGATAGAGAGCAGAAAGGTAAAGAGAGAGAGCGGATTCAAACTGGATAGAGAAGGGGATAGCGGGATAAAAGAGAGGAGAAGGAACAAGAAACAAGAACAAAAGATAGAGAGATACGGGAATTACATAACAAAGAGAGAAACTTGTTTGCATAGAGACAATGGCTGACGTATTTAAAAGGGGGTTCTGCATGAAGAAATGGTAATAAGAATCTATTGTAATTATAAAAGTGTAAAACAATAGGGGTTACTGACAATTTTACTGGTAAAGGTCACATTTTTCATTTCTTATCCACAAAAGAAAGCTAAATGATGATTAGATGAATTGAATTAATTGAAATGATTTTAGAAAGTGCGTAAAATGGGATTTGTCAATAACCAAGATTAGTTATTTTATTATTATTTTGGAACCATAAATAAATTTTAGGGGGATATGTGTTGCAGAACCCAACCGATTAGAGATATATTGTAAGGGAGCTTTTTCCATTTTCTTTTTCTTTTTCTCTATCTTTCGTTTTGAAGGAATGACTATGATTATGTTACTATATTAACCACTGAGGTGTCACTTTCAAAGTAGTAAAAGGGATGCAAGTCTAGGTTTCTTTTTTCATTCTTTTTAGTGTTAACATGTGTATGGATTTAGAATTATGGTGAGAATATGTGATGAAAGGGCAAATCTGACGGACAAAAGAATTCTGTAAATGATAAAAGAGTATTAACAATGTGAAGATAATTAAAGGTTAGACATGGATGAATTTTATCTTTAATATGATGGGCAAATATATTGTTATTTGTAAGATTTATACATGAAGCTTTTAAAATATATATGTATATTTGCAATTAACTCAAAATGAACTGGGGGCTATACAGAATGAGATTAAGATTTGAGATTAGGATTAATTTTTGACCCTTTGTCCGCTAAAATGGAATAGAAGTGAAGTCAAATGTTTAAAAGGAATATAGATCTACTGTCACATTTGCATGTAAAAGTGATGACTCGGGAACATGCTGTCTACTGAAAAGAGCTGTTTTAAAAAATTGTTAAAAATTGAATAAAATTTGGTTAAAAAAAAAAAAAACTCTACTAATTTGTAAACTGCATAGTAACTCCAGAAAGTTCTACTTTCTGACAACCATTCCCCCCCCCACTCATCCTTTTGTTTCACACTAAAATGTGTATCGGTTCAGGCCTCTTACTAATAAATATAGCAGATCTATAGTTACACAAAGTGGGCAGGATGGCTCAGCAGTTAAAGATGCTGAGCTTGTCAGTTGGAAAGATGACAGCCCGGTTTTGAGAACTGAGCATTGTACAATGGGGTGACCTCCCATTCCTTGCCCAAGCTTCTTCCCACCTGGCAGTTAGAAAGCATGCAAATGTGAGTAGATAAATAGGTACCATTTTGGTGGGAAGGTAACAGTGTTCTGTGCACCATTGGTGTATAGCCATAGTGTACAGCTACATGACCACAGAAAATGTATTTGGACAATTTTACATAAATGGCCTTTGTGATCATATAAAAAGCAACTGCATTCTTTTTGCTGATGATGTAAAACTATATGTAAAATATATAAAAATATATATAAACGGGCTGTGATTTGTTTCCCCCCTAAAGAGCGAATTCAACCAGCAATTTTAAAAAGCATTTTCTAATTCTACCTCATTACCTATATCAAGATTAGATACTCAATTTCTATAAAACTGTGGAATTTTTTTTTATTCAGAGACATTTTGATTGTAGTAAAAGTGTTTTAATTCAGTGTGTTTTGCTCTGTTTCAATAATCCAGTGTGCCTTTGGATTTCCAATTACAGCCTGTTACAAACTAGCTAGCAGCCATGGGAGCAACACATCCCTCCCACCCAATTGATCAAATAGCATTTGCTAGTAAACCAATTAACCCTTTACTTGCTGACTTTCAATACTACCTCATTACTTTAACCAAACACTGATTAATTCACTACCTTCAAACTTATAATTTTTCCACCTCATTACCTATATCAATGATTAGACAATCTATTTCTATAAAATAATTAATTTATCAATTACTGGGCAAGTTCCAATTGCCCAGTGTGCTCCCACCGGCAGGGCCTTCTTGGGGTGCCGTTGGCCAGACAATGCTGGTTGGTGGCCCCCCGGGATAGGGCCTTCTCTGTGGGAGTGCCCACCCTATGGAACCAGCTGCCCCTGGAGTTGCGGTTGGCCCCTGACCTGCGTTCCTTCACCCATGATCTAAAGACCTGGCTGTTTTTGCAGGTTGGATTGAGGGGATTGGGGTTTTTAATTGGGTATTTTAGAGTGGGATTTTACTGTTTATTTAGATCAGGTTTAATACTTTTTAAATATTTGTATGTTATACTGTTATGTGAGCCGCCCTGAGTCCTTCGGGAGATGGGGCGGCATATAAATCCAAATAAATCAAATCAAATCAAATCAAATTTAATTGATTTATTGGTTTAATTGATTTATTGTTTTAATTGATTAGTGTGATTAGAGTGTTTAGTGCAAATAGTGTGATTACTGATTACTTTTCAAAGATCAGGATTCATGTAATTTAATTGACTAGTAAAATTAGTGATTTAGTTAATTTAATTGAACAGTGTGATTAGCGATTGGTGTAATTAATTAACTAGCGATTAGTTTAATTAATTGATTAGGCTAATTGTTGCTTAGCAAAATTATTTGACTAGTGAGATTATTGTAATTATTGTAATTGATTAATTGGTGTGATATTGACTATATTGATTACCCAAAATTGTTTCATTAACAATCTAATCAATGTACTATCACAACTAACCTACCATGCCAAGACAAAAATCCAATGCTAAACCACAACCTAAAGAGAAAGAAATCCCCACCAATGAACCACAAGACTCCTACACATGCCCTATATGCCATGAAACTCTAAAGGATAATGAAAATTCCATCAAATGTTCTCTATGTGACAATCATGCTCATCATAGCTGCTTGAGATTAACCAAGCAAATAATTCCTAGAATCATCCAACAATGTGTTTCCATATCTCTGCCAACAATGCAGACCCAAATTGGACAAATATATAGCCCAATCTGAAAGAATTGATACCATAGAAACACGAATAACATCCCTTGACACCATAGTAGCATCCCTGGACTCTTTAAAAGAAAGATTAAATAACCTTGAAAAAAAAGACACAACACAAAAAACTGAACATCCAATAGCTACAAACCATACCACTACTCAACAACCACAACCCAATCCACAAAAAACGATAAATCAAAAAAATAATGATATCCCAATCCTCATCAGAGAAGCTGTCGAGCGCGAATGGAAGCTTCCAAATGCCATTCTATTTGGTCTAGAGGACACCAATGACAATGATGACATCACAATTGTCCGCAACATCATCAGTGACTATCAAGCATCAACCATCTCCCCTGATGAAATATTTGACATTTCCCGCATTGGCCCAGGGATCAAAAACAGAGACGGCTCGGTGGCCCCACTCTTCTGCAGGGTCATTTGCAAAAATGAATCAAGCAAATGTAAATTCATCTACACTATAAATTCACTCGCCAAAAACAACAACAGCCAAAAGAACCTTCATTCTTGCCCTGACTTAATCGTACAGCAACGTGCCCTCTCCTGTGTACTCCACACAGAACTCAAAAAATGTCTAGACAATGGAGAGAAGGACCTGTACATAGACTACTGTGCTGACTGTATCAAAAGTAAGTCACACAACCCACAACTCAGCATCCAACCCTACACCAACCAATCCACCATCACCCAAGACTAGGCACGCATGCCCCTAACTACCTCAATTCCAACTACAGCTGGCCTTAAAGGCAAGCTACTCAATGCAAGAAGCCTTGTGAACAAAATACCTGAATTCCTCCTCTTACTAAATACAGCTAAATTTGACATCATTTTTGTCTGTGAAACATGGCTCGACACATCTCTCCCTGACTCCATTACCACAGTAAGAGACTATCATGTTTACTGATCAGATCGTGAAATCTGTAGAGGAGGTGGTGTTGCTATCTTCTATAAAAAGTCCTTACATCTAAAAAATATCCAAGTCACCCAGAAGCTTGCTCTTCCTGAGACCATCGTCTGTGAACTGTCCTTAAATATCACATTTCGATTCTTACAATGTTACAGAGGCCCTGATTATGACATTGAACATGTAAACAAGCTAAATTCACTACTAACATGGGCATCATCCTGCCTACATGCTTTTATCTTTCTTGGTGACTTCAACCTACCTCATATTAACTGGAGCCTAAATGAATGTAATACTGAACTCATACATGCAACCTTCTACAATGCTGTAACAAATCTAGGACTGGAACAACTAGTAACCAACAATACTAGACTTAACAACTGCCTCGATCTCTGGAATACTCTACCTGTGGTTTCTTCCCCAAACCCCAAAAACTTTAACCTTAGACTGTCTACTATTGACCTCACCCATTTCCTAAGAGGTCTGTAGGGGGCGTGCATAAGTGCACTAACGTGCCTACCGTCCCTGTCCTATTGTTTCTTTTATTTTTCTAATATGTATTCATTTCATGTATTCACAACTATGTTTATCCTTATACTTATTATCTTGTAAGCGATTGACAGAATAAATAAATAAGGTCATAATATACAACTTCAACTTTTTACTTTTACATAATAATACATACTAGTCATTTCTATAACAACAATCCACATAATCGGCAAAACCCAAAATCAAAGTTTTACTTTTTCTACTTCAAGCCCAAAGTCCAAACATGGTTTCCATGTAGAAACAAAATTAATTGTATTCTTTTCTTTAATCAAAACAATTGATTTAGCCAACTGAATCAACATTTGCAGTCCTTTGTTCATTTTGGGAATCAAAGCATCCTTCCTTTTTTGTGTGTAGAATATTCTTTTTCTGTTGGAACATCAAAGTTCCATTTTTTTCCAAGTTCTTTATCCATTAAATCCAAATGAAAAGTCTCTGGTTTTATCTTTATGCTCATTTTAAGAATCTTCTGTATTAAGACGTGAATCCTACCCCAATATTTCTTTACATTATCACATTTGCCATAAATGGTAAAAAGTAAGGAACTTTTTAAAACTTTACATTTACACAAATTTACCAAATCTCATTAAATTATCAAATCTTCCACAAATTCAAGGATCTTGCCCTGCAATCTTGGGTGACAAGGTTAAAATCCCCCAGACAATAACTTGCCACATTCTGTCTGTGTCCCTTGCTTTGGAAGACATCACTCTGCAAAGCTGAGTGCTACTGTGAGTGAAAATGAAGTATTTTCCTGCCCCCCCGAAAAGTATTAAAAGCAGAGCTAAGGGCAGACTCCAGAAACTTAAGTACAGTTGTCCAAATGACTGGGATATGACTGCCACTTTGCCTTACGCTACCACCTTGTAAATCTACCGTCACATTTATTCCCACAAATTCCACAGACAAATTTAATGCCCTTGACTCACTCATCTGTCTTTCTGAATTAATATACCATTTAATACATCTTGGAGGGAATACCATCATTTTGTTTTATTATTTTGCCTACTGGCACGTTTTCCAAAAGTCCCAAATAGATGTTAATTGATTTGATACAGCATTAGAAAGTCCTTATTTAAAGATGCAAGGGTTTTTTTTAAGGATAATGAGTGGAAATATTAACTTTAGATTGTGCTTTATCTCAAATAAGAAACAACTATTGGGATAAAGCTGGAATTTTTGCTTGAGTATTATAAGGATTTTCTACCAAGCATGTCATGAAAATGATGAACATAATTGGGAGGTGATGGATGGGATACAATAAGTTTTTCCATGGGTACAAAATAAGAATAGTTCACCAATCCAACTACCAAAAAAAAGAGCCATGTTTCGTTGTAAGGATAAACTGGGACTGAGTTTAAAGCAGAAGAAACCACCTCATCAGTCAAAGGAAGATTTCAGGCATGCCATTTTAGTAATGGTCTGCCATAGCAAAACCTGTGGATTTTTAACTTAATAACATTTTGAATAGCCATTTTCATTTTAGTTGAGCCAAAGGTCAGCCAAGAGGATTAATCTTAGTTTTTGCATTTGCTAGTTCCTTCCATATCTGTGGAAATAAACTGTGCCTACTAAACTGAAATGATAACAAAAAAAGTGCAAACTCAATCCAAAACTTTTTAAAGCAGCCATGTGATCTGCTCTTGGGTTTTGCCATAAAGAAGCTGTCTTGGTGGTCTGGAAAATTTCATTGCAATTCCTTCTGAATTTCACCACAGCTTGGTGTTACACCAGGGGCTGAATTATCAGTGGACATTTCCAGTTTCAGAATCTGTTATGGACCAAAGTCAAGTCTGAAAAATTGATGAGGGCAGCATATCCCAGCATCTGCTTATTTCTTTGGTGCACCATATGCCCCATAAGTAATAATTGAAAACAGTTCATATCTGGGACGGGAGCCCATCTATGAATCCTAAAAGAGCAAGAAGAGTGGGTGGATTCATATACCAGTAAACCAGCACCCCTTTCTTCATTTTCAATTAAATTCAGAACCAGGCTTCTCCAGAGTCTGGTTGTAAATAATGAATCTTTTAAATTGTTTCAAATGTAACACTTGTCTGAATTCATTATCCCCCTCTGGATTCAGCGAGAAAGTGAGCTTTAAACCAAATGTTTTACAGAAAGCACTGGATCTTGATTTTGCTTGAATTTGGCTGAGCCGTATCTTAAGTTTTTAAAAACATTGCTTTTCATTTATTTCATTTAAAAGGTGCATATGGATGATCATCTTGAAGCATACAACAACTGCGATAAAAACATAAACAATGAAACCAATATTTAAAAATTAAAGAAAGGGGAAAAAAATCAAGAAAGGCCAGGTGCCGAGGTGGTAACTCCACACATTCGTCTCTTCAGTCTTCAGGCTTCATCTTGTCCCAGTGCCAGGAGAGAAAGACAGCTCTTCACCAATTTACAGAAGGCCAAGAGAATGGGGCCTGCTGGATCTCAAGGGAAAGGGTGTTCCCCAGAAAAGGGTCTGCTATAGAAAAGGCTCACTTTTTATTCCCACTAAAGGGCAGTAGTTTAGGGAAGAGATCTGAAATGTGTCCTGTGGCACTGATGATGTTATGTAGTTGGGTTATGAAATGTCTGCAAAACCACAGCCAAACTCAGAGTGCACAAACGACTCCCCTGAAATGTGTTCCCTCCATCTAATCAAGCAGAATAGGAAGATACCCCCAGGGAGAGGCAGTCCCATAGATAACCTGGTCTGATGCCATGTAGGTCTTTAATGGGAATAGGGTGAGATCAATAGTGGATAGTTTGAGGTTAAAGGAGTGGGAGTTAGAGGATGTAACAACAGAGTCAGGTGGTGCATTCCAGGCATTGACCACTCTGTTGCTGAAGTTGTACTTTCTGCAATCAAGTTTGAAGTGGTTTACATTGAGTTTGTATCTGTGGTGTACTCTTGTATTGACTACGGAGTAAAGGCTCAGGTGGATGGTGAATGGCCCCTCGCATAGGGAATAAAGAGGAGCGAAAGGGGAGTGATGTGTGCAGGAGACAATTAGTACAATTCATTAGGGTAAAGATCTGTTCCTGACTTCTTGCCAAGTAATTGCTGCTACAGCGTGGTGTTTGGAGGATGTCAGCCTGGCAACTCTCCAAGCCTGATAAAGGTCTGTAGATGTGAAATCTCATGAAAGATTGTTTGCCGGGTCTCTGCTGGAGAGAAATTCACTTTAACCTAAATAAAAGAGGTTTTATTTGGATGAGGAGTCTGCTTCATGATCTCAGGAAGCCTAGGTCAGTACAGGTCTACCTGGAAATGACCAAGGTATGAATTCTCCTCAACAAAGCCTCCCAGTCCAGGAATGAGAGCAATTGGTGCATAAAAAGTGACTGCATTGATGACTCGTCTTGATGTCCACTATCTCTTAACTAATATCAGCCAAACTGAAGTAACTATGAGCTTCTTGTTTCTCTCTTCTCGTTCTGTCTTAAATGACTTCCTCTGATTAAACAGAACTGTTGCAGAACTATTGAAAGCCATTAGATTTTGTGAGGGCTGGAAGTACCAAGGTCAAACAAAAAAACCGAAGAGAAGGTAGGCCAGTTACAATAATAATGCCCAGATGTCCACCATCTGTCTATTTAGGAGGAAAAGAAGCACAAAGTTTGGGCTTCAGGACTGCGGTATTGCTGAGTCAAGACTTCCCCCCCCTCTATAAGGGAGGGTTTTCTCTGTGGGAGCACCCAACCTCTGGAACCAACTGCCCCTTGAGTTGCGCCTGGCCCCTGATCTCCGCTCCTTCCGCCACGACCTTAAAACATGGTTATTTTTACAATCCAGCCTGGACTGACAGGGGATCGGGATTTTAATCTGAATGTTTATTTGGCACTAATTTAATATTTTTTAATTATTTTAACTTTTGTATTGCCTGTTTTTTATGTACGCCGCCCTGAGTCCTTCAGGAGAGAGGGCGGCCTCTAAGTCCAAATAAACTAAACTAAACTAAACCAAACTATTTTCTAATGTCCATAATAATAAACTAGTTTATCAAAGAGTTGTGTCCTTGAATCTTTCTTTGCTAGCTTTTGAGTTCAAATAATGGTCTGGATGAAGCCTAACAAATTTCCTGTTAACCATGACCATTTTTTTCCATTGGGTTTGCTCCAGACCAGCTTTGGCTGGGTTATAGCTTGGATGTAAAACAGCCAGGAGTCTTTACTTTCTGAAATAAAGATGTCATCCTCATCTCATTTCCAAGACATAACTAGTGACAGAGTGTTGTTTTCCCCCCAACAAATCGTTGGATAGTGGCTTCCTCAGAAGTTTGACAACCCCCACTCCTTGAATGGCATTATCCGGATACAAGGGCCCATTTTGGTATAGTAAATTTTTGGCCCTGATTCAGTGAATTATTATTAACTGTGAGAGCTCTGTTCCTCTATTATTCATGCCTTCTGCTTACAGTGAGATTTATGTGTCAGGCAAAACATACAAACGAAATCCGATTTATTTGATTTATGCCTTGTAGGTACTGCCCTTTGGCTCCATTTCTGTATGTATATTTAAGTCTGATGTATCAGCTCTTTTCTTTGTCAAATCTTTTTGGCTGAAGGTTTGCAATGTTTTCAAGGGTTACAAGATGTGTATGATTCTAAGCTGTATCCTAAGCAAATCTCTGCATTTTCTCCCTGCCCAAACTTTAAAAAACAGTTAAAATAATAAGAATGAAAATGTTTTTTGTACCTAAGCCTTAAAATCAAGTTATCTGACGTCAGGAACCTGAAGGCTGTAACCTAATGAATCTATCACATAAATGACTATAATTTTTTGATAGTTTTAGCATAAGAACTAAATTATTCAATGTAATAATTAAATTATAAACAATTAATATTTAAGATGCACCTCTCACTTTCCAAGCCTTGTCACAAATGTTCAAAGATAAGCCAACTTCTTGTAGATTGTGAATCTAATAGACAAGACATAAACCTTAGTACCTGAACTCTACTAAATCAGTCATGATTTGTCCATCGGAACTCTGTTGCCACCAGAATTGCTTCTGGTTAAGAGGTGCTACTTTTAAAGAGCATAATACCAATTTGGGGGTCTTCTTGAATTTATGGTTCTTCTTGATCACTATCTTGTTTTCTTGTTTTTACATGAGGGGTTTCTGTGACTGTAGTTACCATTTGGATTGGCAACATAACTGTAGGGCATTTGAATGTCTGTTTTATACATCCTGTAAGTTGCCAAGAGTTATTTTGGTTATGATTCGGTAGAAGTATGATCAATCAAACAAGCAAGCAAGGGAGATGGGGAGATGAACAAATGGATTGACCACTCATAATTTATAGTTGGTCTATAAGAATTTGTTTTGAAAAAAAGATGAAAGCATAATTTAAAACTTCAGTATTTTCACTCTTCGGCTACCCTTGTGGCTCAGTCAATCTGGGGCTCATTTAATTCTTGACTTCCTCATATATTTGCCATTCCAAGCTGAAATAAATTTACGCTGATAGGCTGGCTGTTTACTTTCTCAGGAACAGCTTAGTCTTAAGTCCTTACCATGTAAACATTTTACAGTAACTAATGCATTCCGTCTCATAAAAATGTCAAAAGCATATGTCATTAAAATATATTTTTAGCAGAATGAATTTAATTGGAAAATATCGAAAGCTTTTATGACTAGCAATCTGAAGAGAGATAAGATTCCCAACTTCCCCCACAAAAAGAAATATTTCCTAACAGTTATCCAAATTCTATTGCTGTTCTTAATGTAGCCTTTCTTACATGTAATAGAAATATTTTTATATAACAATGTACTTGATTACCTAAATTAGTATTATTCTACTCATCTTTCCTGTTACTTATTTCCTTATCCTTGTACAACTATAACTTTGTTGCTTGTATCTTATGATTTATATTAATTGTTTTATTTAGTATCCTAGTATGATTTATGTTGATTGCTTATTTAGTATCCTATGACTATCACTAAGAGTTATCTCTTATGTTGAATCTATCTTATGATGATTATGATCATGATTTATCACTTGTATGTACACTAAGAGCTTATGCACCTGAGAAAAATTCCTTGTGTGTCCAATCACACTTGGCCAATAAAGAATTCTATTCTATTCTATTCTATTCTATTCTATTCTATTCTATTCTATTCCATTCCATTCCATTCCATTCCATTCCATTATAAATGTTTGAGCAAATAAGGTCATAATACTGGCAAGGTTTTTTTTTGTACTTTAAGCTGTGAAGGGGAAAAATTTATTCTGGATAATACTGTACATTTCCTGAAGGTAGAAGCTAATGATAGGAACTGATTTTGAAAAATTGGTGTGTTCCAAAGGAAAATATTTTATTTACAGCGTTAATCTGAATATGCCTAGGTAAATTACTTCATGGACTTCAATGGGATTTATTTTGAACAACATATAGGATTCTTCCCCATTTTTTCCCTTGCCAATAGCAGTATGCCTTTATTACAACATTAGAGCTATGGAAGTTGACAGAGAACTTCCGATCTTGGTAGCAACTCATGTAGCAATCTTTACCATAAACTCAGATTTATGATGTGAATGTTTGGACATTTGCATCAGCTGCAGTTCCTTTTGCTGTTTTGTTTATTAAATAGCCCTGATGAATATACAGTACATCAGAAGGACAGGACAGAAGATTTATGGAATCTGTAATCCATTGTGTCATATTTTAACCATTAGAAGATACCATATGGGAAGGATAGCCAATAACACCATACAAAATAAATTTCAATCATTGATGTTCTAGCTAATTAATAGGGGCCAAGGGCCAATCAGCTGCTTCACAGAACTGGGTGAATTCCTTTTCTCTTTTCTAGAAGTGGGTTGAACTTGATTTAAAGATGTGCATAGTTTCCAACCAGCTGCTTAATTTAAAATGAGGTATTTTAAACATATTTGTATTTGTTTAAACATGTCTGATACCTTTTATAGGGCTGGAGTTGAGAATGGTGCTTTTGTCTGCATCCAGTTTAGCATTTCATTTCACCACATTTTCATGGAAGGCTACTTACAATAACAGCTCTTGGGCTGGACACAACTCATAATAGAATTGATCATAGGATGTGTGGATTCCACTTGATTTAAGATTAATGCTTTAGATGGAACTTAAAAGGCAGCATCTCATGTACTAAACCAGAGGCAGGCAGCCTGCTGAGCACCCCCAAAGGATCTCCTGGGAAATATATTAATTAATTTAAATATATTTAAAAAGCACCACTAATTACTTGCACATAATGGAAAAGGATCAAGAATGTCCTTTGTGTGTAACCATCAGGATTATCTTTAAAAAAAACCTTTTTATAAAAAGTGACATCACGTTCTTGTGTTGCACATCCCAGATTGAAGAGCTGAAGACATGATCTAAGTACAGTTGAAATAGTTCTCTTCAGGTAATAAGCTAAATATTACACGTAGAAGTTGCAGGAAAGAGCAAATTATCAAGGAAATAGCAGGTTACCCAGGAAAGAGGACTCCTGTGTAGTTGTCTGCTGTGCATGTAAATAACCCATGAACAAAGAATCTGGATGATGTCCCATTTGTAACCACATTGTTTTCAAAGTTCTAGTTCACCAGGTATATTTACTAGGACCACATCATGTCTTCATGTATGAAGTATGTTGTTGTTCAGTCTCTAAATCATGTCTGACTCTTTGTGACCCGATGGACTATAGCAAGCCAGATTCTTCTGTCCTTCACTGTCTCCCAGAGTTTGCCCAAATTCATGTTCATTGCGTTGATGATACTAATTAACCATCTCAATTTCTCAGAGGTGGTATTCAGCAGGTTCTGACCAGTTCTGGAGAACCAGTAGTGGAAATTTTGAGTAGTTTGAAGAACCGGCAAATACCACCCCCGTCTATTCTCTGCCTCCTGAGTTCCAGCTGAGTCTTCTTTTGTTGCCCTGCATAGGAAAATGGAGCTGAAAAGCAGGTTAGTGGGGTGGGGAGGGAATGGGATTTTGAAGTAACCTTCCCCCTGGAGTGGGGAGGGAATGGAGATTTTACAGTATCCTTCCCCTGGCATGCTGACCAAGCCACGCCCACAGAACTGGTAGTAAAAAAAATGAATCCTACCACTGCATTCTCTGCTGTCCCATTCTGCTTTTGCCTTCAGTCTTCTCAATATCAGGGTCTTTTCTGATGAGTACTCTTTTCTCATTAGGTGGCCAAAGTTTTTGAGCTTCAGTTTCAATATCTGTCCTGTATACTTTCCCTTTTAAAGCCTCAACACAGTGCCAAAATGCATGAAGATGTCTTAAACATATCTCTTTACCCATTTATTTGGACATCTGCACAATACCTTTCCTCACTATGTATCAGATCGTCTAAGATCCTTCCAGATCTTCCAAATCTGAGCACCAAAGCCTAACAGAAAGTAAAAGCAGAGAGCAAAATGTGGTGGTTTTGGTCATTTATCCTCCTAGGTATTCCCTTGACCCTCATTCATTCTGTGTACTTTAAATTTGATTAAAACTTAAAATGTTCAATGCCATCCATGTATCACAACTCCAGGAAAAAAAAATGATTATAAAAACAAACAGCCAGAAAGCTAAACCAAAAATGATAAATTCCTATCAATGGGATATCAATGGGACTACCTAGACCCGCACCAATCGGGCTTCAGGCCCGGGTACAGCATGGAGATGGCGTTGGTCACACTGGTGGATGATCTCTGGAGGGCACGGGACAGGAGTCATTCCTCTGTCCTTGTCCTGTTAGATCTCTTGGCGGCTTTTGATACCATCGACCATGGTATCCTACTGCGATGTCTCGGGGGCTGGGAGTAGGGGGCACCATTCTGCGGTGGTTCTCCTCCTACCTCTCGGGCCATACACAGATGGTGTTGACAGGAGGCCAGGAATCAGCCCCGAGGCCCCTCCTTTGTGGGGTGCCTCAGGGGTCAGTTCTTTCGCCCCTTTTGTTCAACATTTATATGAAGCCACTGGGCGAGATCATCCATGGTTTTGGGGTGAGGTATCATCAGTATGCTGATGATACCCAGCTTTTTATCTCCACCCCAACCAACCCAGTGAAGCCCTCGATGTGATGTCCAGGTGCCTGGAGGCGGTGAGGGCCTGGATGGGGAGGAACAGGCTCCGGCTCAACCCGGCCAAGACTGAATGGCTTTATGTACGGGCATCTTGAGTTGTCCAGGATATTCCAACTTTAGTTATGGGAGAGAGGTGTTACCCCCCATAGATAGGGCACGCAACTTGGGCATCCTCCTGAATGCACGGCTCAGTTTGGAGAAGCAGGTGGGAGCCGTGGCCAGGGGAGTGTTTGCCCAGGTTCGCCTGGTGCGCCAGTTGCGCCCCTACCTGGATCGAGATGCCCTACGTATGGTCACTCATGCGCTCGTCACTTCCCATTTGGACTACTGCAATGCTCTGTACATGGGGCTGCCCTTGAGGACCACCCAGAGGCTTCAACTTGTCCAGAATGCCGCGGCACGGGTTGTGATGGCAGCGTCCCGATACTCCCATGTTACACCCCTCCTGCATGAGCTGCACTGGTTACCGGTTGCCCTCCGGGTGAAATTTAAGGTGCTGGTGTTAACCTACAAAGCCCTTCATGGCTTAGGACCAGGATATTTACGGGAGACCCTGCTGCCAGCAACTGTTTCCCATCGTCCTGCACGCTCTCACAGAGTGGACCTCCTTGGGGTTCTGTCAGCCAGATAATGTCAGCTGGTGACCCCTAGGGGCAGGGCCTTCTCTGTGGGAGCACCCACCCTGTGGAACCAGCTCCCTCTGGAGCTTCGGGTGGCCCCTGGCCTCCGCTCCTTCTGCCGGGGCCTTCAAACCTGGTTGTTCCAACTTGCTGACCTGGGCTGAGGGTGGGGATGGGAGTTTTAAATGATTGTTTTTACTGTTTTTAGCTTCTAATTGGGTTTCTCATTTCATTTCTTTTTAATTGTATATTTTGTATTGTTTTATGATTGTATACTGCCCCGAGTCCTTCGGGAGATGGGGCGGGTTAGAAATCCAATAAATAAATAAATAAATAAATAAATAAATAAATAAATAAATAAATAAATAAATAAATAAATAAATAAATATTTTTGGATATTTTTAAGCAAAACATCTTTATCTAGAATATGGCAAAAATAATTAAGACAATTAATTAAGATGTCTATGTAAGAATGGGGATAAGGCATGGGCATGCTGTCTTGGGTGAGCTATCTCCCATGTTTATAAGTAATTTATGAAGATGATATCTTCTAATGCTTTATAGAACACCATCATTTGTGAATTTTCGCTTTGATTTTTTTTAATGTACAAATCATTCATGGATTGCCTTCCTCACATTTTGCCTTGCATGCACGTATAAAGTGAAACATGCTTTTTTCTCCCAGATAGGTATATAATTATCTAAAGTCACCATTTGTTACTATGCCATGTTGAACGAGATGGAGAAATATGCTCCTTCAAATTACTTGTGTTGTGCCAACATCCTACACTTTATTGCCCAAGAGACAGATTAGATTTAGGAAGCTGCTAATTGGATCTACCAAATATATTAATTGTAATCATGCAAAAATAATTCATGGCCAGAATGTTGAATAGGCTGAATTCCAAGTAAAAGAAAGGCTTCATTGTATATGTGCCTTTATATAAAATTGGTTCATGAAGTTTTATTTGCCAGGATTCTAGAAAGTGTAGCAAGATCTAGTTAATGTGATGGCCAATAGTACAGATATCAATAAATTATGATAATATTTTTAAAGCATTGGCTTGTGAAAAGCTATAACTCAAAGGTAGAGTCAAGCAATAGATTTATCTGATTTATTTGTCTATCTAAGATCAGTCATAACTAAGAATAATGACCCTGATTCTAATGCTTAGTAGGTTTAAGATGGCATGGATAGAAAAAAACCTTGGTGAAAATAATAGCTTTTGGTTAAAGATTTAGTAAATTGATATCTGTGCTGTGTCGCTAGGTCATGCCCTTGTTGGAATCTGATTCTGAGGGAGAAGTGGAACAGCTGACAGGTAGTGGGAGTGTGGCTCCGGTGGCTGTGGAGGAAACTGGGGAAGGGCATAGGCTGGCTGGGCATTCAGAAGAAGACCCAGGCCCACCCCTTCTTCATCTTAGGGCACACAGGGAGGAATGGATAAGGGAGCAACTGGTTTATGGGGGACGAAAGAGCCCTGATCCCCTTTATGGGCTGCAGCTGGGAAGACTGTTTCAAAGGGCAAACTGCACATGGCAAAGTTGCTGGAAGCAAAGTGTGCATTATCTTTGTCGAGACTTATCTGGGTTTTGGCGTCCTCCCAACCGTGCGTGCTTTGTTATCTTTTGGAAGTCTGCAATTTATTATCCTGGCCTGTCATGTTAATTACTTCAGCGTGGTTTGTGTTAGGGTTTTTTATTTCTAATTTATCTGTACTTTGGGTTCGGACTGCATTTCTTCCCTTCGTAGACTGTTTTCGGAAGAGTTTGATCTCCAGCCGAGGATAACTGGACATTGGGGGCCAAATTGGAGGCATTAAAGGGAATTTATCTACTTTGGTGACTTTGTTATTTTTGTGCCTCGCCCCTTTGGGTCATCACACACTTTGCAGTTATAAAATGTGGGATTTTAATCAGAGGAAATTTTCTATATTCCTAGAAATCCTATAGTTTACTAGAAGAATATTTTTCCCTATAATATGTAATTGCTTCTATTGAAAATTTATCTTCAATTTTCTGGGATTCCCTTATATTACACGGATAGCATGGAGACCTCTTTGCAGATACTCTTTTGGCGAGTTATCTTAACTCAGGTGACTGGTGATGAATTTTTAAAAGCTGCACAAGTTTTATTTTATTGAGGAAACAAATCCTTATTTGTCTGTTCAGTAAAGAAACCAACACAATTAATAAATAATGTGTTCATACTTTTTTAACTGTCAAACACTCTTAAAAAGTGTAGGATATCACCTATAGTTTATGGAAAACTCACTAAAAGGTGAAAGAAAATAGCAGTCAAATGGACAGTGAAGAAATCTGTTTTGATACTAAGAAACTGCTTCTGAGTGCTCTCTTAACACTATTATAAAACTAAAAATACATACATTAATATTTTCATTCTATGAACAAGACATTTTAACACTGTATGATTCTAGATAACTCTCCTGTGTGCAAGTCAGCTTGGATACAAAGTAGTCACCTGTTAAGAATTTATTAATCAATCCTATGATCAATTAATATTTGTGGACCTTTAAACTCTGTCTATATATTTAAATTATATAAAAAGTCGAGCCCAGGTGTTTTCAAATCAATATTTATTGTAACAAGCAGCTCAAACAAATAAACACACAGAAAGAATATTACCAGTGTCCTCTCATCATTGTTGGTTTCCCCTCAGGTCTTCTTAGTTTTACAACTACCTATATAGTTGGAGTTTCTCTGTCCCTTTAGTCCTCATAAATATAGTTAAGCAGTCTCTAGCCTAGGAATGTCCTCTTTACCCTTCAGCTTGAGGTCTTCTTGAGGTTCCTTGATATTGTCTGCCTATGCAGCACATATATCTCACTGACAGCTTAGTACTTCAGAAACAGTTGAGAACAAAGACAAGTAGGATACAGAGAGAACTGAGGTAAATGGCAGTTAGGCTGCCCCTTATATAGTGTAGGGGCGTGGCTTGTGAAACCAGTACAGGGTATGTGGTGTCACACTGCCATTGGTGGATTTGACCTTTTTTCAAATCCAAACAAATTGTAAATTGCACAGCAACACCAGAAAATCTATTTTCTGACATTTCCTGACATTGAACACAGGTTGGTCAAAGCTATAGCTTATTTGTTCAAATATCTGTGTGCCCTTTTTATATTACAAAGATTTATCTCTTTACTCATCTCCAATTTGCTAACACCTGCAAAGAAAATGTTGCAGAGCAGGACCTACAGTAGTTCTGCAAAACTCTATTAAAACTGATAATATATTATGTATGACAGAAATATTATCTAAAGATATTCTATTTGATAGTCTGACATAATAAATAATAAAAACGTATTAAATTGCAAGGATAGTCTCTGAGTTGAGGCCTATTGCTGATGACTATGTGGAATTTATTTATTTATTTATTTATACTTGAACTTGTATGCCGCCCCATCTCCGAAGACTCGGGCTCACAGCTAAAAACATATACAATAAATATTTAAAAAATAATTAAACAAAGACAAGCCCAAATATAAGACATAAAAACAATAAACATTAAAACCCTCCCTCCCCCAGGGAGGGGTCACAGCCCAGGTTGGTCAAATAACCAGGTCTTTAGTTCACGGCGGAAGGTGCGGAGATCGGGGCCAGGCAAAGCTCCAAAGGCAGTTGATTCCAGAGGTCAGGGGCCGTGACCGAAAAGGCTCGTCGTCAGGAGTCGCCAGCCGGCATTGACCGCCGACGGGACCCGAGGAGTCCTTGCCTATGAGCTCGCACAGGGCGGCCGGTACTAGATATCGGAAGAAGACGCTCCCTCAAATATTGAGGACCCATGCCATGTAGGACTTTGAATGTCAAAACTAAAACCTTGAATCTCACCCGGAGCGCAACCGGCAGCCAATGTAGGCCGCGCAGGAGGGGGGCAACATGGGAGAACCGGGTAACTCCCATCACCACCCGCACGGCCGCATTTTGCACCAGCTGCAATCTCCGGATGGTATGCAAGGGCAGTCCTAAATAGAGAGCGTTGCAGTAGTCGAGTCTAGAGGTGACAAAGGCATGAATAACTGTGCGCAGGGCATCCCGGTCCAGAAAAGGGCAGAGTTGTCGAACTAGACAGAGCTGGGCAAAGGCCCCCCTGGCGACGGCTCCCACCTGCTCCTCCAATCGGAGCCGTACATCCAGGAGGACCCCCAGATTCTGCGCCCTATCCACAGGGGGCAACACCTCTCCCCCTATGGCCAAAGATGGACAATCTAAACTGGGCCGAGATGCTGATACACACAGCCACTCAGTCTTGGCCGGGTTGAGTCGAAGCATGTTCCTACTCATCCAGATCCGTACCGCATCCAAACACCAGGACATCAGGGAGAGGGCATCACTGATCTGGCCTGGGGTGGAAATATACAGCTGAGTATCATCAGCGTATTGATGGAATCGCACCCCAAAACCACGGATGATCTCACCCAGCGGTTTCATGTAGATGTTAAATAGGAGAGGGGAAAGGACCGACCCCTGCGGGACCCCACAAGAGAGAGCCCTTGGGGTCGACCAAACCCCCTCCACCAACACCGATTGCGACCGCCCCGAGAGGTAGGAGGAGAACCACTGAAGCACAGTGCCCCCCACTCCCAACCCCCAAGGCGGTGCAAAAGGATACCATGGTCGATGGTATCGAAAGCTGCTGAGAGGTCTAATAGGACCAGGACCGAGGAAAAACCCCTCTCCCGGGCCCTCCAGAGATCATCCATCAGCGTGACCAATGCCGTCTCCGTGCTATGACCGGGTCGGAAGCCCGATTGATACGGATCCAGGTAGTCCGCTTCATCCAGGAAAAGCGGAACCTGCTGAGCCACCACACTCTCAACAACCTTCACCAAAAAGTGAAGGTTGGAGACCGGACGAAAGTTGTCTAACACAGTCGGGTCCAGGGCAGGCTTCTTCAGGAGGGGTCTCACCACCGCCTCTTTCAAGGCGGAGGGGAAGACACCCTCCCTCAATGAAGCATTGACAACTGCCTGGAGCCAACCGCAGGTGGCCTCCCTGGTGGCATAAGTCAGCCAGGAGGGACACGGGTCCAACAAACATGTGGTGGAACTCAGCTGCCGCATAATTCTGTCCACTTCATCCTCGGAAACAGGATCGAACTCATCCCAAATAACAGTGGCCAGACTACCTGCCACTCGTTCCTCAGACCCCTGTAAATCGGAGGACAACCCGTCCCGAATGCGAGCGATCTTATCTGACAGATATTGGCCAAACTCCTCAGCCCTGTCCCGCAATGGGTCCGGCCCTCCCTCAAGATGAAGGAGGGAACGGGTAACCCTAAACAGGGCGGCTGGGCGGCTATCTGCAGACGCTATGAGAGTGGAGAGATAAGACCTCCTTGCCTCTCCCATAGCCACCAGGTAAGTCCTAATATAGGCTCTTAGCTGGGCACGGTCGGATTGGGAACGGGTCGACCTCCACCTGCTCTCTAAGCCCCTCCGACGACGTTTCATCTCCCAGAGCTCCTCAGTATACCAAGGGGCAAACTGGGATCCACGGCATGTAAGGGGACGCATGGGGACAACCCTGTCAAGGGCCTCCGACGCAGCCTGTTGCCAGGCCGTTGCCAGATCCTCAGCAGAGCTGTGAACAAGGGAAGAAGGAAAAAAACCCCAGTTCTGCCTGGAACCTCTCCGGGTCCATCAGGCGCCTGGGGTGAAACCATCTAAGTGGCTCCTCATCCCAGCAGTGGGGGACAGCCTGTTGGAAGACCAGCCGTAGGAGATAGTGATCAGACCATGGAACGGGCAAGACCGTAGAAGTAACTTGCCCTCTGTCACTCCGCCACTGTTCAGAGATAAAAACTAGGTCAGGAGCATTTCCCCCCTTGTGGGTAGGGCCTTGAATCAACTGGGTCAGGCCCATGGCCTCCATAGAAGCCATGAATTCCTGAGCCAAACCCGAGCCCCCAGGGAAGGCAAGTTGAAGTCCCCCAAGACCATAAGGTCCGGGAACTCCACCGCCACCCCAGAGAGGAGATCGAGAAGCCCAGGTAGGGCCGCTGCCACACAGCTGGGGGAAAGGTATGCTAGCAGCAAGCCCACCCGACCATTAGGCCCCCACCTCAGGAGGAGGATCTCACTCCCGCCTATCTCTGACACAGAGACCTCCCTTGGAAACATGGTCTCCCGAATAATCACGGCCACCCCACCACACCTACCCTGGGCCCGTGGCCGGTGCAAATCCCGAAAACCTGGTGGGCATAAATCAACCAGAGGGACACCCCCCTCTGGGCCCAACCAGGTCTCAGTGATACAAGCCAGGTCTGCAGCCTCCTCCTCAATGATCTCCCAGAGGAGGGAGGACTTATTAGCCACGGACCTGGCATTAAAATACACCAGCCTAAGCCCAGGGATCCTAGTTCCGCTGCCCCCTAGGGAGGAGGCCATAGGGTCAGAGCGCGCAACTGGCCTTAAATGTTGGGTGCGCGATCCCCTTACCTGATATGGCCCTAAGCCTCGCCGTCCTCTTCCAATCCCGACCACCCTGGGAATTGCAGCCCCCACCTCAGGGCCCGGAGCCCCGCCGGCCCCCAACCCCCGCACACTCCCGCCACACCCCAGGCTGCAAGAAGACCCCTCCGTCACCCCGCTCCCAATCCCTTTAAAACATCGAATTAAATTTTTTTAAATTTGACCCTTAGCTCTCAATTTAGAATTTAACCCCTTGGCTGCAGCATGCCACCTCTTGGGATCCCAAGATCCGTCATCAAGGTAAGCTGTCGACAACGCACTGGGCCAGCTCAAGGACAAGGGCGCAGTCCTGAGCGCCCACAATTCCGGGCGTGAGTAGGGTCCCATAACAATAGATGACAAGTTCATAAGGGGATAGGGCAAAGTGTGGCATCACATAATCGGGTGAAAGATGTTAAAAATATCTGAATGTGTCCGTTTCTTGGCAATATTCTGGAAGTAGTTTTTTTTTTTAATTACATTTATATGCCGCCCTTCTCCGAAGACTCAGGGCTTACAATTTTGGAGCACAACCCAATGTGCTCAGCAATAGCCTTCATTCCATTGTATATGCCTGCTTATTATTAAGCGGCATTTTTACAAGGTCAGCTAATTGCCCCCAACAATCTTGGGTCCTCAATTTACCTACCCTGAGAGGATGGAAGGCTGAGTCAACCTTGAGCCTGGTGGGATTCGAGCCTACAATAATTGTAGGCATCTGGATCTTAAGAGCAGGCATTTAACAGCCTGAGCTACCAAGGCTCAGTATAGGTAGTTTGCCCCTACCTATACTCACATCCCTACACACAGATTGTATGTAACTTCCTATCTCAACACTAACTAGGCCCATCCCAGATTAGCCTTTCAGATTAGCCAGGATATTTTTCCAGCATTTGTAAATATTTAAATCAATAGAAAGAGGTATGGTGGCTCAGCAGCTTAAAGACACTGGACTTGTTGGCCAGAGAAAATCCACTCTCTGCATTCCAGCAGTTTGAGTCCTAACACTGAGTGACAGAGTGAGCTCCCATCACTCGCCTCAACTTCTGCCAACCTAGCAATTTAAAGCATGCAAACGTGGAGGCTTCTCCCCAAGATGGCTGCTCACCAGTAGGAAGATTTTTCTCTCCTGCTGACAATCTGCTGATTTTTCTGCCAAAGCTGGTTCTTTGGCATCAGTGCTCCCTGGATTTGAATGGGGCACTTAGGAATGACCCCAGATGATTTTTGGATGGCTGTGGATCCACCCGGGAGGGGAATCTTGAAGATTGCCATTTCCTGTGGGAGCAGCTGGAAAGTCACTAGTTTTTCATCCATCTTTTCCTCTCAGCAGATCATTCTTGTAAGCAAACCTTGGTTTTAACTTCACTTTAACTGGCTAGTTGAATTCTGGTTGAATGCTAATTTATTTCAAACCTCTATTGGATTGATGTAATACAAAATCCATGCTGGATTCTATCCATTCTTTTTGCTTTTCCCCCCTTTGGACTCTTTGTCTGTCTTCCTCTTTTCTTTAAGGAAAATCACTGTGTGTTCCTAGATAGTGAAAGTGTTTTTATTTGGTTTACAGTTTTATTGGACATTCACTACAGGGATTTTGTATTATATCAATTTGCAAAAAAAAATGGAGCTTAGTTTTCTCAATCTTTCTTTTAATTTTGGATCAAAATATCTTCTCTAAAAGCATACAAATTCATGTAGATAAATAGGTGCCACACTTGTGGGACTAATGGCAGAAGCAAGAAACTAACCAGCACTAAACCAGACCAAATGCAAGGTGAAAAACCGGCAGAGAAAAAGGCCCATAATAGGTTGATAGCGCTGCAGAACACTGTTAGCTGCTTTGAGTGATGAGCTAGTTCTCCCCCTGTGGTGCCCCCTGGAGAGCATGCAAGCATGAACTGAACCAACTAGTAATCTTAGGCAGCCAAACTACCACTCTGTAATAACATTGCAGATTCCTGGCTTTCATGTACCAATGCCATGTGTTCAATAAATAAGTAAATTAGTAAATGAAATAGAACCCTCTTGGTCATATCCTATGAATTTTTCATTTGATGTAGAAGGCACCAACAGGCCTCTCCAGACAAAAGGAGAGCTCCACTGAAGCAAATGGAACACCCCTATATTTGACCCCTTGCCGGAAAACTACTTGACCAAACTTTTGGCTTGCTGTCCTGGCAAGTAACATGCAAATCGATGCGATGATAGGATTTCAATTTTGTTGGAAGGAATTAGGTTATGAACCAGCATGGGGCAAACCTTGCCTCAAATAATAGTTTCCTTTAGAGATTTTGCTGTATTCAGTGTGAGACTCATTAGCACATTATTATCTACTGTTGTGCTTTCTTTTAGACACTTGGGGACCCAAAAGCCTGCATTATTTCATGACCTGCATTTCTAATAGCCAAAGCAATATTCAGCTACCTACCAATCAGCTAGCATTCCTTGATCCATTTCCAAAGAGATAACTTTTGACTCATTATAGCTTAGATCAAGTTTATGCTCCCTTAAAAAAAAACCTAACTTCATTAGAATATATTAAAGCAACCGCACATCAGCAAGGGAAATAATCGAGGTCAGATTCAGGAAATCATGTAACTCATACCAGAACTACAGGGAATACAGACGGAAAGGATACACTGAAATGGCCTGTGGAGAGAATGATCTTTCTGTTATAAAAGTTAACCTAAAGCAAAGATTCTAAAAGGGGCCTTAAATTCTGAGTTTTAATAATGTTAAGGTTCTCAACTTTCCAAGGGGCTAGATTGCCAAAAAAGCAAAACAGATGATATGGCACCTAATACCTATCGACTTATAATGTCAGCTGGTAACTTGAGCACTATTTACACTTCAAAACCTTCTCATTAGGGTTTTCCAAAACTTCAAGCAGGATTTTGAAGCCAGCAAACACAGAAGAAAGGTTTCAAAGATAATTCAAGACATTTAACTGATTCGGAAACATCAGCAATAGGGTCATTCCTGTTCTTTGTGATGTACAGTACCACATTGGTTGGTTGAGATGTTGGAACATAAGGAGGTCACTAAATTAACTGCTTAGAATAGACAAAAAAACCACAATTATTTACATTTATGGTAGACTGAAAACCCCTTATGGGCATTTTGGATGAAACAGGAAAAAATGCACTTATGACTTGTGGTTTTGATGATTAGATAAATAATTGGATAACAAAGTGAGTTTTTTTTAATAAACATAGAGTAAGATCATTACATTTTCTGCAAAGAAAATTGGAAGCTTCTATTTTTTTCTTTTGATTCTTTCTCCATGTTTGCTTTTCTTCCTTTTTCTTTCTTTGTGAATTCTGCTCTTTATTATTTGTGTTATTTTTTATGTCTTTTATAAAACTTTAATAACTAATGTATACAAAAAAATGATACCCCCAGATAAATTTTAGCTTAGCTTTAGCAAAGCTTTCCAGTTTTCAACCATTTTTCCCCATCAAGGTGATATCTTTGTCATAGGGCAAGGCTGTGCATTGGAATCCAGGTAAATTATTCAAGATTTGTTTTTAGTCTTACAAAAGACTTTTGCACCATCTTCAAATATTTACACTGAAAAAAATAAAACTATCTGTGCAATTTGCATTTAAACCAGAAAAACTTGCACATTCTATTGAAAACAATGGATTAAGCTACTTCACAGAGTAAAGATATATCTAGTAATTTCATAAATTATACCACTGTATAACTGGAAAATGCCCAACATAGATGTTTGATTAAACTGTTAGAGCAATGTGTGTACAGTAGACTTAAGCCCTTATTGACATAAAGAACATCTGATAATTTGAAGATTATAACAGAATAGAATAGAATTCTTTTATTGGCCAGTGTGATTGGACACACAAGGAATTTGTCTTGGTGTAAATGCTCTCAATGTACATAAAAGAAAAGATAAATTCATCAAGAGTCATAATCATAAGGTACAACACTTAATAATAGTCATAGGATACAATAAGCAATCAAATCATACTGGGAAACAGTCAATATAAATCGTAAGGATACAAGTGACAAAGTTACAGTCAAACAGTCACAAGTGGGAGGGGTGGGTGATAAGGAGTGATGAGAAGATTAATAGTAATAGTAGTGCAGACTTTGTAAATAGAAATAGACGCAATCTACATAGACTTCTGTAAAGCCTTCGATTCAGTGGTACATGACAAACTACTACTAAAACTAAAATCATATGGTATCTCTGGACAGCTGCATAACTGGATAGAAGCATTCCTGTCAAACAGACAACAAATGGTCAAAATTGGGAGTGTCCTATCAAATTCTGTACCTGTCAACAGTGGTGTCCCCCAAGGCAGCGTTCTAGGACCAACTCTCTTCATACTCTACATAAATGACCTCTGTGATCATATTAAGAGCAACTGCGTTCTCTTCGCTGATGAGGTAAAGCTATTCAACACCATAGACAATACTGCTACCCTTCAAAAAGACCTCGACTATGTATCAGAATGGTCAAACAAATGGCAACTTCAAATCTCAACAAATAAATGCTCTGTCTTACATATTGGCAACAAAAATCAGAAAATAAAATACAAGCTGAATAGTCAAGACATTGTTGATGATCCAAACTCCGTCAAGGACCTTGGAATACTCATCTCTAATGATCTAAGTGCTAGAGCCCACTGTAACTACATAGCCAAAAAGGCATTAAGAGTTGTTAACCTAATCCTACGTAGCTTTTTCTCTGGTAATACCACACTACTAATAAGGGCATATAAAACATTTGCTAGACCAATACTCGAATACAACTCATCAGTCTGGAACCCACATTACATATCTGATATTAACACAGTTGAGAAAGTCCAGAAATATTACACAAGAAGAGTTCCACACTCCTCTACTCATTGCAGAATACCTTATGCCACCAGACTTGAAATTCTAGACCTAGAAAATCTAGAACTACGCTGCCTTCGGTCTGATCTAAGTATAGTATATAAAATCATACATTGCAATGTCCTTCCGGTCAATGAATACTTCAGCTTCAATCATAACAATACAAGAGCACACAATAGATGCAAACTCAAGGTTAACCACACCAAACTTGATTGAAGGAAATACGACTTCAGCAACAGAGTGGTCAATGTCTGGAATACTCTACCTGTGGTTTCTTCCCCAAACCCCAAAAACTTTAACCTTAGACTGTCTACTATTGACCTCACCCATTTCCTAAGAGGTCTGTAGGGGGCATGCATAAGTGCACTAATGTGTCTACCATCCCTCTCCTATTGTTTCTTTTATTTTTCTTATATGTATTCATTTCATGTATTCACAACTATGTTTATCCTTATACTTATTATCTTGTAAGCGATTGACAGAATAAATAAATAAATAAATAAATAAATAAATAAATAAATAAATAAAATAAAGTGTTGAGAGAATTACTTGTTTAGCAGAGTGATGGCATTTGGGAAAAAACTGTCCTTGTGTCTAGTTGTTCTGATGTGCAGTGCTGTATACAGTTGTTTTGAGGGTAGGAGTTAAAACAGTTTATGTATGGGATGTGAGGGGTCTGTAAATATTTTCACATAATATTTTCACATAATAATGGGTGGGGTGCTTTTATTTATTTATTTTTTTAGCAGCCAACAGTTGCTGTATCCTGTGTTCCCCTTGGGCCTTCCCTATGCAATGAGGATCATGTTTTCCCCATCAATGCCCCTAGAATTACATTAGGCCTCAGTACCATAAGTGCCTGCCTCCTATTCTAGGAAAGATTCTATCTGGCACTCAAAATAGAATTTGTTCCACTGATAATGTTTGAGGTGGGGACATGGAAACAAATCTGGAGCAGTCATCAATCCTGTTGTTTAAGTGTCAATACCCTGTGAATATGAACAGTTCCATTTGTCAGTATTGTGCCTGTGACAGGATAGGGATCATCAGGAAAGTAGCAGATACTCAGCCAGCATAATTTCCTGCTGGCTCACTGACTGCTCATACGTTAAAGAACATGTTACCCCTGGTGATCCTTTAGCCCAGGGTGTCAAACTCGTGTCATCACGGTGGTGTCATGTGACATATCAGGACTTTTTTCCCCTTTGTAAACTGGGCATGGGCCTGGCCAGCACATGATGCATCCCCATGGTCACATGATCAAAATCCAGTCACATGGCATGCATTTATGATGGTTGTAGTGTCCTGGGGTCATGTAGTTATCTTTTGTGACTTCCTAACAAGCAAAGTCAATGAGGAAGTCAGTTTCACTTAATGACCATATTAAGTAATTAACTGCAGTGGTTCACTTAAAAACTACCTTGCTTAGCAAAGACATTTTGGGCTCAGTTGTGGTCGTAAGTCAGGGACTACATGTACCTGGCTTTTTACTCAGGCAGTGGAGTAGAGTGATTGGTTGTATAGGGCACAAGGCAGTGGGAACTGCTCTTCCTGAGTCTACTTTGTATTTTTGCTTCTGTTTGTTTTGAAATAGTAGAGAAGTTAAGTGGTCAAGAGAACTTGCTTTAAATCAGTGATTGTTAAATGAGGGGGGGATTATCCCCAAACAGCTAATCTGAGGATATCCTAAGGGGCCAAGAAACAACTTGCAATTGTTTGCTCATGAGTTGAGAATCCAGTTTGGAACTGCCACTGTTCAAGACGCTTTTGTAAAACAACAGAATCTGTTTTTGTTGGGTATAATGAAATTATTTGTGATGGGATAATTTGGTCAAAGAGTTTAAGAACCACTCCTTTAAACTGTCACTGTTCCTTTCCTGGTTTTGGTATACCAGTTGAGCTGCAGAGCACTTCTAAATGCATTTAGTTGATGATCTTCTTTTAACAATTTTTGGCTTTAACATTTTAACAGGAATCATCTACAACTACAATGTGAAGACTACAACAGCCACCACTAGGACAAACAGGTTGAAGATTAGTGGAACGCTTCCATGAGCACCAACTAGCAGTCAGAAGATACGATGAAAACTCTTTAATTTCACAATATATGGATGGATATCCATAGTTTCAACTGAGAAAACATGACCATTTTAAACCAAGTCAAGTCCAATTGGTCATCAATGGACACATGGACATGAGCAACAGGTACATTTATTTATTTATTTATTTATTTATTTATTTATTTATTTATTTATTTATTTATTCGACTTATATGCCACCCCCTCTCCGAGGACTCGGGGCAGCTTACAATTAAAATACAACAATAAATTAATTAATTTTAAAAGTATTAAACAATTAAGCCGAATTAAAATTTAAAACCCCTGATTAAATAACCCCCACCCAAGAGAATCAGCACAGCCCAGATTGTAAAAAGAGCCAAGTTTTCAAATCATGGCGGAAGGTGCGAAGATCGGGAGCCAAACGGAGCTCAAGTGGAAGAAGATTCCACAAAGTGGGAGCCGCCATAGAGTAGGCCCTCTCCCGGGTCGCCGCCAAGCGACATTGTGTCGCAGGCGGCACCCCGAGGAGACCCCGTCTGTGTGCCTGTACAGGTCGGTTGGCATTTGATGTTGGGCGGAGCCGTTCCCGTAAATAACCTGAACCCATGCCCTGTTGGACTTTAAATGTTAATACCAAGACCTTGAATCTCACCCGGAGGGCAACCGGAAGCCAATGCAGGCCACGCAGGAGGGGTGTAACATGGGAGTATTGGGAAGCTCCCATCACAACCCACGCAGCCGCATTCTGTACCAGCTGAAGCCTCCGAGTGGTACGCAAGGGCAGTCCAAGGTAGAGAGCGTTGCAGTACTCGAGGTGGGAAATAACGAGGGCCTGAGTGACTCTGTGCAGGGCATCCCGGTCCAGGAATGGGTGTAACTGGCGAACCAGCCAGATCTGGGCAAAGGCCCCCCTGACCACGGCCCCCACCTGCTCCTCCAGTCTGAGCCGTGAGTCCAGGAGGATCCCCAGATTCCATGCCCTGTCCATGGGGGGCAACACCTCCTCCCCCATGAGCAAAGATGGAACCTCAAAACTGGACCGAGATGTCAGTATGCACAGCCACTCTGTCTTGGCCGGATTGAGTCGAAGCATGTTCCTGTCCATCCAGATCCGTACCGCTTCCAGACAACGGGACATCACAGAGAGAGCATCACTGATGTGGCCTGGGGTGGAAATGTAAAGCTGAGTGTCATCAGCATACTGATGATAACTCACCACAAAGCCACAGATGATCTCACCCAGCAGCTTCATATAAATGTTGAACAGGAGGGGTGAGAGGACCAAGCCCTGCGGCACCCCACAAGTGAGGTACCTAGGAGTCAACCTCTGCCCCCCTGCCAACACTGTTTGCGAACGTACATATTGTACAAAAGAGACAATCAAGTAAAAAAAAGGAAACAAAAAGACCAAAACCCTTCTCTCACCAACAATCAACACCCAGATGAGCATAGATTAACACTAAGATTAATATTAGACCAACAATCAAGAAGTAAACAATACCCCAATCAGGGAACTGCCAAAGAAGCTAATAGTAAACAGCCCAACCAAAGAACCAAAGAACACTGGCAGGCAAGTCACTAGAATATAAACTGACAGCAAATTCCACTCTTTACTAGCATTACTTGGTTTGGGTAATGAAATGTCTGCAACAAAACAACTAAGCTCAGAGAACCCCAAAGGACCCTCATGATTTTAACATTACATATATTTTTAAGATGCTCTGGTGGGTTAGAGAAGGATGTAATATACACATTTGGCAAAGTTACCAATCCATAACAGTTTCTCATGTTGGCTCCAAAGCATTCTTTTCCTATATTAAGTGGACAAAAGGTAGGTAAGTTACTCTTAATTTGTGCCCAGCTCTTGGTAATGTCTTGGGCATGGATGTTTTCTCTTGATAGTATTTTGGAAATGGTCTGCCATTATTCTCTTCTGAGGTTTTCTTGATTTTTCCAGGGGAGTCTACAGCCCTAGAATTTTCACCTCATGTCCTATTCAAGGCCTAGCTGTTGTACAAGCAGTTTCCCTTTTGCAATGTCCCTTATTTATGACTGTTCTTGAAGACAATTAATAGACAGCTGCAAAGAAACATTCTTCTGAAACTAAACCTGAGGGTTCATTTTGTTGTTTTAGTTATTTGTCCGTGATTTAAAGATCTTTACAATCTTTCCAAAATTTGAAGAGTGAGCCAAAGAAAATATTAATCAAAGGAATACTATGCCTTCCAGCCAATGATTCAGAAAACTGAAAGACATCTTATTCATCTCAGGGGAGAAAAATTGCACAAAAGCTAAACATGTTAAAAAGAAGCCTGAACTTTAGAGTGATGAGGAAGGAAGATTGGCATAAAACTGGCAACTTTTGTAAATGTAATATACCTAACAATATGTGAAACACATGCACAAACACATATTTAGTATCAAAGATCTGATGCAGCTATTAAGAAACTAACAGAGGCACTAATTGCTCCTAACGTCTTTACTGGCCTCAGCAGTTTTCTTATGTGTCTGTGCCTTTTGTCTAGTGCAGGGCTGTCAAACTCCTGGGCTGTGGGCCAGATGCATCACGTGCTGGCCATGCCCATGCCTGGTTTAGCAAAGGGGGGAAAAAAGTCCCGATACATCATGTGACGGCTCTGTGACGATGTGAGTTTGACACTCCTGGCCTAGTGTCTAAATTCACCTGCTGCAGTTTCGTTCTCCATTTTTAGCAATTTTATTCCTCTAATGACTTCTCTGAAAAGCTCAGCAGAAAGGATCACCCCAATTAGACTTGTACATTCCTGCTCATCCAAGAGATGTCGCTGATGGATTCTACTCTTAGAGAATGACAAAAGTCTCGGGTAATGAGATTTTTAAAAAATCTGTTCCAACTTGCCTCTTCGTCTACCTTAAGCTTAGTAGTTAATGTTTACTACTTTTTACTGAGAGAATTTTAATTCTTCCCTAACTTCATAAAAATGGTCTTGGACCTGCTGGAACTTTCCCGTCCCTATGTTTATAGCCTTGGACAAATACAGGAAAAAGCCCACTTGCTCTCTTTGACCTCTCCTTGGCAACTGATAATTACCTTCCTTAGCCCAAAGGGTTGAGGCATTTGGGAATATGGGGAGATGCTTTATTTAGAACATATGACCTAGGGTTTTGCAGTCGCCTTCAGGAGTCACTTAGTGTTTATTTACATTATATAAAATTAGAGGAAATGAAGGGGCATGTGTTGGAAACGGCAACTCTGCCCTGTTTGTTACGAAGTCCCCTAAAATAAATGTTTTGCTAAATGCCAGCAGCTTTGCACATTTTGGGACTAAGGCTCTTGGATGATCAGGCATGACCACGAGGCTATTTGGATGTACTGTAAATATAGTTTTGTAAGAAGATTATGCTCCAGAAGACATTAAATATATGTATGAACTCTTATAGGCCTGCATTTTGATAACTAAAGATTGATGATCAAAGTTAAGGAATAATCAATAGTAAAAAATAATTGATGAAGTGCCAAATTTTGTCAGTGTACTTCCAATCCTCCTCCTCCTCCTCCTCCTCCTCCTCCTCCTCCTCCTCATCATCATCATCATCATCATCATCATCTAAATATGTATTACAAGACACTCAGTGATTCTGGACCAATCTTTGAAATGTCCCTTTTCAAAATATTCACATGCTCTTTTTAAATAGTGAAATAGCTTTAAGGACTCTTAGAAAAGGACTCTAGAACTGGGAGGGCCAAACCAGCTGAATTCATTCTGTTAATTCATTTCTTTGTGGTATTTATAGATTGCCTTTTCAGAAACATCACCAAAATATTACTCTTTGAAATGTAGCAGAAGGCACAATAGACCCATTTAATTTTCCATGCAAGCTTTTGGACCTTTCTCCCCATCCCAAATGATGATGAATAGTTTAAAAGGACAGTGGCTGGAGCTCCTGTGTGTCCATGCCTCATTATAGATGAAGCTTCTTTTTTTTTTTTTAACCAAATTTTATTCAATTTTTAACAATTTTTTAAAACAGCTCTTTTCAGTAGACAGCATGTTCCCGAGTCATCACTTTTACCTGCAAATGTGACAGTAGATCTATATTCCTTTTAAACATTTGACTTCACTTCTATTCCATTTTAGCGGACAAAGGGTCAAAAAAATTAATCCTAATCTCAAATCTTAATCTCATTCTGTATAGCCCCCCAGTTCCTTTCGAGTTAATTGCAAATATACATATATATTTTAAAAGCTTCATGTATAAATCTTACAAATAACAATATATTTGCCCATCATATTAAAGATAAAGTTCATCCATGTCTAACCTTTAATTATCTTCACATTGTTAATACTCTTTTATCATTTACAGAATTCTTTTGTCCGTCAGATTTGCCCTTTCATCACATATTCTCACCATAATTCTAAATCCATACCCATGTTAACACTAAAAAGAATGAAAAAGAAACCTAGACTTGCACCCCTTTTACTACTTTGAAAGTGACACCTCAGTGGTTAATATAGTAACATAATCATAATCATTCCCTTCAAAACGAAGATAGAGAAAAAGAAAAAGAAAATGGAAAAAAGCTCCCTTACAATATATCTCTAATCGGTTGGGTTCTGCAACACATATCCCCCTAAAATTTATTTATGGTTCCAAAATAATAATAAAATAACTAATCTTGGTTATTGACAAATCCCATTTTTATGCACTTTCTAAAATCATTTCAATTAATTCAATTCATCTAATCATCATTTAGCTTTCTTTTATAGATAAGAAATGAAAAATGTGACCTTTTACCAGTAAAATTGTCAGTAACCCTATTGTTTTACACTTTTATAATTACAATAGATTCTTATTACCATTTCTTCATGCAGAACCCCCTTTTAAATACGTCAGCCATTGTCTCTATACAAACAAGTTTCTCTCTTTGTTATGTAATTCCCCATCTCTCTTTCTTTTGTTCTTGTTTCTTGTTCCTTCTCCTCTCTTTTATCCCGCTATCCCCTTCTCTATCCAGTTTGAATCCTCTCTCTCTCTTTACCTTTCTGCTCTCTATCCTTCTGGACCTTTCTAACATGCCTAGTTTCATAAATGTTCCCTTTTTAATTACCTTCTTAAGTTTCATTTTTTGACCATCCTCCTTTCCTTTTATTTGTATTAATCTTTGTGTTAATTGTCTTCTTAAAATAACTTTCGCTTGTGCTGGCTCCTTCTCCTCCCTATTATCCTGCTCTCCCCTTCTCTATCCAGTTTGAATCCTCTCTCTCTCTTTACCTTTCTGTTCCTTTCCTTCTGAACCTTTCTGGCATGCTAATTTCGTAAATGTTCCCCTTTTAGATACTTTCTTAGGTTCCGTTTTTTTTAGCCACCCTTCCTTTCCTTTTATTTGTATTAATCTTTGTATTAATTGTCTTTTAAATGGCTTTCTCCTCTGGCTCCACCCTTTCCACGGCTTCTTCTTCTTTATTCAGCACCGAATGCCCATATTTTCTGCAACATGCCAAGTTAGTTCAGTCACTTCCTGTAACAGTTCTTTCATACTTTTAAACTCCATTTTTAATTCTTTGGATGACCACCAAAATTTTAATTTTCCTTGTTTCTTCTTCTTTAAATTTTCTATGATCCTAACCCAGGTCCAGAATCTATATCAATATTACCAATCAGTCCGGCAATCCGTCTTTGTGCATTCAAGCTTTCACTTTCTATAACCTGTGTCTCTTTAAAATGTAGCAACTCCAATCCACAAAGGAACAAGATAGTTTCTTACTTCTTTAGCTTCCAATTTTTCTCCACAAAGTGGCACTTTCTGCACAGAGTCTTAACCCTTTCCTTTTATTTTAATAATCAAAGTTTTCCGAGCCCCAAACTTAAGTTCTTACGCTGGCTTCTTCCTTTCCCGGTTCGAAGCCCCTTATAGCTGTCAGAAATATTTTACTTATTTTTTCTTCACTTGGAACTGCGCCGCTTCTGTTTCTCTTTTTCAAAACTCATCTTTATCTTAATCCCGGGTGCCTTGATCTTACCATCCGATACTCCCGGTTCCTCTGCTGTCGACTTCTCTCTTTCCTCCTGCACCAATCTTAGTCCGTTGAGACCTTCTCTTCGAGGTGGCCATTTTTGACCACAGCTTCTTAACGTCTTCGAGGGAAGAGACCAGACCAAAAGGGGAGATGCGGCTCCCCTCACTCTGGCTGGCAGATTTCCCTTTCTCCGCCGCCCCTACGAGGCAGCTTCAGCCCCGAACCTTGCAGGATCGGGGCTCTCCGACGCAAGAGCCAGGCTGCGGTCGAGGACGATCACAAACCGCCGCCTGTTCTCGAGAAGGCTCAACCCGGAAGTGCCATTATAGATGAAGCTTCTGTGCAGCAATTTTCGGACTGGTTTGGTTTTCAGATAAGTTATGGGTGCTCCATTACAGTGGTTATCAAGAAAGAGACTGGCCAGCCATTTATCCAGAATGGGTCTCCTACCTGAGCAGAAGGTAGAAGACCTCCAAGATCCCTTCCAATGCATTCTATGTTTTTAAGACCTGAGCTGATATGTAGTACCTAGCAAATTCCTGTATATATTTATCCATTCATTACTGATCTAAAAGCAGCTACACTCAGATTCTTTATTTCCATGATTTCATTAACAACTTTTGTTTGTTATTTAGCTCTTCTTTTTCATATGTCTTTTTTTTTTTAAAAAAAGGGGTCGGGATGGGCTACAACATTGTGACAATTTCAGGAAGATCATGCTGAAGACTCCAAAGACTCCATTCTTCTGAAATTGTTTGTTTTAACTTGTGCTTTTTCCACTCAGTCTGAATCAAAGCAGTTGATGTTCTGCTATACTTTGATAATGTTTTATAAGTTTGGACGCATGGCTCTCTGCTTGCGTTTCTGTATCTCTGAACAGACCACAGTCTAATGAAGCCACCGGAGATACTCTTTAATTTGTGTTGTTCACGAAATAGAATAGTCTACAGTTAGTTTAGTCAGACTGAAAGTTATCTGTAACCTGTCCACTTTGAACAGCCCAGTTACCACATGATAAAGTTCAGTTCCTTTCCAAAGGGTACAATTTCTTTCCATGCTTAATTCCCAGGAGTAGGTGAAATTTCTGTCTTTGCTGTGTAAGGATCTGTTGATCTGCTCTGCTTTATGTTGGCATCCGATATGCCACTTTCCACTTAGGTCCTTGCTTCATTTAATCTTCAGAGACCAATTAAAGTTATTTGATCTTTAAACATGTAATCAATTGTAGTGACACAAATAGATGTAAATGGGTATTTGTCTTAAAACAAGGGTTTTTTTAAAAAAAAATCTAATGTAAATGTGGTTCCCATTACCTAAAGACGTAGAACATGAACGGACCAGGCCATATACTGGATTGGGTCAGATGGAGATCAGCAAGTTTGGAATTCTGGAAAGTCTTCAAAGTGGCCATGGCAAGGGAAAGAAGGCCACGGAGAGGTTTTGGGTATGCCTTCTCCCTGGGCATTGCCCTTGTGGGCCATTTTGGCTTGGATTGCAAAAGCAAAAGGCAGCCTAGCGTCCATAGAGACACCTTCCTGCATAATGTCTGATTGATACTTTATGCTTGTCAAGTCTTACTTGGAATGACATTAGTAGACATAGGTTTAGCTGGTTTGTCTATGGACTGTTAGACCAATGAGTTTTTTTTAAAGACTAGTTTCTCCTGAAGGAGCACTGGTTGTGCATGGTGCAGAGGATTGATTTAAGCTGAATAAGAATGCCAGGATCTGCCAGCGGTCCTTTGCTGATTCTGTTACCAGAAGTAACCTTACAGGATTTCTACTGATTCTGCCAACAAAGAGTTTCACACGGTACTACATTCTATTGTTTAAACTATTTTGGTGTAGAGAGGTGGCATTTTTTCTATCCCTATTTCATTGTTCCAGAATCGGGGCCATTTTCTACCATCACAGACATTTCCTTGAGGAACTGGTTAATGATGGAGATTGCTCATTCTCAGTCTTTCATTCCTGATTCATCCAATGCCCTTCCTCCATGCCTATTAGATTAACTAGGGGAGAGGGGGCACAGAGCAAAGCAGGAGAGGGCATCTTAACTGACCTTATCAACCTCTCTTCTCTGCCAGTGACCTGTCAGTTGAACTATGGCTGAGCATGGATCGAGTGCCTGCAGTGTGTATCCCACATCCCCTGTCCTATGTAAGGAAAAACAATTGATGACATTCATTCATGATACCACGGGAATCTACCAGCCATTTCCCTTAAATCGTCCCATATTACAATTGTAATGGCTGGACTACTCACCAACTTTGTACCAGAGGCAAGCTTTGCATTTGGGATGAAGTAGTTTATGCCAGCATACTTTTCTGTTGACCCAAGGAGTACAGGATACCCACAGTATATAGGATATATGCAGCCACAGTAGCACAGTAGTTAGAATGCAGTGCTGCAGGCTACTTCTGCTGATAACCGGCTTCCAGAAGTTTGGCAGTTCAGGTCTCAACCACTCAAAGTTGACTCAGCCTTCCACCCTTCTGAGATCAGTAAAATGAGACCCAGATTGTTGGGGGCAATATGCTGAATCTGTAAACTGCTTAGAGAGTATTGTAAAGCATTGTGAAGCAGTATATAAGTCTAAATGCTATTGCTATTGCTATATCAGCTTCTTTGATCCCCACAATGGATGAATAGCTGCAAAAACTGATGGAGTTAGCAGAGATGGCTAAGCTGACTGTTCTGATTAAAGAAAAAAATACAAATACCTTTATCTGTACTTGGAAACCACTTCTAGACTTCGTGATTCAGGTGGGAAAAAATGAAACTTTGATTTTGGGTTTTACCAATTAGATAGATTGGTTGTTATAGAAATGGCTAGTTTATATTATTATGTAAAAGTAAAAAGTTGACGTTATATGTTAATACCTTATTTTACTGTACCAAAGGAGTCGGAAGTCAATGCCTTTTTTTCCCTGTGCTTTCCCTCACTATCCACTTCCCTTTTTTCTTCCCTAATTTCCCTAATATTTACTTTTGTATTCTCTTTGTATGCCATATTATAAACCTAAAAAAACCTATAATAAAAAGGGGGGAAAGGATATCAGTTTCTTTAGGTTTCACCAGTGGTGGGATTCAAATTTTTTTTACTACTTGTTCTGTGACCGTGGCTTGGTGGGCATGGTAGGGGAAGGATACTGTAAAATCTCCATTCCAACCCCACTCCTGGGGGAAAGTTACTGCAAAATCCCCATTTCCTCCCCTCCCCACTAACCTGCTTTCCAGCTCCGTTCTCCTGTAGCAGGCAACAAAGAAGTCCCAGCAGATCAGCTGGGACTTGGGAGGCAGAGAATAGAAGGGGGCGGGTATTTGCCAGTTCTCCGAACTACTCAAAATTTCCACTACTGGCTCTCCAGAACTGGTCAGAACCTGCTGAATACCACTTCTGGGCTTCACCATATATTGGGTCTTGCTCACCCACCTGTTCATAAGAAGAGATTGGACAAGCTATTTGTCTGAAATGGTAATGGCTTGAGCTGTGGGTTGCACTAGAAGACCTTTAAGGTCCCTTTTATTCTGTTCTGTCCTGTTTTTCTCCTCCCTTTCATACATGTAATCTAATATGCATGTCCATGAAGCTAGTGCAGTTAGGACCCAGAAACAGTGGTTCTTAATTACATTCCTTGTCTTGTAGAATGCCTCCCTTTGATTGAAACCAATCTGCTAGTTTTTTTGGAAATTGGTCCAATTAGAGCTTTTCTACAGAGCATTTGGGGAATAACTGGAGTCACAGAAGCTGCTGTTTTGATTGTACCGATGAAAGCTGCAACACGTTCTCTAACATACACATTAAAAAAAAAAGTCCATTAAAAACGGTGATCTGGTTTTAGCACTGGATTGCCATACTAACACAATGAAATAATTCATACTGATCAGCCATTCCTCACCTATTTTTTGAGGACCTATATTTCTCCATTTTAAAAAATAACAAATGTTACATTAAACCCAGAGTGTACTTCTTTATAATGTGTGAGATTTTTTTTTATTTGCTCCTTAAAAGTGTACTGTGTTTGATAATTTCACTTCTCTGCATATTGGCAACATTTGCCACAATTATTTATACTGTTATATAGGAATGTTTTTAAATAGTCAACCTCTAATGTGAGATTGAGATGCTTTTCAACCTTTTCCTGCCAACCTATCAACTATACAGACAAACTGTTCAGTAGCTGCAGTGGTATTTTATGGCCAAGGTCAAAACTAATTCCAAGTAAAAGCAAACAAGTTTGTTTTTCGAGAGAGATACAGAAAATTACAGCAAGCTACTCCAACATGGATGATTTACCTGCAGGATCAAGCTTCCATTTATTCTATGATTGAACACTTGGGAAATTTGACATCCAACCCCTAGAAAATTGTACAAGAGCTTTATGTTGCTGCTATTATTCTATTTCTCCCAGGAATCTCGTACATTTTATTACATGGAGCTCCTCAACAATAAGTGCAGGGTCAATTAAATTGAGTGATGCTCTGGGCTTCCTACTTCAAAAATGTCCCTTGCATTGGAGATACATATTTCAAAGAAAATAGACTTTGGGTTATATATTTCAAAAAAGGTATTTATTTATATAGTGTATGGCAAATACATAGACTTACAGTGGTTCAAATGTTAATGTCCAGTCCACCCAGCCATTCAAGGACAGGGTGGTCAATGTTGAAGAAATCAGACATTGGGCAGATGTAAGCTCTTGATGGACATTCAGACACAATGTGATGAATATTTGTCAAGGAGCACCACAGTCACACTGAGGGTTAGAGACAAGATCCCACTTAAACAATGAGTCCTGGCAGACACCATGTTGGGTACGGATCCTGTTCAGAGTTGACCAATGCTGGCAAAGAAGGTCAAAACCTGGCACCTTTTGTGTAGGATCATCTACATGATTGCCTGTATCTGGATGTTCAGCAGCCCATTTGGTTTTCCACTGTGTGTTGATGTCAAGGTTGTTAGACAGCTATTGTTCAAAAATGTTTCATGTCTCTCACTCTCTTTTTACCTTCTTCAGCATTAGACTTCTAAAAACAATAAGATGGTAGACATTACCATCACTTCATTTGAGACTGCAAAGGTCTACAGAGTGGAGATAGACATTATTTTTATATAATGCAGACCTTGGAATAGCTGCCCTGAATCCAGAGTCAACAATTATCTAATAGCATTCCTGTTCTATACACTAATATGCCTCTGCTGAGTAAGATGGATTGAACATGTACTGAAATATCTTAGAAATTAGAGTTAGAAAAATAATGACACAGAAATAGCTGGACTTTTGTTCAAGTAGGCCTGGCAAAATTGTTCTTAGAAAAAGGATATTTGCAAAATTCTTAGTATTCTGGATTTTGTATGGATACTTGTCCAGAAATGTCAGAAAATGGTACCAAAGTATAATGAATAAGCTAACACAAAAATCCTCCTGATGAGATTAGTTTGCCTAATTGTTCCAGCAATGGGTTACCACTGGAGTTGCAGCACAAAGCCAGATTGAATTTCACTCTAACTACATGAGCAAATGAAGTTTGACTCCAATTTAAGCTTCACATCAACATACCAAATGACTATAAAAACAATGCCACATGTGTTGGTGCCTCTTTTTAATAAGTGTCTTCCTCAATTTTCCCTGTTATGATAGGAACATACACAACATTAACAATATTTGAAGGGATTTCAATTGTAGCCAAGGGGGAGAAATGTATCCAGGGCACTTGGAAAACATGGTAGAATTAACATTGCTGCCTTTTGGAAGGTGGTCATTGCCTTAATTATGCTGTCATTTTCTTAATAATTAAGACCAGGGATGGGCTGCTGGGTGTTTGCAGGGGTTCAGGAGATCCTCAAGCTAAGATTCCGCACAGTTTGGAGAACCTCCAAATCCCACTCCTGGCTGGCCCCGCCCACCCTACCCCACCTCTTCTAGGAGTCCCCACACGTTCCATTTTGGATGCAGGTAAGTGCAGGGTGTGCACGGAGGCTCGGGGAGGGTGGAAAATGGACCTCCCGGAAGTTTGGAAAGGCTGGAAACGGGCCTGTTTCTGGCTTCCAGAGAGCCTTCAGAGCCCAGGGAGGCCATTTTTGCCCTCGCAGAGGCTTGAGGAAAGCCTCTGGAACTCAGGGAGGGCAACCCCCCTGCCATGGTGCAGGAGGCTGACTAGGCCATGCCCACTCTCCAACCGGGTTGTTGCTAAAATTTTTGAAACCCACCCCTGATTAAGACCAAGGGCATCTTCCTGTTACTTTGGATGACAACTGCCAGTAACACTAAGCAGCATGACAAGTAGTTATGGATTATGTGAGCTGTAGTCACAACATTTGGAAGAGACAAATCCTTCGGATTGGAAAACATCCTCATGGCCAAACAATCTATATACTACTACTACTACTACTACTACTACTACTACTACCACCACCACCACCACCACCACCATTACCACCACCACCACCACCACTATTACTACTACTACTAAAGACTAGTTAAAATAATCATTCTTGGTTTAAGTATCTGCTTGAATTAAGAATTTAAAAAATCCAGCTGCATATACAGTATTCCAACTAGGACAGAACTGAAATAGTGCATTGATGATAGCTTCCATAGTGTGCAGAATGAGCTAAACACACCCACACCCACCCATGTATATGTATAATGTAGACTTCCTTCCCCCATCAGTGAATACATGGATGAATGACTGTATGGCATGATGTCAGTTCTTTAAAAAGGAAAAAAGTATAGCCAATGGCATACTTCAGAAATAAAGCCATTTACTTTACTGTTTTTGCAGAGTTTCTCATCAGAACTTTAACCTTTCCAAAAAGGCAACACAAATAATGTCTCTTAAATGGAAATGTTTGGAAGAATTGAAATGTAAAGCCACTTTACCACTTTAGCAAATACATATTTTGTTTTCTTCCAACAGCATGTCTGAAAAATAGCTTATAGAGATTTTATAATGGTAAATGTAATTAGTTTTTTAAATGTTTGTAATTTTTTTACAGATTAAGGCATAAACTTATGATCTCTTCCTTTCAGCCTGTTTGGAGAAGCAGGCAGGCCAACAATTAATGCTGAAAACAAAAGGTACCATTCAGATAGTCAAAGAAATCTATATTTTCTACATCAACTGGAGAAGAGACTAATTTTCAGAAAAACAGGTTTAATAAAGGAGAAAGGAAAACCAAGGCTTATTTTTTTTTCCTGACAGTTTGCTTGTATTAAGTGATATTCTCTCTTTCTTTTCTCATGTTCATTTATTTCTCAATTTGGTGAAGAATTTTCAAACATAGATCAAACACTATCTTTTACCTCTGAACTATATTAAAGAAACATGTTAGTGATGACAGGAAGTGGGACTGGATGTGATTGCTTCCTCCAATTTATCTAGCTCTCAAAAGTAGCAAGTAGTTGGTTAGTCTTGGTTGTCAGGAAGCAAAAAAAAGATGAATAGCAGCAATGGATGTTTATATACTTTTCTTTGAATATGAACTGAATTGTCATTCTTGGTGATCAAAAATGTATCGATCTTGTTCCAGCAAAGAAAACAAAATACTAATTGCTATAGTTTTAAGTGTTCTCTGTCTGCAGATAAAGTTAGCAAACCAACAGCCCTTTTGGTCTCCCCTGTGCAAAGAGTAAAAACTACAGCAGAGGGTTAATGTCTGATGGCTGGGCATGGAGATAGGAGAAGAGGGTTGATGCCCAGGGTAGGGGATTGTACTGTGTACTGGGAGACCTCCAATGTGCCTTCCAATTCTATGATTCTATTAGTCTCTTGAGAAAAGAAAATGCTGGAAGAAAATAACAATAGCAATAGCACTTATATACTTATATACTGCTTCACGGTGCTTTACAGCCCTCTCTAAGTGGTTTACAACATCAGCATATTAACCACAACAATCTGGGTCCTCATTTTACCCACCTTGGAAGGATGGAAGGCTGAGTAAACTCTGAGCCTGGTGAGATTTGAACTGCCAAATTGCAGGCAGCCAGCGGGCAGCAGAAGTAGCCTGCAGTACTGCATTCTAACCACTGCACATCCAAATTGGAAATTGTATGAAGTAGACTGCAGTACCATGGTCAGATTCACAGTAGATTTTTGATATTTATTTGCTTCCATCCCACTGACAAGGTCACAGGAAGAATTTTGTCTCAGGTACTTTGAAGCCATTCCAAATTAAGGTCCTGTGGACATAATTTTTTTTCCAAAATAATCTTGACTGGTTCACAATTTTTAAAACATGGATAAGATGCCTCAGTCATAAAAATATAGGCTCTTTTATCTTAAAGGAAAGGGGGAAAGGAATAAAGGGAAAGTAGAAAAGAAGCAGAGCGCCAGGGAAGTGTGGTTTGACCAATGCTTCACTGTGTTGCAAGCATGAATGGAAGATTTGGCTACTTAGTTTAAAATTAAATAATATGACAATTCAGTCTTCCTCATTACTGTCATTCTTCCCCATGGGCATCTGTTTTCTTGATCTATTCTTTTGCACAGTGTTTCTCCCACTGGGCTACTGTTATTCTAGGACATTGTATCTTGTATCCCCACTGCCCTGGAATGCACAGGAATTTACTGATAATGCTCTTTGGCACATTGCAATTCTACATATACAGGTGAATCCCTCTGTGGATTCTAAACCTGAGATTCCTAAAACATTGAGCAACTTAAACTCTTGATAAAAATGTGGCCTACACGTCTGCTCCCTTTCCTATTCTACATTCTATTATATATTTAATTTTGCTATCTTATGCAATCTGTTCCTTGATTTCAGCATCAAACTATGAAGCAGGAATTGATGGCTGCATGAAGTTTCTAGTTCTTATTACCTCTCGTGTTCTGCTTTCCTACATATTTCCCTCTTCTTGTCAAATTGCCCTCTCACTGGTCTGGCGAAAATGGATTCAGAGCATGAATGAAGGATTAAGGGAACGTTGACAGCCTGGCATGGGAGAAATCGACTGGACGTACATGAGGTTTAGGTCTGCCACTCAGCAGGGCATTTCCTGCTCTTGGGCAGCGTTGAAGCAGTTTGTGTGGTTGCCCTGCAATCAGCAGGGAATATTGTGTTGTTTTTCAAGGAATTGCTAAACCAGATGTTGAACAGAAGTTGAGCCAAAGGTTTTAGCTTACTGCAAACGGGTAAACTCCTTTCCAATGACTGATAGGATCTCCCGCTCCCCCCACCCCAGTCTTTTCAGTTCATGTTGCTTTTAAACTTACAGTGGAGATTTTCTTAATGAAATACCATAGAGGCCTTCCTAATTTTTACTGTCAGTGCTTGGTAATGGGCACAGAGAGTCAGACTTACGGAGAAAAATAAATACATATTTGGATGCACAATGTGTGCAGAATTGTTGCAATGAGGAAATAGTCTTTACATCTTTCACATGAACCTTCAAAAAGGGGATTGGCGTCAAAGAGTGGAATTGGGGACTGAAGAGAAAGAGACATTCAGGGGGCTAAAAAGGAAGGAAAAGCTATGCCTGAACATATCGCTTTGATAAAACAGATCTTTTAGCCTGGAAAAAAGTTCAACCATTAAATGTTAATGGAAATACTGATAAATATGAAACTGCTATAAAAAAAAAAGATCAACAAAGTATTCCCCCATTCCCAATCAAAAATATTGTTGTAATGGAGCTTTCCAGAAAATAAAGATAGGGATTTGTGTCCCAGATGGAAAGGATACAGTTGTTCTACCCTTCACCATTGTAATAGTGTTTTTACTTAAGCTGAATATTTTCCTAAATGTTAACGATTGAGGCTAAGGGAATATGGTACTTTCAGTTTTCCTAAAGAGGGCAGTCATGTTCCACAAAACAGCTTTCAAGCCTTTACAACCTCTAAAGTAGATTCTACTTTAGCATGTCTCTCTCAGGAAAAAAAAAAGGGACATTATTACCATTAGTTCAAGCTTATCGATACCTTAGGAGCCCCCATCTCTCCTATTTGACTTTAATAAAGATATCAAAATGAAAGTGCATTTTAAATTGATTAAGAAGAGAAGCAACTTAGAACTAAGGAGAAATTTCCTAACATGAGAACAATTAACCAGTAGAAGACAGTGGTGGGATTGTACCAGTTTCCCTACCGGTTCGGTGATCATGTACTTTGTGCGTGCGCGTGTGCAGCTTTCCAGACATCAGATGAGAGGATAAAGAACAGAAAAGTGGAGGGGAGATCCTGCACTTTTCTCTTCTTTCTCCTCTCACCTGATCATCGGAGCTTTTTTTTTTTACAACCGGTTCAAGTGAACCAGTAGCAATTTTTGCTACTGGTTCAGCCAAACCAGGCCAAACCGGTAGCATTTCACCGCTGGTAGAACAGCTTCAAAAGATGTGGATGCTTCATCACTGGTGGCTTTTAAGAAGAAACTGCACAGCCACTTGTCTGGAATAATGTAGGGTCTCCTGCTTGAGCAGGGGGTTGGACTAGAAGACCTCCAAGGTCCCTTCCAACTCTATTATTTTGTTTTAATTGAATGAACACCAATTGAAGTGTGTTGTTTGTTTTTAGACCCCCTTCATGTCTCTCAAGTGTTTAAGACAAAAAACAAGAATATAAGTAAACATTTTTATCAGCTATGATCAAGATGCATGGTAGTTATTAATTATCCAAGGTGTACAATGAGTATATATGGGAAATAAACTAGAGCAAATCTGTGGTAGATATGTGTGTGTTTTAACAACTGAACATTCATATCCCAAATGTGCTTTTTCAAGAGGCAACTGAATTTTCTTGTTTTTCTTGGAAGACATTTCGCTGCAAGAAGTTTCTTAAACTCTGTCTGGGTGGTGGGAAATGGAAGGATTTATATTCCTCGCAGTCAGTTGGTCATTTGCATTATTTTAGAGAGTCATTGAGGCCACTCAGCATGTGCCTGTCTTCAACAGAGAAGGGACACAGGGCAAAAAACATCCTGTAATCAAGAAGGCCCCACACCCATTTGCACTACTCAGGTGACCTTGAGGACACAGATAAACCTCCAAATGGTGTCAACAACTCTGTAAAAGAATGCAAATGACCAGCTATGTGCAAGGAGTATGAATCCTTCTGTTCCCCACCGTCTGAGCTGAAGAAGTGGTTTGGTGGTTCGAATCCCTAGTGCCACATAACGGAGTAAGCTCCCGTTACTTGTCTCAGCTTCTGCCAACCTAGCATTTTGAAAGCATGTAAAAATCCAAGTAGAAAAATAAGGACCACTTTGATGGGAAGGTAACAGTGTTCCATGTGCCTTCGGCATTTAGTCATGCCAGCCACATGACCGTGGAGACATCTTTGGACAGTGCTAGCTCTTCAGCTTTGAAATGGAGATGAGCACCGCCTCCTAGAGTCAGGAACAACTAGCATGTATGTGCAAGGGGAACCTTTACCTTTTACATAAAGGATAGGAAAATGTTAACCATTCTCTGATTAGATCGCTGATTAAATGAATCATCATCCCCCACATAGAATGTTGGATGGAGATAGAAGTTATTTTTGAATTTTGAAACTAGACGGATCAATCCAGAAAAATTGAAATACCCTGACAGAAGAACCCTATTTAACAGTATGTTGTCCAATTTCCTCTGCTTGAGTTGGGGTTTCTGGGGCTCCTCCCCACTAAAAAATGATTTACAGGTTTCCCCTATAGCTTGCAAGGCAATTTTTCCTCCCAAATATACCTAGTGGCTTAATGGTGTTGATTAGTGTGACATTACTTTTTTGATCTTCAGTTGCTCTTTTCAAAATTAAATCCTTTGACATATTAAAAGAGCATTAACCAATTCTTGAATTCAAATCTCTGAGTGACCCAATGAAGATTGGAATTTCAGTATCAGGTAAAGTATGGAAAGTAAATTATGAAGGCAAGTTACAAAAATTCAGGTGATAAATATGATTGTGATAATATCTAGAGTAAGATGAGAAACTCGGGAAACTTTTGGAAGGCTGAACTTAAATAAGAAATAATAATCCACTTAACAAAAATGGCTCTGATGGTAGCTATTAAAGAAACAAAAAGTAGTTGTAAAGCACTTGGATGAAATTAAAGAGAAAATTGATATATACAGAAAAGCACAGAGCTTGAGCCAAGATAGTCCCAAGGGGGTTAACCAGACAGAGGAGAAATTAAATCTCACAGTGAAGATAACTAGGGGTTGATGAAATTCAAATCAAACATAGCAATGGACATTCAGCTTTAAAATAAATAAATAAATAGATTGATAAAATAAATAAGCTTTCCATTTATAAAATTGTCATCAATTAATTTAAAGGAATACAGAAAATAGATATGGAAACAGATTGTCCATTATTTATTTGCCTAATCCTTAGCATGATTACATTCTTTTCAGCTCTATGATGGTTGCTTGTCATTCTTGAGGCTATTCTTGATGACATGACATGCTTCAGGAAAAAGGCAGAAAGAGAGCCAGGAATTATAGTAAAGCATGGTGAGCTTTGGCAGCTTCATATATGTCAGCATATTGGTATTTCTGTACATGTGTGTGTCCATTTGGTCATTATTTCAGCTGCCAAATGTCTTTTCCTTAGTTTTGTTATAGACTAACAAGATATAAAATAGACCCAGCTCCTTCTACCACTGCAGTACTATAATAGCATAGTTTGGGTTGTTTGTTTTAAATATCTTCATGAATTAATTAGGCATTCTCTATTCTACTCTACTCCACTCCAGTCCACTCTACCCTACCCTACCCCACTTCACCCTGCTCTACCCTACCTTACTGTACCCTACCCTATCCTTATATTATGACCCAGGTGGTCAAGGCAAGATGGGCCTTCACAGAGTCCTTTATTGCTCTCAAGAAGTGTTCAATAAATGGCCCTCCAATGATCAGTAAGGCTCCACCCCATGCTACCCTGAAGGCAGCCACCCTCAAAGCCTTCAAAGCAAAGTCAAAGTACAAGGAAACGACAGTTCTGAAGGTAAAGCAAAGGGCAAAATCAGTCCACAAGGCAAGACAAGGTAAGACCAACCACAATCCTCACAGCAAAAGTGAAAAACAGTCCTCGAAGCAAGGCAAAAAGACATGAATCAAAGCCGGGAGAATGTAATCCAAACCAAACAATTGTTCCTGGCAAAGATTCCCCACGGCATCTCCTTAAGTCACTCTATACCAGGTTTCCTTGTAAAGAGTGATGGGACAATCTTCTCCTGAGTAGCTTTGCAGCCCTTCTCTGAGTATGCCTACACTCCGTTCTCTGTCCCCTTGGATTGAGTGGAGAAGGCAGCTGTTTCTTATCAGAGGAGGTCTGCTGCCTATCCACACCACTCCCTATCAGCAGCCAATCCTCCCCTGTGTCTGTGAAGGCAGGCAGCTCTCTGTCTGGTCGACCACTTCCCCCAATGTCTGGGCGGTCTAGGACAGCATTGTCCCCAACCCCTGGCCTCTCCAAACATGCCAAGGGAGACATGCCATCCCAGTTGAACAGTCCTGGTTACAACTCCTCCTCCTGCTCCAACTGGGCTTCGATGGGGCCATGACACCTTATTCTACTCTACTCTACTCTACTCTACTCTACTCTACTCTACTCTACTCTACTCTACTCCACTCCACTCCACTCCACTCTACTCTATCCCATTCCCATTCCATTCTTCTTTGACAGGAGACTCAGCATCTGAACTTGTCAGTTGCCCTACCTTTCCTTTCTCTGTTATCTTTTAGAATTTGGCCCTAAAAATTGTAATTACCATTACAAATTCCTCCAGCTTGTTCCACCATCTAAAGAACACCACCTCCACTATAATAAAATATTTTTAAAATGGCAGCACACATGAAAAAAATTAGACAGTTAAAAAGGAAGAACTGATTTAAACCCTAACCCTAACCCTAAGCACTCCAATTCCATTGGTGATGTCCATTTTTCGCTCCAAATTCTTGGAGACCTAAGCCTAAGCCTAGGTCTATTTGTCCCCCAATGAGATATCCCCATGTATTTTAACAGAAAACATACATATGGCTGTCTCAAAAAGTCAGCATCCCCCTAAACATAATCAAGCACCCCAAATCCATTGGCAATCTACATTATACTCTGAATTCAACAAGACCTAACCCTAACAAAAGGTCTATTTTTCCCCCAATAGGATATATCAATGTATTTTACCCACAAATGTAGAAGTTCGTGTGCTCCTAAGTATAATCAAACACTCCGAATCCATTTGTTATGTCTCCATAAATTCGGAGAGCAAAACACACATCACCAATAGTTTCAGGATGCTTGATCATGCTTAGGGGAAAGCCAACTTTTTGAGTCAGACTTATCTACATTTCTGGGGGAAATACATGAGAAAATCTCATTGGGGGAAAAATAGACTCAAAAAAATGGTCTCCAAGAATTTGGAGCGAAAAATGGACATCACCAATGGAATTGGAGTGCTTGATTATGTTTAGGAGGGCACCAACATTTCAAGTGACCCTTTTGTATTTTTCCTGGGAATGTACATGGGAAAATCTCATTGGGGGAAAATAGACCTAGGGTTAGGGTCAGGTCTCCATGAATTCAGACAGAAAAGTGGACATCGCCAATGGGTTTGTAGTGATTGATTATGCATAGGAAGGCACCGACTTTTTGAGTTAGCCTTAACTATGTTTTCTGGTAATATACATGGCAAAATCCCATTGGGAGGCAAAGAGACTTGCTGTTAGCATTAGGTCTTGTTGTATTCAGACATCATAATGTCAATCGCCAATGGATTCAGGATGCTTGATTATGTTTAGGAGGGTGCCGATGAAACATAGATAAGGCTAACTTGAAAAGTCAGCATCCCCCTAAGCATAATCAATCACTCTGAATCCATCAGTGATGTCCATTTTGCTGTCTGAATTCATGGATACCTATCCCTAACCCTAGGTCTATTTGCCTCCCAATGGGATTTTCCCATGTATTTTACCAGGAAACATAGTTAAGGCTGACTCGAAAAGTTGGCCCCCTCCTAACCATAATAAAGCACCCCAAATCCATTAGCGATCTACATTATGCTGTCCTAACTCATGGTGAACTAAGCCTAACCCTAGGCCCCCCAATGAGATATTCCCATGTAGTTCCCCAAAAATATAGATAAAGCTGCCTCAAAACGTCAATGCCCTCCTAAACATAATTAAACACTCTGAATCCATTGGTGATGTTCATTTTGCTGTCTGAATTCATGCAGACCTAACCCTAGGGCTATTTCCCCCCCCCCCAAATGAGATTTTTCCATGTATTTTCCCAGGAAAAATACAAAAGGGTCACTCAAAATCTTAGTTCCCTCCTAAACATAATCAAGCACTCCAAATTCATTGGTGATGTCCATTTTTTGCTCCAAATTCATGGATACTTAAGCCTAACCCTAGGTCTATTTGCTCCCCAATGAGATACTCCCATGTATTTTACAAAAAAAAAGATAAGTCTGACTCGAAAAGTCAGCTCCCTCCTAAACATAATCAAGCACCCCAAATCCATTGACGATCTACATTATACTCTGAATTCAATGAGACCTAATCCTAACAACAGGTCTATTTTCCACCCAATGGGATATACCCATGTATTTTACCCAAAAATGTAGAAGTTGGCATGCTCCTAAGTATAATCAAGCACTCCAAATCCATTGATGATGTCCATTTTTCTATATGAATTCATGGATTCCTAACCCTAACCCAGGTATATTTGCCCCCGAATAGCATATTCCCATGTATTTTGCCAGGAAACATAGGTAATAATGACTCAAAAAGTCGGCATGCTCCTAAAAATAATCAAACATTCTGAATCCGTTGGCAATGTCCATTTTGCTGTCTGAATTCATGGAGACCTAATAGGTCCCTAGGTCTATTTTAGGTCTATTAGACCCTAGGTCTATTTGCCACCCAATAAGATTTTCTCATGTATTTTTCCAGGAAACATAGATAAGGCTGACTTGAGAAGTCGGTGCCATCCTCTGCATAATGAAGAACCCTGAATCCATTGGCGATGTCCATTTTGCTCTCTTAGTTCATGGAGACCTAACCCTAACCCTATGTCTATTTCCCCCCCAATGGGATATACCCATGTATTTTTTCTGGAAATGTTGATAAGGCTGACTTGAAAAGTTGGTATGATCCTAAGCATAATCAAGCACTCTGAATCCATTGGCAATGTCCATTTTTCTCTCCAAATTAATGGAGATGTAACCCTAACCCTAGGTCTATTTGCCTCCCAAAGGGATATTCCCATGTATTTTACCACAAAACACAGATAAGCCTGACTCGAAAAGTTGGCACCCTCCTAAACATAATCACAAACCTTGAATCTATTGCTGATAAACATTTTTCTTATCTACGTTTCCTGGTAAAAAAACATGGGAAAATCCCATAAGGGGCAAATAGACCTACGGTTAGGCTTAGGTCTCCATGAATTTGTTGAGCAAAATGCACATCGCCGATAGTTTCAGGGTGCTTGATTATGCATAGGAGGGCACCGACTTTTTGAGTCAGCCTTATCTATGTTTCCTGGTAAAATACATGGGAAAATTTCATTGAGGAGCAAATAGACCTAGGGTTAGGATTAGGTCTCCATAAATTCAGACAGCAAAATGTACATCTCCAATGGATTTGGAATGATTGATTATGCTTGGGTTGCTGCCAATTTTTCTAGTTAGCTTTATCTATGTTTTCTGGCAAAATATATGGCAAAATCCCATTGGGGGACAAACAGACCTAGGGTTAGGTCTCCATGAATTCAGACAGCATAATGTAGATCGCCAATGGATTCAGGGTACTTGATTACCTTTAGGAGGGTACCAACTTTTTGAATCAGCCTTATGTATATTTTCTGGTAAAATACATGGGAATATCCCATTGGGGAGCAAATAGACTTAGGGTTGGTCTCCATTAATTCCGACAACAAAATGGACATCACAGATTGATTTGTAGTGATTGATGATACATTGGAGGGTGTTGACTTTTTGAATCAGTCTCATCTTCATTTCCTGGTAAAATACAGGGGAAAATCCTATTAGCAGGCAAATAGACTTAGGGTTGGGATTAGGTCTCCATGAATTCAGACAGCAGAATGGACATCTCTGATGGATTTAGAGTGATTGATGATGCATTGGAGGGCATCCAATTCACAAGTCAGCCTTAACTATGTTTCCTGGTAAAATGCATGGGAACATCCTGTTTGGGGGCCAATAGAGCTAGTGTTAGGGTTAGGTTTCCATGAATTAGGAGAGCAAAACAGAGATCACCAACAGTTTTGTATACAAGGCTAGCATATCCATCTAGGGCTAGGGTTAAGTCAGCATGAATTCAGAGAGGGGAATGAATATCACCAATGTCTTCAGAGTGCTTAATTACGCTTAGGAGGGTTCTTATGTTTTGAGCCAGTCCTATCCATCTTTACTGGTAAAATGTATTGAAAAAATCCTTTTGGGGACCAATCCATCTTGGGTTAGTTTTAGGTCTCCCTGAATTCATTGAGGAAATGGAAATCACAAACTGATTCCAAAGAAATAATTATTCCTTCTGCTGTAGAAATTGTTAGAAGCCTCCTGATAAAATAAAAGGGAAAATCAACTTGTGGGGCATATCCACCTTGGCTTAGTCTTGATTATACTTAGGCAGGTGCAGATGTTTCGATGGTATCTATGTTTCCTGGTAAAATACATGGGGTAATCCAATTGGGGAGCAAATCCACCTAGGGTTAGGCTTAGGTCTCCATGAATTCAGAGAGTATAATGGACATTGCCAATGACTTCTGAGTAGTTATTTATGCTTAGGAGGGCTCTGTAATGTACATGGGAAAATGCTCTTGGGTCACAAATTCATCTATGGTTAGATGATTTGGAGAGAAAAATGGACATCACCAATGGCTTCAGATTGCTTTAATTATGCTTATGGGCACACTGACGTTTTGAGCCGGCCTTATCTACATTTCCTGGTAAAATACATTGGATTATCTTTCTGGGGGGCAAATCCATCTAGGGTTAGAGTTAGGTCTCCATGAATTCAGAGAGGAAAATGGACATCACCAACAGTTTCAGCGCACTTGATTATGCTTTGGAAAGCAGTGACTTTTCGAGCCAGCCCTGTCTACGTTTTCTGGAGAATACATGGGAAAAACCCCTTGGGGAACAAATCAGTTTTAAAGCTCATTTGATGTATATCTTCCCTTTCTACCCTAAGCACACTTAAGGAAACTAACAATAAAAGGTAAATCAATATTTTTTTTAATCTGGTAAAAACAGTTAAAATACTGCTAATTCATTGAGAAAGAAAAAACTTTATAAAAAGTAAGGGAAAGTATTCTTTTTACTTCTCTTTTATGGACTTCACTAATAAAGGGGTCAGCTTATTTTCCTAAGCACCCGAGGCCAGGACAAGAAACAATGGATGGATATTAATCAAGAGAAAAGCAACCTGGAATTAAAGAGAAATTTCCTAACAGTGAGAACAATTAACCAGTGGAACAGCTTTGCCTTCAGATGTTGTGGGTGCTTCATCATTGAAGGTTTTTAAGAAGAGGCTGGACAGCCACTTGTCTGAAATGATATAAGGTCTTCTGCAAGAGCAGGGTGTTGGGCTAGACAATTTCCAAGTTCCCTTCCAACTCTGTTCTGTTCTGCTCTCTGCTCTACTCACTCTACTATACTCTACTCTTTCTATCCTATTCTAGAAGGCCTCTTCTGCTGACTGAAAGATAGGTCCCAATTGGATAAATGGTCATTGGTAGTAAAAAAAAACCTTAAATAGTGTTCAAATATGCCAGTTTCAAGACCTGCATAATACATTTTCCAAATCATGTACTAATAATCAACCTTGCTGCCACATTTATTGTGTACTGTGTTATTGATTGAAGTTTCCAGATACTCTTCAAAGATCACCCCATGTAGACATTTGCATTAGTCAAATGACAATGTCACTAAAGATAACCACTCTGTTGACAAGTATGAGTCGCTCCATTACTCTGATAGTTTACATGATGTCATTATATAAATTTAGTTCTTGCTGCTATTACTGTACAGGAGCAGACCTGCATTTTCAAAAACAGCATAACCCTAACCAGAACTCACTACATTCTCTTCTTCTTTGGATTTCCAGGAATCACATTTGATTTTTCTAGAAACTCTGTCCCCTGAAGCTTTTCCTTGATCCCTCTGGTCTTTCAGAACTAAGCTAAGTCAGCTTCAAAAATTACAGAGGCTTTCTGCTCCTTCCTGTAATCAGATCTGAGCCTTCACCTCACCTGACACTGCAGTAGGTCAACAGAACATCAGGTTAGTCTTTGACTGGCAAGGGGTGAGATGTGGTGAGTGTTCTCATCCATCTATGACTTTTTCTCCAGTGTGTCACTTATCAAGCAGTAGAGTCGCTACAATGTATGTTCAAAGTGGAATTATCCCAGAGTGCAAATCTGTCATTTGATTATAGGTGAAACTTAACTTCCATCTCAACAACTTCCAAATATGACTTGCTGCCTTTAATGCAAGAGGTGTGCAGAAAAGGTCCAGATCAAACCAGAGGTACAGTACTTCTTGCCTTCAATATACATTGGATCAGATACCAAATCTGCATCCATATTTCTCTAAAGATGCCTTTAGTTATGGCATTATAGCCTAACTAGACCCATCATTGATTTACATGTTTACAGATTAATTAATCAATCACTTCATTGCTGAAATTTGTTTACAATATTTCATTATAAGGCCCCATCCTGTGCAACATCATTTCCACCAGGGAAAGTTGGCTCCAGCCCAAATGGTCTTTTGGAAGACCCTCAGAATATAGTTTTCTCAAAGAGCTTATAGATCCCAGGATAAAGCAGAGCCTGTTAGTTGGCTGTATGATGGTTAACTGATGTACCCTCTGTATGCCATTTTGTCTTTTGTCTTTTTTATTGTGCTTTATTTTAATTTAAATCATGGCTTTAATGTTTTTATGCATTGTGTTTTATTATGCACACTGTCTAGAGTCACTATAAATGAGATGGAGGGCAATACAGATGTGACAAATAAATAAATTAAATAAATAAATAAATAAATAATGTAAATATTTAAATAATGAAAATGACGAAGGGTAGCCAGTTATGAAAAATACCTTTTTTTCAAGGCATATGAAATGTCTCATGAGCTGAGTAGACAATGCCATATGTCTCTTTCATGCTCCTATGAGCTTCGAGAGAATTTATAAAGGGCCAGTTCACTATGGAACCTATGGCAAATGTAGCACTTGTCTACATCAGTTAGTTGGAACGCTATGCTGGAAATAATTCCCTAGAGGTGAGAAGCTTTGGAAAACTGCTGCACTCTTGAATCCGCCAACCCCTCAATTATACATTCAACCTGCATTAAGTTATTCAACCAAGTTAACTGTCAGATACCAGAAGTCAGGAACCAGGATAGAGTTCAGAAGTACTATAACCTACACACAACAATCTGAACTTCTAACACTCAAGGTGAATTGGTGCCAGATAAGAGTCAATGGACTTCAAGGGGAGCTGGGCATAGGTTATGGGAGCACAGAGACTCCAAACCGATGGTGTGTTTGACCCCGCCCTCAGGCTCAGCCTGGTCATCTCCTACACTAACTTCTGTATTGGTTTAAAAGCTTCCCAGGTTGTGATTATTTTTTCCTTCTTGCTCTTTTTCAAAGATGATGATGATGATGATGATGATGATGATGATGATGATGATGATGATTTCCCCAGCCCGGCAGGCATTCAAGCAATCTGAGTTTGGCCTTCAGTGAAAAAATGTCAGAAGAGTGGTTGCAGGGGTTAATATTATACCTGCCACAACTTTTCCCACCATTTCCTTAGAGAATCCTCAATGGTTTTGAACTGCCACTGGAAATAATGACTCACAGCTGCAGGAACTTGTGCTAACACTCGGTATTCCCGTGTCAAGTGAACCCGTGCCACCACTGCACGCTTCCAATTAGCTAATGCCATATACTGGGCTGGATCCTTACTCAAAGATTTTAACCACAAGGCTTCCCTCCGACTTCTTTTTTTTTTTTTGGTGTCTCAGAAATAGTTTTATCTTTCTTTCAAAAATGGAAAACCTCAAGAAAAGTGCTCCTTGGTGAGTAATAATGCACTTAACTAGCAAACATGGGCGATACATTTGTGAGAAGCAAGAAATGGATACTATTGGTGGGAGACCTCAATTCTGTAGTGGTTTCACACTCCATTTTAAAATGAAAATTATAATCATTGGGGTTTCCAAGTAGGAATTCCATCCAAATATACATTTGCAACTTTTCAGCATTCCTTTTGAGTTCATGATGGCTTGGCTCTTTTGATAAGGGAAAATTGTTTATGGTATTTATGGAAAAGCAGAATCAGCATATTTTTATAGGAGAATTCTATCCAAAAGAAGCTCGCCTGAAGCTGATGTCCTGCAGAATCTTTTCTTGTTTTTTTTTAGTTATAAATAAATTTTATGCATGAATAAAGTCAAACATTTATTTTACAGGTATGGACTGAGCTTTAGGAAAGAAAGAGGACCTATCCAAAAATACAGAGCACCTTGGTTGAATTCCCATAATGCAAAGACACAGGGGAAAAAGGTCCCAAGCAGAAGGACATTATTTTCCAAGTTTAGTCTTCTTTGTGAAATTGATTGCACCAGCAATGGTCCCACTGAAAAAGATAGGTCTAATACTGTTAAGTTTGCATGAAGAGTCAGACGCGAAGAGGTTCAGTGAAGTGACTACAGCTCGAATGAACCCGACTTGGCTGGGCTACGGCTGCTTCTTATAGCCAGCAGCCGTAGTTGACAGCCAATCAGAATGCAGGGTTTTTCCCGCACTATTTAAACCAATCCTATTTGACATTTTACAAGAACAATTCAAAATAAACCAATACCATTCAAACCTACATACATAACACCCCTCCCCACTAGGTTCAGTCCATACCAAACCCCAACCTATCTAATGTATTCTTTTAAATAGGTGGGGCTCTTGCGTGTACGTAGAGACCTTCGTGGTTCAGAAGTTTTAACATTCTCACCCAGTGAGAGAGGAAATGTGTCTGCTGACATTTCCCCACTGGGACTTCCTGTGAAAGAAGACCCTGTTTGACTATTAGAATCTGGTCTCTCCTCCCAACCCATCTCCAGCCCAATGTCGGCACCCAAGTCAGGTAGTGATGTACAATCTTCCACTTCTAAGGATGGATTTTGGCATTGTGACAGGTTTTGGGATGGTTCCTGTCATAATGGCTCGTTACACATGGGGTTGATTCTTGCTTGCTGATTTTCCTCCTGTTCCTCCCCTTCCCCTAGAATTGACATCAGGTGAGGGAACTAGAGAGGACAAGGCGATGTTCCTGAGAGAACCTGGATCTAAGTTGATCAATGTGCCTGCTCCAGAGGAGTCCATCCTCTGTTTGCACCCTGTAAGAACAAGGGCCTGTGATCTGAGTTATCTCAGCAGGAATCCACAAAGGTTCACCTATGAGGTTCTTAGCATAAACAGAATCACCCACACTGAATGTGCGAACTTTGGAAGTGGCATCTAGTGGTGCGTTGGGTGTGTAAGTGGGATGAAGGCAGTCAAGGGAAGACCTAAGTTTCCTACCCATCAACAACTCTGCTGGGGATAAGTTAGTTGATGGGCTAGGAGTGATGTGCTGAACACTAAGAAGTTTTTCAACTTTCTCAGTGATGTCCCCAGGACCCAGTTGCTGAAGCTTCTCCTTGGTAAAACGTACCATGCGTTCAGTCCGGCCGTTAGCCGAAGGGTGCCCAGGGGTAGTAAGGGCATGTCTGATACCCTGTTGTGCTAAATAGGATTCAAAGAGGTTGGATGTAAATTGAGGGCCATTGTCAGAGACAAGAACATCAGGTAACCCGTGGGTTACAAAAGTTTTGAGCTGCTTGATGACAGCATCAGTTGTGGTGGATGCCATGGGAATTACCTCTAGCCATTTGGAATATGCATCTACTATAATAAGAAAGGTGTGCCCCCTGGTAGGGCCAGCAAAATCAACGTGAATCCTGGACCATGGGCCCCTAGGACATTCCCATTCCTGTGTGGGGGCAAGAGGTGGGGCAGGCCTGACTACCTGACAGTTGGGACAAGATGCAACCCAGTTTTTAACCATTTTGTCAATACCTGGCCACCATACATAACTCCTGGCCAATCCCTTCATCCTTACAATACCAGGATGACCCTCATGTAACATTTCCGAAACCTCTCTTTCCAGTTTTGCAGGAATAACCACCCTGTTACCCCACAAAATACATCCTCTGAATACAGATAATTCAGTTTGCCTGGAATTAAAAGGTTGGGCAAGGTGAGGTAGATCTTGAAGAGGCCAACCTTTCTTAATCCAGCCTATAACAGGAGCCAACACAGTGTCTTTGGCAGCCTCTCTGGCAATTTCAGCAGCATGAACTGGAAGCTTGGCAACAGTTTCTAGGAAAAAGGTGTGTGTTTCAGGTTCATAGTCCTCCTTGTGATAAGGAAGTGAGCAAGGACTCAGTGCATCAGCATGACCAATGTCCTTGCCAGGCTTGTGGATAAGTTTGTATGAATAGGCAGCAAGAAATTCAGTCCACCTCAGCATTCTTGGTGACAGGATAGTAGGTGTAGGCTTGTCTCCTGCCACAATGCCTAACAAAGGTTTGTGATCTGTAACAATGGTAAATGTTCTCCCATACAGATATTCATGAAATTTCTTAACAGCTGCAACAACTGCCAATGCCTCCTTGTCCAATTGGCTGTAATTCCTCTCTGCTTTGGTCAAAGTGTGAGAGTAAAATGCAACAGGGGCTTCTCTCCCACTGGGAAGCCTGTGGCTAACCCCCTCCAAAGGGGATGCATCACAAGTCAGTACAACAGGCAAATTCTCAGAGAACTGTATCAGTACAGCAACAGACATGATTAGTCTTTTAATACTGTTAAATGCTGATTGTTCCTTCCTGCCCCAGACCCAGACAGACTTCTTATCAAGTAATCTGTGCAATGGTTCAGCAATGGTTGCCTTTTGAGGTAGGAACATGTGATAAAAGTTAATAAGTCCAAGGAAGGCTTGCAAATCTGTTTTTCATTTAGGTCTAGGGGCTTCTTTGATTGCTTTAACCTTGGCATCTATAGGGTGGATGCCATGCTTGTCAATCATGTAGCCCAGGAACTCAACCCTGTCAGTTTTAAAAGTGCATTTTTCTTCCTTGACTTTTAACCCTGCTTTCCTGAATCTGGTAAGGACTTCTCTGAGTCTTTCTTGTAACTGAGTGTCATTTTCAGCAGAGATTAACAAATCATCAAAGTAAGGCACTACCCCTGGCAGTCCTTGGAGCATCCTTTCCATAAGGCTTTGAAAGATGCCTGGTGCCACGCTTACTCCAAATTGTAACCTTTTACATTTGAAGGCACCTCTATGAGTCACAATGATTTGGGCCTCTGCAGTGGCATCATCAACTGTTAGTTGTTGATATGCCTGGGCCAAATCCAATTTGGCAAAGACTGTACCCCTGCCAAGTGAATGTAACAGATGATGCACCACTGGAACTGGATATGCGCTCTGCTGCAGTGCATGGTTCAGTGTCCTCTTATAGTCTCCACAGATTCTTACTGACCCATCAGTCTTGACTGGTGTGACTATGGGTGTCTCCCATCTGGAGTGGTCAGTGGCCTCTAAAACCCCTTGAGCTATTAATTTGTCTAATTGTGCATCAATTTTTTCCTTTAAAGCAAATGAACCCTTCTGGGCTTTAAACGAATTGGGGGCACCTTGGGATCTAGGTTGAAAGTGATAGGGGTCCCCATATACTTGCCCAATCCTTCGCTGAAGACCTCTGGAAACTCAGACTTCAAGGCCTCCTTTCATTCAGAGTTGCTCACGTGATTGATGCCAGTCATCTCGATGCCTAGTGGCTTGAACCACTCAAGTCCCAGCAAGCTTGGGCGATCCTTGTCCATGATGATCAGGGGCAAATGTTTGGTGTGGCCTTTAAACTTCACGTTGAATTCTCTTGTTCCAACTACTGGAATCTTGTTCCCTTGGTAGTCTTTAAGAGTCAGTGCTTGCTTCTGGAAATGCTTTTTCTGAATGTTGGGAAGTAGCCTGTGAATAGTGTCCCATGACACCATATATAAATAGGAGCCCGGGTCCACTTCCATTTGGCAAGGCCTTCCTTCAATGAATACCTTCACATGTACTTTTCTGCTTCTCAAGGGTGAAGAATGACCAATGGTGACTGTTTGATGAGTTTCATTCTTTCCGTTTGCTTCTGAGTTGTGCCCCATTTTCTCACTGAAATTGTTGGGCTTGAATTCCTTCTCAGGGAATTTCTTCCTACTAGGTGGAGTTCTGGATGATTTGCAGACTCTTGCTAGGTGACCTCTTTTCTCACAACGTAGGCAGATGGTGTCTAAAAACTTCCATTCAGTGTGGGGGTGGCCCCCCCACAGCCTCTGCAATAAAATTCTTGCCTCTTTTTTCCAAGGTTTTTCCTTTTCTTCTCCATTCTGAGTCTATAAATTCCTTCCTCCACCTCACTACAGTCTGAATCAGAGTCTATTTGCTCGCAATGGGTTGTTGTGGACTTTTCCACATCAGAATGGCTTGAGGCCTTGTTAATTTTCTTCATGGCTGCTGCTGAGGACTTGGTTGCTTCCGCTGATACAGCTTCCTCTATGGCCTCCTTAAACGTGATCTTAGGTTTCATTAGTAATTTGCTCTATAAGACCTTATCTTTAAGGCCTAGAACAAACCGATCACGCATGGCCTCTTCTGAGTTGGTAAACTCACAAGCACCCCCAATGTCCCTTAAACTTGCCACGAAGTCGTTAACATTTTCGCTTTCCCCTTGATCCCGACGGTAAAACTCATATCTCTTGAGGCACGATATTTGTGGGGCATAATGGGCTCTTAGAAGCTTTTCTAAATCAGGCCATTCCATTACCTTCAAGTCTGCAGCTCCCGCCAATGCCTTCGCCATCTTGAAGACTGCCGGACCGCAGTGCGTGAGAAATACCACCCTCTTCCGCTTCTCGGAGATGTCGGCGAGGTCGTTTCCTTCCAAATACATTTGGAAGCGATCCGCATACGATTCCCAGTCTTCCGCCGCCGGATCGAACAGGGCTGGGGGCGTGTTCAGCGCAGCCATCTCGCTCTTCTGCTTGTGTTCCGTGTCGTCTCTTCATCAGGGGAATCCCATCCTCATCGCCAGTGTTAAGTTTGCATGAAGAGTCAGACGCGAAGAGGTTCAGTGAAGAGTTTATTAAGTGACTACAGCTCGAATGGACCCGACTTGGCTGGCTACGGCTGCTTCTTATAGCCAGCAGCCGTAGTTGCCAGCCAATCAGAGTGCAGGGTTTTTCCCGCACTATTTAAACCAATCCTATTTGACATTTTACAAGAACAATTCAAAATAAACCAATAACATTCAAACCTACATACATAACAAATACCATATGCCAGAATGAATTAATTGCAAAAAGAGGAGAAATGGGAACTTAGTTCTGAGGCAGTAAAATACATGAAATAAGGTGGGGGAACTGAAAGCTTTACAAGAAAAATGCCATTGGATCTTGCAAAAATTCAATCCATAATTGGATGACAAACTTCAGAAAAATGATAAAGATCTTAAACTTTTTCTAGAATTTGCCAACTTTTACAGAAGATTCATCCCCGATATGTCAGCAAATAAGGTCATATTTAATTTTTGAAAACAGAATGTCAATTTAAATGACCTACTAATTTGTTTTTAAAAAGCCACTTTTCTGGGCTTGAAAAATCTTTTTTCATTCCTGTGATAACTCAGACATTTTTCTTCCAGCTAACCATTTGCTGCCTAGCAGTTTGCAGGAGCTTTCCTGAGTTGGAATACAGCCTGTCCTTTCAACTGCAATTTGTCTTTAAGAAAATTATTAAAGTTTATGCAATATATATTAGTTAAGTTTGCTCAAACATGAAAGTCAGATATACATCTTCCATTTGACTACTTTGAAACAATAGAACTGTTTTTCCCATTTGAAGTTTGGACTTTTGTTTTACATTGATCAAACAGATCAATGTAAAACAATGTAAAGCAAAAGAATTAACCATGAAAATTACCACCATTGCATATTTTCATAATGGTGATAAAGATCTACATGAATGTAATTATTCTTTCATAGTGCAGGAAAACAAGACGCTTGATCAAATCATGACATTTTTGCATATCCATTTATTTGTTTCCCACCTTTATTATATTTATAAATAACTCAAGGTGGCAAACTCAAGAGGTATATGCAGTATTGGTTTTCATGCCTTAGTGGGACTAGAACTCACAGTCTTCTGGTTGCCTTAATCACTAGACCAAATTGGCTGTCAATCTACATCTCCCTGTTGCCTATAATTCCTCCAAATTTTATTTGAATGGCACTAGGGGCTAGAAATAGCTGCCACTATAAATGTATAGCAGCATGTACATGCTATAGGTGACAAGATGCAACAGCTGGTAGCAATTCGAAAAGAGTGTCAAAGCTGCTCATTCTCTGTTATATTTTCACAGTGCTCAAATGTACTGTTTGTTTTCCTGACTTAAGGAGATTCAAAAGACTCTGTTCAATACAATATGCAACTCCTGTGCCATTTGGAACAAATTGCAGATCATCAGGGTGAAAAAAAAACAATAGTTATATTATTCTAGAGAATTTTAGTTGAATATAAGTAACATCCAAGAGTGTGCCTTGGAAGGAATAATTTAGTAAATCTAGTAGAGTTTGTCCTCTATGGTGATTTGAGATTGCTGTATTTTACTACTACTCTCTTTGAACCTGGTTTGTCTGTCTGGGTGTGTATTTCATGGCAGATACAGGTATACTAATACATGTGAGGATAAGAACATCAATATTTTCTAGTGTCAAAATCCAACTTCAGTTTGAGTATTGGTTGAATTTACTTTCCTGCAAAATGTTTTCTTTGCCTTTTTGTGAAAAAGGAAGCCATTTAGAAACCCCATCACTGCTGAGCGCTAACCCTGTGAACAAGTCTGAGAAAAGAGTTTGAATTATAATAAATACGAATTGTTGCATCTTTAAAGACTTTTGAATACTTGAAGACTTTTAAAGTCAAGCCACCTGTCCTCTTTGGCACAGCTCTTCCACAGCAATACTTCTAAAAGCTATTAAGAACTTCTTATTGGAGGCTGCATCTGTTCCCATCTATATACCAAGTCTCTGCTGCTTTGCTTTGTCTCTAACACCTGGCTGTTGTCTGTGTGTGTAGGGAAGGAGAAGAAGAAGAAATCAAAAGCCAATCAAACCAATGCCTTTTCCTTATAAAAAGACTCACCACTAACCAATCAATTAATTTATAGGTTACCTAATTCCAAGGACCACAAACAGGAATTTGAAACAGCTTAATTAACCAAATGCAGCAGAACTGCAACACAACCTTTTTAAAAAAAAATCATCAATGTGTATTGTGTCAATTCAATTTTCAGTCATATCAATGAATTCCCAACTTTTATTATCTTTTGACTGAATTCAGAGAGTATTCACAGAAGCCTTACGCATGAATGGTCAAATATAGCATTCGGTATTGCATGTTTACATAGATGTCTTAAATACCTTATATTTATAATCTCATGATCCATTTATATGAGATAGATTATTCTTGATTATTACCACCAAAGAGATGGAAAATGTGGGGGGAAAGATTTATCCAAAGGTATAATTACCGATTTGCCATCTTGCATACTAACCAATTAAGGCCATAAATGATGGAACCTGTGGAGCCATAATTATTTCCAATCCAGACTTCTTTAGATCACTTTCTGGAAAAAAAAATGCAACCCCCAATGAAAATTAATCTGCCCACCTCTATTTGAGCTTTGCTTAATACAAGGAAAGAGGTGGAGGATATCAAAGATTAAAAACTACCAGGTCTTTTTTAAAATATTTTATCCTGAAAACATTTATATATCCCTGGTTAAAAAAATTAAGAAAAAAACCCCAAGATGCATGAACCTCAAAGAATTAATTTAATGATATGGTGCTTTGCCGTGGTTGCTTGTAATTATAGGAATAGAGGTGGAATATATAAAACTGTGGATATATTTTAAGGGAGCAGAGTTAATTTTATTTATAGAAGGTAAGATACTTTCTCCCAGAGCCATGAAAACACCTTTGAAAACTATTTTTCCTGATTTAAGTATGGGTTCCTTCCCAAGTATAAGTGCAATCAAGGAAATGTAATTACATCCTGCATCTTACTAGCTAAATATTTGAATTCATGTTAATATATTTGGTTTCTATTTTGCAGTAAATACTGCCTACATTCAAGAGAATTTATATTGGAAAGCATGGTCTAAAAGGCAATAAAATACATATATCATTTTGGTCATACACATAAATTCAAGAATTTAAATAAGGAAAAAGAAAGGAATAAGATAAATTAGTTCATACTATTGGGAAGGAAAAACACTTAGTAGTTTTAAGGTATATATTTGCAGCAAATGTTTGAAATTGCCTCATCCTGTAGACATCTCAAAATACGGATTTTACATTTTGTCTTCTTCAGACAAAATTTGTATTTAACCACAGAATTAGTACTAGTTCAGAACTTATTACAATTTTCGAGCAACCTTGTAAATCGTACCCACTACCTCAGTCTAACTGACCCAAAAGAACTAACATAGTTTGTTGATCCTGCCTTGACTTGTACCTTTAAGTAAGAATGACCCTTGACTCCATTTGTTGAGAAAGGTGTAGTTTACTAACGGTCAAGTGGATTACAGTAAAGCGAAGCCAAAACTGAAGTTTGCATACCAAATCCCTATATTATAACTTTTCCATCCCAGATGCTTCCCATTGCTGGTTCCCTACCCCCACCCCAATCATCCAAACAGTCATTCCTACAGCTACATTATTCTACCAGGGAAATGGCCTTGAAGACATGTCTCTGAGAGATATGCTTCTTTCCATCAGTTTCACTTCCCCTCAAGCATCCACCCTTCCACTAGGGTTCATGGCAGACTGGCATGAAGAGAATGAATGAATGAATGAATGAATGAATGAATGAATGAATGAATTCTTTATTGGCCAAGTGTGATTAGACACACAAGGAATTTGTCCTGCATATGCTCTCAGTGTACATAAGAAAAAAATAAAATACATTCGTCAAGAATCATAAGGTACAACACTTTATATAGTCATAGGGTACAAATAGGCAATCAAATCATACTAGGAAACTGTCAATATAAATCATAAGGATACAAGCAACAAGTTACAGTCATGCAGTCACAAGTGGGAGTGGATGGGTGATAGGAGTGATGAGAAGACTAATAGTGATAGTAATGCAGACTTAATAAATAGTTGGACAGTGTTGAGGGAATTGCATAATTATATCATCAGCCTCATGCTAAAGAGCTAGAATGCAATTTTAAATGAGAATTTGAAAATGAATGGATAGTCTTCTGAGAGGTCCAGTAAGTGAATTTCTTTGAATGCAGGGTTGAAAAGTTTGAGGGTCCAGATGGTGAGGGGTTGAAATTTTTGCAGTAATTGTTTCTGCTTACTGAAATCAAAAATATTTCTTGAATTGTTTACATATTCCAAAAAATCCATATAACTAAAATGAGGAAAACTGTAGCTTCAAATGAGTTTTTGATCTTTCCTTGAAAGGAAATCTCCATTTGCACAAACACACCCAATGAATGAGAGTCTTTGATACTACTAATTTTTGCATTAATCAGTCTGGTGATTTTCATTAAACAATTTGGAATATTTTAATTCACTTCATATTGCAAGAAATTTGAGAAATAAGTTGGGGAAAGTTCCTTCAAGGCCTTTGTGGGGCAGAGAGGGCTGCACTGTTAAGGCAAAGAAGAAAATTTCCTTTATTTTCCTGCTATAAAACTTTCGCTGGAATACTCAAGAGAGACATTTAGAAAAACATAAATATACTTGTGAAAAAGATAAACTCAAGAAAATACTTTAAACTAAACTTGGTTTCCGGGCTTATGGACTTCCATTTCTGACTTAGCAGAAATACTGAAACTATATTTAAAAAAACCTGCTTGCTGTCCCTTAAAGGAGCTTGCTGCATTTTTCCTACTATAATAAATGAGCGCTATCACCTGCTTCAAGGTGTTTGAGGATGTTCTAGTAAAACTTTAATACCAAAAATGATTTTCCTTCAATGTGACTCTTTGTGATGTTCTAACAAGTCAAGCAACCAAACAATGTAATCTGGTCTCAGTACACCTGATATGTGTCTACTACTTCTAAAAATTGTTCTCCCACTGCTTAGGTGATAAATAAAAATCAGTCCACCTGCATTTAAACAAAGACTGTTTACGAATTAATCTGTCAAGACATCTTTCTCATAAAAATGACTAAGTAGAGCATAAAGCTTTCCAAAAAATAAGCTAAGTCTGGTAAATCTGATATCTACTTACAATAGCTATCTTCTCTGGATATATTCAAATTAACAGAATAACAGAGCATACAAGGGAACTTGGGCTTGCTAGTCCAATGCTCAGGAAACACATAATCTGCTAAATCTACACTCATTCTGACTAATCATTCAAGACCACAAGCAAGGTCACTAAGTGTCACAACAGAATAAAACCACGTACTGATCACCAGGTAAATTTTGGGCAGAAACCTTGAACAGCTTATATGGACAGGGGCCAATTATCTGCCTATGAACACACCAGTCATTGTACATACTTAGCTTCCAAACTATTATTAATCTACATTAAAACATAAGATAAATAAAAGTATAACTACACTTATGTGCTATTTACAAATTCAGAATCTGTAATGTTGTTATTTACCACAACTCTAAAACTGACAATAGAAACCTGAAATAGAGCATAAGAAAGTGTGTGTTTGATTAGTCCATATTTAAACTATTGGATAAAATTCATATAAATTAAGTATTTTAAAAAATTAAAAACCATAAACCAGGAATTCTTGAATCAAAGCACAATAAAATTGCAAATTAAATTTATATTGTTCAATCTAACATTGAAATATTTGCCCTCAAAATTCTTAACATCCTGCCTTAATTTTTCCACAATCTGTTTGAACATGTTTACAGATCTTGGGCAGGAGATTAAACTACACTTCTTTAAAAAATTCTGTGCTTTATTAGGCATAGCATTGGTAAAACATACGTATAAAAATCTCCTAAAATCGTGACATGTTTGTATTCATCCCCTCAACCTGCTGAAGAGCAGACAAATCTAAGCTGTTGTGTTCTTCTCCTGCTAAATTTGCTCTTTGACAGGCTTTCCCCCAGCTGTTGCTTCCCCAGGAACACTAGGAATTCTGGGAGTTGTAGTCCAGTAGCTAGAGGGAACCAGATTAAGGAAAGTTATATAATTACAGCCTGAATTGAAAAATAGAACTGAAAGTTATAGGAAACAATTATTGTGCACCAATAGAACTGCAGTCAAGTTGCAAGCAAAGGAAATAGACTTGGGTTGAACTTTAGAAGTATCTTCTAATTGTTGATGGAAAGGACTAACTGCTATTAGCAGATAATGCTGGCTTGGTATAACAGACAAGTAGCTCAACTATATCTCCTCTGCAGAAACCTAGATGTCTTTTAGATGACAACAAATACTCCTCATTACCATATGGAACATGCATTCCAGAACTGTTGAATCAACACAGCACACAAACCAACCACATTTCAGTACTGGGTTGCGAGAGTTCATCTCTTATCATTAGTTTCTGGCTTGGAATATCACATGGGTCCAGGAAATGGGGTTCAATATATTTTTTTCACTTGGTTGTGTTTTTCTATTCTTTGCTGCTGCATTCATTAGCCCACCTCTAAGCGTTCTATGGCCTGGTAGGTCCTTTCTTCCAGTTGGGAACTGTTACCAAGATATTTCCTGCCAACAGAAGCAATCTTTGCTCCTTAGCAAAGGAAAGCCAACCAATGTCTCAGATCCTCGAGACTTGGCACTTCTTTGGGGTAAAATTAAAATCAGTCTGACCTTGTTTACACAGGCTGCAGTCAACATGAATGCAACAGGCACATACACTTCTCTCCTTTTCCTTTCTCCCAATTTACCAACTAGGAGTAAGAAATTTAGATCATGTTTGGCGAACCATTCCCAACGGTAGGAAGATTTTAATCCTTCCTGAGAAACCAACAGATCTTTTTTTCCAGGAATAAAAACCAGAGAGAGGGAAAGAAAGAACATGCTTGGCAAGACTGAATGAAATTGAAATCCCGCACTAATTCATCTGAAAGAACAGTCCTTTGCAAACAGCATTGTCATGCCAGCAATCACAAGTGAAAAATCAAAATGAGATCATCGGAGCTGTCTGAACCAATAAGGTTACTTGTTGATTGATTGGCAATTCCTAAAATGTCAAGTGCCTCCCAAAAGTGGGCTAGGTAGACTCTTGAGCTGTGGGCATTTTTTTTTTTTTGGAAACATTTTCATTTCTCCAAACAAGACATTTCTTTCTACAGAATGAACAGGATATAACACTGGAGCGTGGAAAATGACTGGCTGCTATATTTAACCCAGACAAACACATAACAAATCACTATCCTGCAGTGAGGAGGCACACCTCGCGGACTGTATTTTTTCTCCTTCTTGAGGCTGACTGTAAGACCACAGCCCTCTAAATAATCCTCTAGAAATAGACCAATGAAATGTTGGCTATGACAACAGACTCAGTGTTATACCTGCAGCTGGTCAATGTTTCCACTGTCAAACCACCTTTCCTCTTCATTTCCAGTAAAAATTTGGTCCAGGGGGAGCAGTCAGCAGCTAGGATTTTAATGTCTTTTCTTCAGTGCAGGAGAATTGAGAGCCGCAATTACAAACTTGCCTCCCGTCTCCTAATATCTCTCCACCCCTCCCATTTCATGTTCCTTCCAGAAGTAATGAGAGATTTAGCCACTAGCAAATGACATGGGCCAGTTTTTATGTCACTAGACCATGACTGCAAATGTCTCTGAAACATAACAGCAAGTCCCTCTCCAGCACCACAAAGCAACCAGGTTGGAGCCTAGTGTACTCTCAGCATGTCACAAGAAAACCAGAAACCAAAATACTGAACAGAGAGCATTGCCAGACACACCTAGCAGCCTTCATGGCAATAATATTAGTATCTCCCATAAATCATAGGAGTCACCTGGTATCCAGGTTGCAAGATAAATTCACAGAAAGGCATTTAATCATATTTTAAACTTCTTCCCCATCTGAGTTTGATTGCTACCATTGCTGTCATTGCTACCACCTTATAGATTCCCTTCATAACGATGACTAATGTCCATTACCATTCAACACCTACCCACTTATAGAAAGTCAGCACTCACCCTCCTAGAAGAATATTTTGAGGAATATTTAAAAAGGCAGAATATTATATTTCCCTAAATGAGAAATGGAGAAACATGTTTTTTTTTAGAGGCAGGAAGCAGACTCAGTCTTTCTTAATACCCCCAGCAGATATTCTGTGCCCATTAAGAAAGATTGGGCCAGCCTATTCAGAAACCAGCCCCCAATCAGAAACGAGGAGGCCACCTTTTAGAAATGCAGATTTGGTAATCCATTCAAGACAGGATATTTTGAAACTCCCTGCAGCGAAGTCTGAACAAAGGCAGAATGGTAGGATTAGCCCTCACTCAAGATCCAAAATAGGACGCAAGTCATTAAGGCACAATAGGATTTGCTCAGCACTCTTTCAGAAGACAAGCCCCTTCACTGCACCATCTCAAAGCAGTCCAAACTTCAACCAAACCTGGGAGCTCAGATAAACACCTAGGATTTGCATTTCTTCTTTTGCCTATAGAGCCAGTTATGACCCCCACATGACCCCAGAGGAATCTGGCAACAGCCAATAGAATACATGTTCTTGCACAGGAACAGGAAGTAAAAATGCAAAACCCAAAGAAGGTATAAAAACTCTCCACTCTCAGCTCCATTTTGTCAATTGCCCAGAACTACAAACCTATGTGGTTCTGCTTCATCAATAAACCATCTTTCCAATCAGCCACCATGTTTGCAGTGTCTTTCTCCCAGCTTGGAACTGAACTAGATGGATATTTCTTCCCATACACTTATCCACTCTATTGAAGCTTTATGATTTACTAGAACTAAACAAATTCCTTTGTGTAATACAACTTGACAGACGAGACATTCCTGGTGTTCCATCAGTTTCTAATAAATGTATATTTTTTCATGTTGCTTTTACCAAATAGTTTATAATAAGATTCCACCAGTCTCCTGTCACCATTTGTTTTTTTTCTTTTTAGAGTTTAAAGAACATTAAGGATTTAGAACAAGGGTCTTCAAACTTGGCAAGTTTAACACTTGTGGACTTCAACTCCCAGGATTCTTGAGCTAACATGACTGGAGGAGGAATTCTGGGAGTTGAAGTCCACAAGTCTTAAAGCTGTCAAGTTTGAAGACCCCTGATTTAGAATATAGAAGATAAAATTGAAGGTATAGAATACAGAAGATGAACAATGGTCCTTGCATCTTTAAACTTCCAAGGCTACTTCTTGAGATTATGGGTAGCTTCCATGCAGGTTTCCTTTTCTAACTTTCTCTTATGGCTAGTACATCCTACAGGCATCAAAGTTTCTTTTATTGCCAATTAACTCTTCATTTCATATGGATGTGCTGGGGATTGAACCTTTTTTGCACAGAAAAGGGGTATTCAGTTATTTGTTAAAGTTTCTATCCTGTGTCCAGTAAGCACACTTCAAATTGACCAGCCTGCTTTTAAAGAAAGAAAAAGAAAAAAGGATGGCTAAATTCACTTATATCTCTGATTAGGTTAGACAGTTAGACATTTTCCTCATTCAGCATTAATAAACATTAATATTGGGGTTGTTAAATATGTTAAACAATCCTAATGTGCCCTATAAGCAGCTTTGCATCTTAAATTGCAGAAGAGTTAATTGCCTGGAAGAAAGACACCCTTTGACTTGGGATGGACTAAAGCCAGAACATTGTTGAACTTAATTGAATCTGCAATGTATATAACTGTCTTCAGTTATTAAAATATACAGAGTTCTCCTTTAATATAGAAATAGGAAGATTACATCTTCCTATGCCTTTCTACTTTCCAAATCTTGACTTTAAGAGCTGAAATATTTATTTCAAAAATGGAGGTCAAAGGATCATTTGCTTGTTTCTTCTTCTCAGCAAGTTTTAGCAGAGTTTCTAGTGCAACCCAACACCCTTTCTGTTATTGATAAAGCCTAATTTGCATGTCTGGAGACTGTCTTTCACTTCTTCCAGGAATGTAAGTTGGTTCAGATATGGATTGAAAAACTACCTCACTTTTTCCCTTCCCCTCCTGTGTTTTTCTGGCTTATCACTATTTTGCCTGGTGAAGAGCTCTTGGAAACTCAGAAACAATTGGTTTCTAAACTTTACGTTGTTTTAATAAATATATCATTCTGTCCATTTTCTGTTTCCAATAATATATCCATTCTTCTTTTCAATATTGTCCTAGCACCTTTTCAGTTCCAACTTCATTGGTGGAATGTAAAGAAACAAAAACTGTTCTATATAGGCAGTCTAACATAAGGCTATATCAAATGATGCATTTCTTATTCTCCAGATGACTACAGCTTTTGTCTAGGTTTTTATTATATGTCTCATGCAGTTATCGGCAGTTGTGTGGCTTTATTTGCTCCTCAATAATGTCACAAGGAGAAGGGAGACTTTAAAGAGGGAGAAAGAGACAATTTTAGACCTATTTGCTATATTGTTAAGTAGACAACTCTGTTTCAATCAAAATGTAAGGAAAACTGAAGAAACCATAAAAGACATTTATTTTCAAGGATTGTGATGCTCAGGGTAGAGAGAAGCAAAAGGTGTAGCTGTGAATGAACAAATTTTGCAAAGATAATTTATTGCGGAGTATATACTACTTATCAAATCAAATCTTTATTGTAGTCTTTGACCAGCCTTAATATACTGGTTAAAAAATCCTGCAAGTGATAGATGAGATTATTATCAACACTAAATCACCACTATTTGTTTCCAATCACATATACTTACTCAAAAAATTTCTGATATCTCATTAATTTGTCACATCTTGACATATTGGCAGGATAAAATTATAAGGGGTATCTAGATGCTACTTCTATAGCTGTCAGCCAGTCAATTTTCAGAATATCTCCTAGTACTGTTGTTTGTGATTCGTAGCTTTCAGTGCTTATAAATCAAATGGATCTTTTATAGCTTCTATAAAAACATTTCAGATGAACAGTTATACCAAAACATTAAGGCAGGGGTGTCAAACTGATGTCGTCACGGCGGCATCACATGACGTATCGGGACATTTCCCCCCTTTGCTAAATTGGGAGTGTGAATTTGACAGCCCTGCATTAAGGTAAAAGCTTATGAAAAAATGATTTTTTTTTCTTCTGGCCACTTTTCTGATACATGAAATTTAAATCATTGTATATGTTATATTCTTTTTATTATTTTAGTGTATATCAATTGCATAGGTTTATTAGCTGAATACAATTTTGGCATATGTTTATCATTAATTTTCCATATTGTGGTCTAATGCTAATAATTCCTGTTTCTGAATGCCATTTAACGTCTAGTTGTCAAATATTAGAGGTGCTCAGATTTAATGAAATACTGAAGTAATCAATTTTGGGACTTTGCAGAGTGATAAACTTATAATGTAATAATGTAATGTATGTTTTCTACCAAAATGAGATTCTGAATAGTCTTCAGAGACAATTATATATAGAAGATATGATAGAAGCAGATATTTTAGAATAATGTGACTGCAAATGTAAAATTTAATCCCATTTCATGTGTTCCTTCACCTAATGTTCTAAGATAGCTACTTCCTCTTCCTGAAATCCTCTCCAACATGGTTCATATTTGCCAACAAGAGAAATATTCCCACTGTAAATATAAATTTCAGGGGGAAAAAACCTGATCTATAGGCTGAATTTTACTGAGTACAAACCAAAAGTTCTTTTACTAATAATATAAAAGAAAAAATATAGCAAAATTTGGCCCTCTTTGGTTGTGGGAGGAAGATATAATAACATAACATTTGTTATTATTAACATTTCTAATGTCCAAAAGGAACAATAGATGCTTCATCTGTGTTATTGTGCTGTCCTTTTAATACAGGTTTGCCACTTTGACTTAATAATGCCATCCAGACACTCTTCCATAGAAAAAGTTGTTGTTAGGCTCAGTGATTCTCACTGAAATTGGTTTAAGTTGTTAAGTTGAAAGATGTCTATGCTTTCCCCTGCCCTCATGTCTATCTTCCAACCAACTGTACCAAAAATTCCAGATCTTGTAGTACTCTGACTCCTCTTTGTTTTTGAGTTCCATTGATAACCTGTCCATTTCTGCACATTCCAAAGTTTTTTTCTAATAAAGTCAAATGAAAAGGTATGATGGAAATTGGCAATACTATATGTAACTATCTTTGTAGTATATAGTTAGATGAAATTTCATGTTATATATATTAATGTAATAAGTGTGAATGATTATTCTACAATAACCTGGGAGATGTCAAATTGTGTGAACAATGCCTTGCTTACGTTGCGATAAGCGGAATGTTTGGTTTTATTGTATTTGTATAAATTTGTTTAATAAAATATTTTTATAAATTAATAATAATAATAATAACAACAACAACAACAATAATAATAATGAAAGATGTCTATGCTTTCTGGATATTAGAGGGTTTACGCATGTCTACTTTGCTATTTGGATACCTTTATCTCAAAATTCTTATCCTTTTTTATTCTGTTTAGGGCATGTAATATATAATGGGCAGCTAGTCCCTAACGTAAATAAATGATCTAATCTAATCTGTGCCATTTTTGTTAATATATGCACATTGCTGTATTTGCTTATGCAGATTTTTGGGGCCAGTTTCCTTTTTTGCACACTTTTTCCTAATATAATCCATGTTATGAGTATTTTTTTAAAAAAATGCTAATTTATGTAGGCAGTTCTAAAATTACACACTAAATCATAATTTTCAGGAGTTTTAAAATTCTGTACAGTATATTTTTCCCCAGTTTGTATATACAGATTCAGATAATGTGAATTTGAAGAGGATATGGTTCAGCATGATTCAACATTTCTCCATAGGCCCAAAGAGGCTACTGGAAGACAACTTCTTACACAGAGGGTAGAATTGCCAATTGATAGTCCCTAAAGAGGAAAGGGAGGAGTTCCCCTCCCCACTGAATGATTCATATGTATCTACACACACACACACACACACACACACACACACACACACCAGCTTGGCAACAGTTAAAACAATTGCAAGTCTCTGATTGGCTTAATGCTAACCAGACGCTCAAAACAAGGAGGTTAAAATATACCCCTAAACTCTCAGCATGGCATCATCACACTACAGTAAATCCTTTAGCCTTAACAGTATTAAGGAGTAAAGAAAAAAAAATCAGAGCATGAAGACAAACCATGACTTGCAACAAAGGATATCGGTGAAGTAAAAAGATTGTAACATTACTTTTTTAACCTGTACAGTAATTTATTTTATGAAGAAGCATCTAAGAAATCTTCCTCTAAACGTTATTTATTGATTGAATATTTTTGTAAACTTTGCAAAATATTTTATTTGTTGCTTTTTAAAAATATATATAAAGTGTATATTTATATCTATATCTATATCTATCCATCTATCCATCTATCCATCTCATCTATATCTATCTTATCTACCTACCTACCTACCTACCTACCTACCTACCTACCTACCAGTGGTGGGATTCACATTTTTTTACTACCGGTTCTGTGGGCATGGCTTGGTGGGCGTGGCAGCGGAAGGATACTGTAAAATCTCCAGTCAGAGGAGGTATTGGCTGGTTCTTCGAACTACTCAAAATTTCCGCTACTGGTTCTCCAGAACTGGTCAGAATCTGCTGAATACCACCTCTGGTGTGTGTCAGGGGTGGGATTCAATTGGTGTTACTACCGGTTCGCTGAGAGTGCATTTTGTACAGGTAGTCCTAAACATACAACAGTTCATTTAGTGACTGTTTAAAGTTACAATGGCACTGAAAAAAAGTAACTTATGACCATTTTTCACACTTAGGAGCATTGCATCATCCCCAGATGATTTACATTTGGATGCTTGACAACTGATTCACATTTATGACAGTTGCAGTGCCCCGGAGTCATGGGATCCCCATTTGCAACCTTCTGACAAGCAATGGCAACCAGACTCACTTAACAATTAGTAAGTGTTACTAATTAAAGAACTGCAGTGCTTCACTTAACAAACACGGCGAGAAAAGTAATAAAACGGGGCAAAACTTAACAGATTTCTCACTTAGCAACATAAACTTTGGGCTCAATTGTGGTCATAAGTTGAGGACTACCTGAAATTGTAACTTGAAGACTACCTGTTTATCAGGGTAGGGAACCAGATATTGTGCTCCACTGCTGATCATCCCTGACCAATAGCTCAGAACCAGATCTTGATTATAGGACTGGGGTGGGATGCTACTGGCCTGGTTCAGGTAAACCGGTAGCTCTAAGGATCAGCTGTGAGTGAACCGGTTCATTCTGACGATCAGCTGTTGGGTCCACCCACCCACCCCAGCTCTAGTCTGTGCTTTATATACTGGTTTGCAAGCTCAGCTGATTTGCGTGGCACAGCAGATTGCCGTGCGTCAGCTGTTTAACGCACAGAGATTGTCAGAGAAGGTCAGTAGCATATCCTCTGCATGCATGCAAAGCATGCAAAGCACGTGCTCACCGAACTGGTTGTTACACTGGTTGAATCGCAGCCCTGCTATAAGGCCATCAATTTCCCTGATCTGTGAAGTCCTAAAGCAGGGATTCCCAACCTTTTCTATACCCCACCCCCCTAGAACGCTTCTGATATATTCTTGCACCCCTTACAAAAGTAAATAATTATATGCATATGCACTATAATTTTGAAACTTCTAAACCCAAGTTTTCACACCCCATGGAATATCATCTCGCACCCCCAGTTGGGAACCCCGTCCTAAAGGGAGCTATAGATCTATTCCTGTGAAAATGTTTGTCCTCAATTGCCCTTTCATCACTTGGAAGTTCTGTAGATATTTCTGTGTTGATATATCACTTAGGAGAAGACCCATCTAGAAGGAACTGCTTAAATGTCCAGATTATTAATGGGGGAGGGGACCCCAGGTGGGGAGGTTAATTATGCCAACTTTCTTTTTAAGCAGAACATTAACCCAATCTGTATTAAGCAACTGGGGAATGGGATTGCATTCTAAGACTAGTCAGAATCTTAAAGATAATCAGCCATCTATTTAAACTTATTATATAGGTAGTCCTTGACTTAGGACCACAATTGAGCCCAATATTTATGTTGCTGAGTGAGACATTTGCTAAGAGAATTTTGCCCCATTTTTCCCTATTGACCTTGCTTTCCACAGTTGTTAAATGAATCTTTGCAGTTGTTAATAAGATGGTAAGTGAATCCAGCTTCTCCATTGACTTTGCTTGTCAGAAGGTCACAAAAGGGAATCACATGACCTCCGGACACTGCAACCTTCATAAATATGCACCAGTTGCCCAGCTTCTGAATTTTGATCATGTGACCATGGGAATGCTGCATCGGTCATAGGTGTGAGAAATGGTCATAAGTTGCTTTTTTCAGTGCCGTTGTAACTTCAAATGGTCATTAGATATAATGGTCATTAGATGTATTACCATGTATGACTCTGAAGTCAGAATCTGTGACATACTCAGCTCACTCCATTTTAATTTCTTTTTCCATAGAGCTACAATTAGTAGAGAATCTCTTGTTAATATGTGCGCACACATAGACACACATGCACAACCCCAGACACAGGAGTAAACTTTAGGGCAGCAGAAGAGGAAATGATTTAACTCTTTTTTTCACAAAGCTATACTATTTCTTTAACTAAGTGAAGAAAAATAATCACCCGGACTTTGTCCTTTGGTTCCTTTAAAAAAAAAATAAACATTAGGGTTGCATAGCTCTTAAATCGGCTGGAACCCTTTGCTAATTTCAGCTAGAAGTTATGAAAGCTTTCATGAAAACTCTAAACTCTTTTGCAGGCCTCTGTTGCCAACACCAGAAGCTGACATCTCACACAACTCACGAATCTATAACATGTGTCCTCTATAGGGGTGGAGAGGAGATAAGCATCAGGTAATTTCATCTGATTTCCTATTTCCAAATTATTTCCTTGACATTGGACCACACAGGTACATGCGGGCTTTTATCAGATGTGAACTGTGGAATTTTTCAGGTCAAAATTGATCTTTTCAAGATGGTAGCAGCAAGAAAAGAAGAACAAGACAGGAGAAGGCCTACATCTTGAGGCAGTCTTTTCAAAAGCAACCTCAATTGGGAAGGTAGCTTAAATCCTATCAACATTTCTAAGTGCTTTGCAGAACAACGTAATGAGTTTCTCAAAAGGAAACTGCTATCCATTTCAACAATACAAATAGGCAGGGGAATAATAAAAAAAATAACTTTCTTGTTTATGAATAAGATCAGCGTCTGGAGGTCCCAAACTGCTATTCTGCTGCTTCCAGAACGGTCTCTGGTGGGCCCACTCAAATTGGTGGTGCAAATTGCTGCTGAAATTCAACTATAAACTGCCCCCTCCCCCATTTAACAGCAAAGCCCAACTGAGGAGCCAAAAAGCTAAATAAATTTGTTATTTTAATATTCTGTGTTCATATGAAAACTTCTGCCTGGGGAGCAGGGTTAACTTTGGGGGAGATTTCAGAAACCCTGGTGCTCTCGGGATGCTTTGATGAATAATGTCTGTTGGTTAGGTTGCTAGACAATGATTGGAAAAACTCACATTCAAGTCAGTCCTCCACTGTAGAAGCTCATCACGATTACACAGATTATTCTTCAGCTAAAACAACCCCACAAGGTTATTGCTGTGGGAATAAAATTGGAAGAAGGAACATTTGTAGGCTGCAATGAGCTCCTGGAGGAAAAGCAAAATATTAAGATACCCCCCACTCTCCCAGAAGTTCTATCCAGCAGGACCAATAATAACGGATTATAGGACACTTAGTGTGAGATATATGGAGGTCATCAGCTTACCCACTCCAGTTCTAATGACATGTTGTACAAGAATGAGAACATTGCATTGATTTGTTGTTCAGTCACTAAGTCATGTCTGATTCTTCGTGTCCTCAAGGACCATAGCACAACCTTCACTGTCTCTTGGAGTTTGACCAAATTCATGCTTATTGTGTCCATGACACTATCTAACCATCACATCCTCCGCCATCCCCTTCTCCTTTTGCCTTCAATCTTTCTCAACTTCAGGACTTTTTCCGATGAGTGCTGTCTTCTCATTTGGCCTTCGAAGTATTTGAGCTTCAGCTCCAGTATATCTCCTTCCAAGGAGCAGTCAGGGTTGATTTCCTCTAGGATTGACTGACTGGATCTCTTTGTAGTCCAAGGGACTCTCAAAAGTCTTCTCCAACACCACAATTTGAAAGCATCAATTCTTTGGTGCTCAGCCTTCCTTATGGTCCAATTCTCACAGCTATACATCACTATCGTGAAAATGATAGTTTTTCCAGTAGTAGACTGGGGAGATCATAAAGATTGATAAGGTGATGTCTCTGCTTTTTAATATGTAGTCTAGGTTTGCCGTCTCTTTTCTCCCATGGATCAAGCATCGCTGCTTCCATTCTATTCCATTGATTACCAATAACCAAAAGGATGAAGAAAGAGGTGTATGAAGTTGTGTACAGACTTGGTGGCATCAAAATGAGTTTGCATGGATAGAAAGAATGGTTCATAGTCTTGGCAAAATTAGATTTAGATACTTTTCTTTTGGGTTTTTTTTTAAACTCATTTTCTTTGCCAAATTTCTTTCGCTTGTTGCTTCTTACTCCTTTTCTACATTTTGCATACAATTTTTTTTAACTCTGAAAGGGAATAGCAAGTTAGCTACTGTAGCTCTTTATTTATGTAAGTACAAGGATGCTATTGTTCTCCAATGCAAGCCAACAAGAATTAAGCTGTAAGTGCTGGAATACCTATCACTGTTCCCAGTTGGAACATTGTTATTGTTGTTGTTGCTATTACTAATCTTCTCTAGTTTAGCTTGTCCTCTAGCAGACTCTTGAAAGTTGTGAGCTGATCATATTTAAATGAGACCAGTGACCTTTCCTAAACATGGCAGAAATAACACTCATGAGGCAACTGTTATGCTCCAAAGGTTTCAGGAGGTTAGAGATTCACACATGCTACATTTAGAGCAGTTGCACATTGTTATGTATGTAGGTTTGAATGTCATTGGTTTAGTTTGAATTGTTCTTGTAAAATGTCAAATAAGATTGGTTTAAAAAGTGCGGGAAAACCCTGCACTCTGATTGGCTGGCAACTATGGCTGCTGGCTATAAGAAGCAGCCGTAGCCCAGCCAAGTCGGATCCATTCGAGCTGTAGTCACTTAATAAACTCTTCACTGAAGCTCTTCGCGTCTGACTCTTCATGCAAACTTAACACTGGCAACGAGGGTGGGATTCCCCTGAATAAGAGACGACGCGGAAGACAAGCATAAGAGCGAGATGGCTGCGCTGAACACCCCCCCAGCCCCGTTCGATCCAGTGGCAGAAGACTGGGAATCGTATGCGGATCACTTCCAAATGTATTTGGAAGGGAACGACCTCGCCGACATCTCCGAGAAGCAGAAGAGGGCAGTATTTCTCACGCACTGTGGTCCGGCAGTCTTCAAGATGGTGAAGGCATTGGCGGGAGCTGCAGACATGAAGGTAATGGAATGGCCTGATTTAGAAAAGCTTTTAAGAGCCCATTACACCCCACAAGTATCGTGCCTCATTAAGAGACACGAGTTTTACCGTCGGGATCAAGGGGAAAGCGAAAATATTAACGACTTTGTGGCAAGTTTAAGGGACATTGGGGGTGCTTGTGAGTTTACCAACTTAGAAGAGGCCATGCATGATCGGTTTGTTCTAGGCCTTAAAGATAAGGTCTTACAGAGCAAATTATTAATGAAACCTAAGATCACGTTTAAGGAGGCCATAGAGGAAGCTGTTTCAGTGGAAGCAACCAAGTTCTCAGCAGCAGCCATGAAGAAAATTAACAAGGCCTCAAGCCATTCTGATATGGAAAAGTCCACAACAACTCATTGCGAGCAAATAGATTCTGAATCAGACTGTAGTGAGGTGGAGGAAGGAATTTATAGACTCAGAATGGAGCGGAAAAAGAACGACCTGGGAAGAAAGAGGCAAGATTTCTACTGCAGAGGCTGTGGGGGGGGGCACCCCCACACTGAATGGAAGTTTTTAGACACCATCTGCCTACGTTGTGAGAAAAGAGGTCACCTAGCAAGAGTCTGCAAATCATCCAGAACTCCACCTAGTAGGAAGAAATTCCCTGAGAAGGAATTCAAGCCCAACAATTTCAGTGAGAAAATGGGGCACAACTCAGAAGCAAACGGAAAGAATGAAACTCATCAAACAGTCACCATTGGTCATTCTTCACCCTTGAGAAGCAGAAAAGTACATGTGAAGGTACTCAGTGAAGGAAGGCCTTGCCAAATGGAAGTGGACTCAGGCTCCTATTTATCTATGGTGTCATGGGACACTATTCACAGGCTACTTCCCAACATTCAGAAGAAACATTTCCAGAAGCAAGCACTGACTCTTAAAGACTATCAAGGGAACAAGATCCCAGTAGTTGGAACAAGAGAATTCAACGTGAAGTTCAAAGGCCACACCAAATGTTTGCCCCTGACCATCGTGGACAAGGATCTCCCAAGCTTGCTGGGACTTGAGTCGTTCAATCCACTAGGCATCGAGGTGACTGGCATCAATCACGTGAGCAACTCTGAATGGGAGGAGGCCTTGAAGTCTGAGTTTCCAGAGGTCTTCAGCGAAGGATTGGGCAAGTATATGGGGACCCCTATCACTTTCAACCTAGACCCCAAGGTGCCCCCAATTCGTTTAAAGCCCAGAAGGGTCCCATTTGTATTAAAGGAAAAAATTGATGCACAATTAGACAAATTAATAGCTCAAGGGGTTTTAGAGGCCACTGACCACTCCAGATGGGAGACACCCATAGTCACACCAGTCAAGACTGATGGGTCAGTAAGAATCTGTGGAGACTATAAGAGGACACTGAACCATGCACTGCAGCAGAGCGCATATCCAGTTCCAGTGGTGCATCATCTGTTACATTCACTTGGCAGGGGTACAGTCTTTGCCAAATTGGATTTGGCCCAGGCATATCAACAACTAACAGTTGATGATGCCACTGCAGAGGCCCAAACCATTGTGGCTCATAGAGGTGCTTTCAAATGTAAAAGGTTACAATTTGGAGTAAGTGTGGCACCAGGCATCTTTCAAAGCCTTATGGAAAGAATGCTCCAAGGACTGCCAGGGGTAGTGCCTTACTTTGATGATTTGTTAATCTCTGCTGAAAATGACACTCAGTCACAAGAAAGACTCAGAGAAGTCCTTACCAGATTCAGGAAAGCGGGGTTAAAAGTCAAGGAAGAAAAATGCACTCTTAAAACTGACAAGGTTGAGTTCCTGGGCTACATGATTGACAAGCATGGCATCCACCCTACAGATGCCAAGGTTAAAGCAATCAAAGAAGCCCCTAGACCTAAATGCAAAACAGATTTGCAAGCTTTCCTTGGACTCATTAACTTTTATCACATGTTCCTACCTCAGAAGGCAACCATTGCTGAACCATTGCACAGATTACTTGATAAAAGTCTGTTTGGGTCTGGGGCAGGAAGGAACAATCAGCATTTAACAGTATTAAAAGACTAATCACATCTGATGCTGTACTGATACAGTTCTCTGAGAATTTGCCTGTTGTACTGACTTGTGATGCATCCCCTTTTGGAGTGGGGGGTTGAGCCACAGGCTTCCCAGTGGGAGAGAAGCCCCTATTGCATTTTACTCTCACACTTTGACCAAAGCAGAGAGGAATTACAGCCAATTAGACAAGAAGGCATTGACAATTGTTGCAGCTGTTAAGAAATTTCATGAATGGAAAAACATTTACCATTGTTACAGATCACAAACCTTTGTTAGGCATTGTGGCAGGAGACAAGCCTACACCTACTATCCTGTCACCAAGAATGCTGAGGTGGACTGAATTTCTTGCTGCTTATTCATACAAGCTTATCCACAAGCCTGGCAAGGACATTGGACATGCTGATGCACTGAGTCGTTGCCCACTTCCTTGCCACAAGGAGGACTTTGAACCTGAAACACACACCTTTTTCCTAGAAACTGTTGCCAAGCTTCCAGTTCATGCTGCTGAAATTGCCAGAGAGGCTGCCAAGGACACTGTGTTGGCTCCTATTATAGGCTGGATTAAGAAAGGTTGGCCTCTTCAAGATCTACCTCACCTTGCCCAACCTTTTAATTCCAGGCAAACTGAATTATCTGTATTAAGAGGATGTATTTTGTGGGGTAACAGGGTGGTTATTCCTGCAAAACTGCAAAGAGAGGTTTTGGAAATGTTACATGAGGGTCATCCTGGTATTGTAAGGATGAAGGGATTGGCCAGAAGTTATGTATGGTGGCCAGGTATTGACAAAATGGTTGAAAACTGGGTTGCATCTTGTCCCAACTGTCAGGTAGTCAGGCCTGCCCCACCTCTCCCCCAAACAGGAATGGGAATGTCCTAGGGGCCCATGGTCCAGGATTCACATTGATTTTGCTGGCCCTACCAGAGGGCACACCTTTCTTATTATAGTAGATGCATATCCTAAATGGCTAGAGGTAATCCCTATGGCATCCACCACAACTGATGCTGTCATCAAGCAGCTCAAAAAACTTTTTGTAACCCACGGGTTACCTGATGTTCTTGTCTCTGACAATGGCCCTCAATTTACATCCAACCTCTTTGAATCCTATTTAGCACAACAGGGTATCAGACATGCCCTTATTGCCCCTGGGCACCCTTCGGCTAACGGCCGGGCTAAACGCATGGTACGTTTTACCAAGGAGAAGCTTCAGCAACTGGGTCCTGGGGACATCACTGAGAAAGTTGAAAAACTTCTTAGTGTTCAGCACATCACTCCTAACCCATCAATTAACTTATGCCCAGCAGAGTTGTTGATGGGTAGGAAACTTAGGTCTTCCCTTGACCGCCTTCATCCCACTTACACACCCAACGCACCACTAGATTCCACTTCCAAAGTTCAAACATTCAGTGTGGGTGATTCTGTGTATGCTAAGAACCTTATGGTGAAGCTTTGTGGATTCCTGCTGAAATAACTCAAATCACAGGCCCTCGTTCTTACAGGGTGCAAACAGAGGATGGACTCCTCTGGAGCAGGCACATTGATCAACTTAGATCCAGGTTCTCTCAGGAACATCGTACTTGTTCCTCTCTAGTTCCCTCACCTGATGTCAATTCTAGGGGGGAAGGGGAGGAACAGGAGGACAATCAGCAAGCAAGAATCCACCCCATGTGTAACGAGCCATTACGACAGGAACCATTCCAAAACCTGTCACAATGCCAAAATCCATCCTTAGAAGTGGAAGATTGTACATCATTACCTGACTTGGGTGCTGACATTGGGCTGGAGATGGGTTGGGAGGAGAGACCAGATTCTAACAATCAAACAGGGTCTTCTTTCACAGGAAGTCCCAGTGGGGAAATGTCAGCAGATACATTTCCTCTTTCACTGGGTGAGAATGTTAAAACTTCTGAACCACGAAGGTCTCAACGTACACGTAAGAGCCCCACCTATTTAAAAGAATACATTAGATAGGTTGGGGTTTGGTATGGACTGAACCTAGTGGGGAGGGGTGTTATGTATGTAGGTTTGAATGTCATTGGTTTAGTTTGAATTGTTCTTGTAAAATGTCAAATAAGATTGGTTTAAAAAGTGCGGGAAAACCCTGCACTCTGATTAGCTGGCAACTACGGCTGCTGGCTATAAGAAGCAGCCGTAGCCCAGCCAAGTCAGGTCCATTCGAGCTGTAGTCACTTAATAAACTCTTCACTGAAGCTCTTCGCGTCTGACTCTTCATGCAAACTTAACACCCATCATTACAGAAGAACCATGAGAAGCTCTTTCTGGACTTTATAGGCTAAATTGGGTATATCACACTGAGAAATGTGCTTGAAAAACATACACTCATTTTGTTGGCTTCTAGAGCAGACTGTATTCCCTTCCCCCCATTAAGCATCATAAATTCTCTCTATATGAGGAACAGATAGTGGGAGGCATAGGTGGTATTCAGCAGGTTCTGACCAGTTCTGGAGAACCATTAGCGGAAATTTTGAATGGTTTGGAGAACCAGCAAATACCACCTCTGACTGATCCTGCCCCCATCTATTCGCTGCCTCCCGAGTCTCAGCTGATCAGAGTCCCAGCTGATTGGCTGGGTCTTCTTTTGTTGCCCTGCATAGGAGAATGGAGCTGGAAAGCAGCTTGGTGGGGTGGGGAGGGAGTGGGATTTTGCAGTAACCTTCCCCTAGGAGTAGGGAGGGAATGGAGATTTTACATTACTCTTTCCCCTGCCACACCCACCAAACCCACCAAGCCACACTCACCAAACCGATAGTAAATTTTTTTGAATCCCACCAGTGGTGGGAGGGTTATTTTTTTTCTTTGTTAAATATCCTGAGGACAAGTCTGACTTTCTCCAAGCATAAGGCGATTATAATTACTAATTTGCCTGGTCAGTAGTTTCTTGTTTCTACCTACCCCATCTGGTCCTATATGCTGTGGGGCCTCTCAGTTAAAAATGACATCTCATGAGACCCAGCAAGGAGGTCTTTTATTGCAGTATCTGCCATCAGGAGCACCATACTTTCAAAAGTAGATTGGCCAGTACTTTTCAAGTCTTTCACAAGCATTGCTGATTGCCAGGAATTCGATTCTGACCAGCTCAAGGTTGACTCAGCCTTCCATCCTTCTGAGCAGAGGTGGTATTCAACAGGTTCTGGCTAGTTCTGGAGAACCAGTAGTGGAAATTTTGAGTAGTTCAGAGAACCAGCAAATACCACCTCTGACTGGCCTCGCCCTCATCTATTCTCTGTCTCCCGAGTCCCAGCTGATTGGCTGGGTCTTCTTTTATTGCCCTGAGCAGGAGAATGGAGCTGGAAAGCAGGTTAGTGGGGTGGGGAGGGAATGGGATTTTACAGTAACCTTCCCCTGCCACACCCACCAAGCCATGGCCACAGAACTGGTAGTAAAAAGAATTTGAATCCCACCACTGCTTCTGAGGTTGCTAAAATGAGAACCTAGATTGTTGGGGGCAATATGCTGCCTCTGTAAACTGCTTAGAGAGGGCTGTAAAGCACATGAAGTGATATATAAATCTAAGTTCTATTGCTACTGCTGTTGTTTATTTATTTTAGGTATTCAGAATGAGATTGAGTTCACTACACACAGATGTTCTGCTAAATGTGGTCAGGTTCTTCAGAAGGTCTCCCTCTATATGATTTTCCCTTAAACAGAAATCTGCTTCTCAGGCAAAGAACTCATATACAGGTGAAACTCAAAAAATTAGAATATCGTGCAAAAGTTCATTTATTTCAGTAATGCAACTTAAAAGGTGAAACTAATATATGACATAGACTCATTACATGCAAAGCAATATAGTTCAAGCCATGATTTGTCATAATTGTGATGATTATGGCTTACAGCTCATGAAAACCCCGAATCCACAATCTCAGAAAATTAGAATATTGTGAAAAGGTGCAATATTCTAGACTCAAAGTGTCCCACTCTAATCAGCTAACTAAGTCATAATACCTGCAAAGGGTTCCTGAGCCTTTAAATGGTCTCTCAGTCTGGTTCAAGCATGGGAAAGACTGCTGACCTGACAGTTGTGCAGAAAACCATCATTGACACCCTCCATAAGGAGGGAAAGCCTCAAAAGGTAATTGCAAAAGAAGTTGGATGTTCCCAAAGTGCTGTATCAAAGCACATTAATAGAAAGTTATGTGGAAGGGAAAAGTGTGGAAGAAAAAGTTGCACAAGCAGCAGGGATGACCACAGCCTGGAGAGGATTGTCAGGAAAAGACCATTCAAAAGCGTTGGGGACTTTCACATGGAGTGGACTGAGGCTGGGGTCAGCGCATCAAGAGCCACCACACACGGACGGATCCTGGATATGGTCTTCAAATATCGCATTCCTCTTGTCAAGCCACTATCAATGTCAGAAACACATTACCTGGGCTAAAGAAAAACAGACCTGGTCTGTTGCTCAGTGTTCCAAAGTCCTCTTTTCTGATGAGAGCAACTTTTGCATCTCATTTGAAAACCAAGGACCTAGAGTCTAGAGGAAGAATGGAGAGGCACACACTGCAAGATGCTTGAAGTCCAGTGTGAAGTTTCCACAGTCTGTGTTAATTTGGGGAGCCATGTCATCTGTTGGTGTTGATCCACTGTGCTTCATTAAGTCCAGGGTCAACGCAGCCATCTACCAGGAGATTTTGGAGCACTTCATGCTTCCTTCCGCAGACGAGCTTTATGGGGATGCTAACTTCATTTTCCAACAGGACTTGGCACTGGACCACACTGCCAAAAGCACCAAAACCTGGTTCAATGACCGTGGGATTACTGTGCTTGATTGGCCAGCAAACTCACCTGACCTGAACCCCATAGAGAATCTATGGGGCATTGCCAAGAGAAAGATGAGAGACATGAGACCGAACAATGCAGAAGAGCTGAAGGCTGCTATTGAAGCATCCTGGCCTTCCATAACACCTCAGCAGTACCACAGGCTGATAGCTTCCATGCCACGCTGCATTGAGGCAGTAATTGCTGCAAAAGGGGCCCAAACCAAGTACTGAGTACATATGCATGCTTATACTTTTCAGAGGTCCGATATTGTTCTATGTACAATCCATGTTTTACTGATTGCATATCATATTCTATTTTTCTGAGATTGTGGATTTGGGGTTTTCATGAGCTGTAAGCCATAATCATCACAATTATGACAAATCATGGCTTGAACTATCTTGCTTTGCATGTAATGAGTCTATCTCATATATTAGTTTCACCTTTTAAGTTGCATTACTGAAATAAATGAACTTTTGCACGACATTCTAATTTTTCGAGTTTCACCTGTATATATAAAATACTCTTTTTCTTCCTTGAAGGTTTTATATTAGGTTATGACTTTATTTTGCATGTATTGCAAACAGCACCAGCAATGTACCCACTACTTTACACTCTACATAATATCCTGGAGCTAATGTCATTTCAGGACAGAACATTTTGTTTATACCTGATTTTGTGCGGCTGCATTCAGACATTATGCCAAGTCAGGTTTTTTAAGCTATGTTTTGTTGATTAAGCCGCAATGACCTAGTTTGCAAATATTGTAAAGAGATGAATGGCAATGTTCATATATCATGCTAGACCAAAATATGTCACATTACAGCTTAGTAAAGTGCATGAATCCAACCTTTGTTTAGGGTGAGTAGGGATATATTGACCAGTTGCTATCCAAAAGACAATTGGTAGAAAATATTTCAACCAAATTCTGCATTATGACCGCCCATTACTAGAGAAATTGCAAATTGTCTTTATGGATTTGGGAGTCGGATTGCAACTTTGCTTTATCAGACAACCCCTCCACTTCAGATTTTGATTCAAACTTGGTAACCCCCCTATTGGGATATATTTGAGAAACTAAACTACTAATAATCTGTGTTTCTACTCCAGAGATTTCTGCTCCAGGATAATGTACACCAGCCAATCTTTAACTCCAGGATATTGCTTGGAAGGTTATCTGTAGAGGTGGGGAGAACATGAAAATAATTCTCCCTTAAAGGGAATCGAGGCAGGCGAGAGAAAGGTCACTCCTTTGTACGGGCTTTTCTTTTTTAAAATTCATGCCTTTAATTATTTCCTTGGAAAAACAAACTGGCCGATGGATCCTGGGACTCAGAGGAAACAACAGAGGAAGCTGCCTGTTTTCTGAAACTCTCTCACCATGTGGCTGCTGCTGGGTGCCTTTGGTCTCGCTGGTTTCCTGAAGGTGGATGGGAAGCGTGTCCCTTTTATAATCTCATTTCATCTCCCTCCTTTCCCTCCCCCTCCATTTTCCCCATTTTTATGTAGTTGATAGGAAAAAGGAGCCAGCTGTAAAGGAGTCTTTTATGTTAGTCACAGTCCCTGAAGTCCGTTCAACACCTTTCAAGAACTTTTCACGGTTACTCCTATTACAAGGATGGGCTAAATCCTCCCCTTGCCTGGCTGAAGTCCGTAAAAATTCTGGATGCAAAAGGAGAACCATCCCTTAAAGAGAATTGCTTGGCATTCACAAGACAGAGGAAATCAGATTAGTCAACCAGTACAGGTAGTCCTTGACTTCATTTAGTTCATTTAGTGATGATTCAAAGTTACAACAGCACAGGGAAAAAGTGACTTATGACCATTGTTTCACACTTACGACCGTTGCAACATCCACATGGTCAATTGATCAAAATTCAGATGCTTGGCAACTGGTTCATATTTATGATGGTTGGCAATGTCCCTGAAGTCATGCGGTCACCTTTTGTGACCTTCTGACAAGCAAAGTCAATGGGAAAGCCAGATTCATTTAACAACTGTGTTAGTAGCTTAACAATTGCCATCATTTACTTAATAACTGTGGCAAGAAAGGTCGTAAAATGGGTTAACATTCACTTAACAAACGTTTCACTTAGACCGTAAATTTTGAGCTCAATTGTGGTCACAACTCAAAGACTACCTGTATAATGGGTGTCTCGTATTTTCACTGTAAAATGAAAAGCAGGTTCTTCCATTTTATGCCTGTGGAGAAATGCATAAACTCCATTTGAATAACATCCCAAGATGTGACTTGCTTCATCTTGGTTTATTTCTTGGATAGACCACAGCTTTCTCCAAGTCCTCTTTGAATAACACTAACCACACCTTACAAGCCTTCTAGTGACTGAGGTCACCCAATACTCTAAGCCAAGGGTGTCCAATCTTGACAACTTTAAGACTTGTTCTGGACCCCCAGAATTCTCCCGTCAGCATGACTGGCAGGTGAATTCTGGAAGCTGAGGTCCACAAGTCTTAAAGTTGCCAAGGTTGGACACCCCTGCTCTAAAATAAAAAATGGCAGAGTTAGTGCAATGTGGAAATCCAGTCAGAAATTTTATGGTAGAGACACTAGGGATTTCATACTTTTACCTTGCTACTTCTCCTCCAGTATTTTACACGTGGAGACCATCATTTTCCATTTATCACTATAAAAGCCAAAATGGAAACCAAAGACAAAAACGGTCAGATTCTAAAATGGGGCGCCTATTAGCTGTCAACAGGTAATTTTCCTACTCGTCTCCTACACCTGGCAGTAATTATCATGAGCTAGAATCCAGATCAGGAGATCCTGAGGAGGGCCAAAGATTACAATTTTTATTTTGACTTTCAATTCAATTAAATTCAGCATAAAAAATTGGAAAAAAAATAAAAATGGAAATGGGCTGGTCACATAGCAAGAAGAACTGATGGCAGGTGGACTAAGGCAGTAGTAGAATGGATCCCACTGGATAAAAAGCATCCACAAAAGAGACCTAAAACAAAATGGAGCAACAGCATTAACAAGTATTGCAGGCCCAACTGGCAAAAGAAAGCTCAGGATCATATTGGTTGGAAATATGTGGAAGAGGCCTTCATCCTGCAGTGGATAGACAATGGCTAGAATGATGGTATTGACTTTGAGGGTCAATGTCATCAGATTTGGAGCATGGATCAATGCTATTGCCTTCAGACCAAGCCATTTGACTGTAGTGAATTTCTCTGAGAAACCAAGACGAAGCCCATGCATTTGTAACACACACACCAAATTTAGGAAGATAGTCCCATGCAGGAAAGAAAGCTGGTAAGTCGAGAGCAATCAAATATCTTTTAGGAAAAGAAGCTAGCATTGTTAAGAGTTGGCGACGGGGAATGTTTTGCTATCCAGTTTTGGCCACCTCAACGGGTGGGAAGGCTGTTAACATTTCTTAGGTAACTATTATTCATGGGGCCTGCCAAAGTTTTGACTGACCTAGAGCTGGGCAGCGCTGAGGAGTCACTGTTTAGTCTATGGAAGTATAAGTCAGAGCTGTCTTTCCCTTCCTTTCCACAGATATGCGCCATCACGCCTTTCTAAGCTGGCGTAACAGTAAACGACAACTTTTACAAATGAACATTGGCTCTTCTGCGAACACCCAGAGAGTCAAGTATCTTGAATAGCTAATTACTTTGGAAAGAACCGTTACCTGGTTCTTTGCAAATGTCTCCAGCACAGACCTTTGAAAGTAGCAAGTAAATATACACCCCGTTTACCTTAGCAGAGCCCATTAAAATATATTAAATAGTTCCACCTCTGCACAGACAGCATTTTTTTCCCTTCCCAATTTTTTACTTAAGAGCAAGCTATTTATGTTCATAAATAATGATTTTTTCCCACCCACTTCTTTGTTTTCATTTTGTGTATTTAAATAGAGAGGAGTGTAGAGTGTGTTTCTTACTAATTCTGCTGCCTTGCAAAGCAACAGTATATTTAGCAGTACATTTAAAATCATATGTATATGTGGTTCTTTGGCTTGGCTTAGGGGGTAAAAGACACACTGTGACTTATCCTGTGGCTGTTCAAGCAATTTGGAGAAGAAATGGGCCAATCCATAATATCTTGTTACTGTATGTGAATTACTGTTTCAGCTAGGGGACAGTATCTAGCTTACTTTCACAATCACAAAGGTAGGTATTGATAATACTTTGATTGGAAGATAATACTGGATATGCATGCTGGGTTGGGAATTCAAAATGTAACCAGAAGATAGTTTAACCAGTTTGTTAAAAACTGGTTAGTTTAACACAGCTTGTTAAAATATATATATATGAAAATGCCTATATAGTCATTAGGAGTTAAAATCAATTCTTGATTTTGCTTTATTTAAATCACAGGACAGTGTACCAATAGTTCTTGACCTAAAAAATCCTAATAAGTTTGATATTCTTTCTTCTTCACATTTATGTGATGTTTGAAACTGTCTTTGAAAGATGAAGGAATATGCTAATGTATATTTTTTTTCTTTACAGTTACATTTGTCACACTATCTTCCTTCTCTCCAGTAGACCTTGAAGAAAACATTGTCATCTAGTTGGATAATGAAAAGTCTGCAAGCAAACCACAAATCTCAGAGAATACCAAGAACTCCACAATTCAGCCCTGAGCTATAGATTTATCTAACTGAAGCTTTAATTTTCATTAAAGCTTTAATCCAAAGTTTCCTTCTACGCAATTCCTGAATAAACTTGCAGTGCAGCAGGCAATCTAATATGCTGCCAAAGTTCATGATTAACTAGATCAAATCTGGTGCTTAGCTGCATTTCAGGACAACCAGCATTTCTCAACAGTTCAGCATCAGAGACGCTGGTCCAATCTGCTCTTCAGGAAAACCCTGGTATCAGAGCTATAGGAAAGCCAATACCTTCTCACAAATCTCCAGCCAAATGGTAAAGAGGGAGGAGCAATACTTAAGTTTTCCTTATCTTCTTAGCTCCCTCCATGCTTCCATTTTAAATAATCCCTTAAATAAGCCAATAGGAGAGAGTAACTTTATGCCAACTTCAACTCTCTTGAAGCCTATCAACTTCAAGGTATGCTAAGGAGACAGAAGGGTCTCTAGAGCAAGGATCTTCAAACTTGGCAAGTTGAAGACTTGTGGACTTCAACTCCCAGAATGCTGGAGCAAACATGACTGGAGCTGGAATTCTGGGAGTTGAAGTCCACAAGTCTTAAAGCTGTCAAGTTTGAAGACCCCTGCTCTAGAGTAATATTGAGCCTTTAAAGTCACAATATATCTCCAGGCTTACTTCTGACCTCACATTTCTTATTTTATGCTTTACCTTAAAAATGTGAGAAAGAGAGTACACAGAATTGTAGCTTAGGAAAGCCAAACAAAAGTAATTAGAATTATCAACAAGCAAACAATGTTTTCTCATGTCATCCAGTCAGTTACATGAGAGCAGTTTTATCAAACTTTCTAGCTCAATGGATTCTAATTCAGATTGCCAGAATCTCAACCGAACAGCGTTTGGTTTGGGATCTCTAAGATCAATACATTTAAGGAGGTTTTTTTAAAATATTGAACTTTGTAACTCATGCAATTGTGGAAAACTTGGGGGAATAAATCCTGGGTAAGGTTGCCAGGTATCTAACATGCAAGGGAGGACCCACACAATTGGAAAAGAGGACAAGGATGTTTAATTGTTTAACATCCACAACAAAAATTACAGCAAAACCTTGCAAAAGAAAAATGTACTTCAGCTAAATGTACATGAAATCATTTTTTCCAGTATCAGAAAGGCTATTTTTTCAGTTATTTTCCAACAAATCCTCATTTTCAAGAATAAATGATACTAATAATATAGAATTGATGATGATGTGCTTTTCAAATTTTACTATAGAAACTTATGATGAATCATGTGATCTATAAACTACAATGATCACAGATTTGAAGGGCCTGGAGTGAAGCCAATTGCTAGAATCCAGAAATAATAGTTTGCCTCTGGATGAAGGAAAGAAGCAGATAATTTACAACAGTAAATTTATACCCTCTTTTGGTGACATAGAGATGACCAAACAGGAAGATTCAAAATGCTTTCTGCTTAACAAGGCATCAAACAGAACCTGTCAATGCGAATGTTGCAAGTATTCTGCCAATAAATAAATAATTTATTGTTGTCCATTCTTAATCAGGTTGGCTTGATTTGCCTAAAACTAAACCAGCCACTTGCCCCTCCCCCCAAACTGTGTTGACAGCCTTCAACTCATCACACAATCAATCAAAATCTAAATGTCTGAGAGATGGAATTTTGTTTGCTTGTTCTTTGTAGCCCACCGCACACTTTTGCAGACATAATTCTGTCTAATTGAAAACATATGTGAGAAGAACTGAACAATCCAGAGGTGTGAAATTAATGGAACGATATGTCACAAACAACAAGCAACACAACTGAAAAAGTTTCAAAAGTCTTGTAGCTTTCTCTATGGCCGTTGCACCACAATCTCCCTCATCAATATTGGGCAAAGATGCTAATCATTAGAGCAACATAGAAATGAATGATGAGGATTTGCCATTTGGCTGGATTTTTCTTGAGCTGGCCTCTATGAAAAGAATTGTGGTGAAATCTACCTAAGTGAAACCTCACTATTAGCGGAGATTTAATACTGATTTCATCCTCTTCATTTTTTTTACAGATATATTTACATTCCGCTTTTTAGTTATAATTTTCATCATCAAAATAAAAATATATCCAAACTGTAGTACATTGTCTTTGAATTTCCCTTTCTGTCCTGTGAAATGTTTGTGCTTAAAATCCTGGAAAAATCTGAGCTCAGAAATCTTGCTTGGAATTTCTCCCGATACTTTCACTATCATTGTCTACAATGTTATATAATGAAGAACCTTCTTTAAAACATAAAGAGGGTTTGGGAACGAACGTCCACTCCTCAAAATATATATTCTATTTCTGTCCACACTAAACTGGGAGATGGTGAGTTCTAATTTCACCTTAGGCATGAAAGCCAATCACTTTCTTTCAGCCCAACCTACCTCACAGGGTCATTGTGGTGGGAAAAAATAAGAGAAAATAATCTTCTGGTTCTGATTTGCTACAGTTGTGACTCTACTTAACCCTGTTTATTTAATCAAAATTATAGACTGCCCACCCAGCAAGCATCCTCAAGAAGGACACAATGTGACAAGTATACTAAAACCAACCTAAAATCTGCTAACCGGCATGCAAGTGATAACTCACTGAATTTAAAAATTAGATTTCTACCATACACATCCAGCAATGAATTACCCCAAATAAACTCCAAATAAACAAACCACATACCCTTCTGTGCATACATCATAAGCCCTATTGGGTTGAGCCACAGCTTGCTTAACGAGTAGATTTGATAATTCCACTGCAGAAATGAAGAAACCGTAGAAAACTGACAGAACAAAAAGACCTAGTGGTCCATCAAGTCTGCCCTTGGAGTTTATTTTTAATGTATTTATTTGTTTGTTTTTTCTAATTATTATTTTAATACTTTTATTTTTTATATTTTAAATTTTTGTCAGATGATGGGCATGTGTTTATCCCAAGCATGTTTAAATTCAGGTACTAACAATTGATTCATTACCTCAGCTTGAAGTTGCTTCTAAGCTTCCACTACCCTTTCTGTGAAGTAATACTTTCTAAGTATTAGAAAATGTATTAGAAGATGCAAACTTGCATCATCTTTGTGAAATGTATGTCAATTACAATTGGATTATGGAAAATGTAACTCATCTGTCCGCAAGACAGTGTTGGCTGGCGGTGCCCCGGGGAAGGGCCTACTCTGTAGCGGCTCCCGCCTTGTGGAACCAACTCCTCGTGGGGCTCCGTTTGGCTCCAGATTTCCGCTCTTTCTGCCATGATCTGAAAACTTGGCTGTTTGAACAGGCTGGGCTGGACTGACCTCTCGGGGAGGCGGGGTTTAAATTGATTTTATGTGGGCTTGTAGTGTTTAATTTGTTTTTAATGTATTTATTGTTGTTATTTTTAGTTGTGAGCCGCCCCGAGTCCTTTTGGAGAGGGGGCCGCATACAAGTCCAATTATTAAATTAAATTAAATTAAAATCCCTTCCTTCTGATTCCTTCTTACCAGAAGCTAAGGCTGGCCTATAGCTTTCTTATTTGTTCGTTCTCTCTCTCTCTCTCTCTCTCTCTCTCTCCCTCCCTCCCTCCCTCCTTCCCCCCCTCTCTCTTTCTCTCTCTCCTTCCTCCCTTTCATGTTACTCTAAACTCAAATGCTTGGGCATGTACATATATGCATGTGTGCTTACACACACACATACACTGCAATTCTACTTCTCCCTGCCAACATGGTGCTTTATCTCAGTCTTGGTCTAGTGCCTGACTGAGGCCTTTTTGAAGGAACTTCCTTTCTGGCCTACGTTCATCTCAGTGAAAAGCATGCCTCTCTTGCGCCTCAGAGTCGAGCCGAAAGCGGGCGATGAAGTCAACAAGTCTAATAGGAAAATAAACAGAAAATCACTTAATCCATGTCCCTTGCATCAAGTAAATAGTTCCTGGCACATTTTATGCTCAGCAAATCTTCATGAGCTTTATTGGCAGCAGCTGCAGGGAGGGAGGGAGGGAGGGAGGTAGGAAGGTTCCTTTTTTCTTTCTTTTCTCCCTTCCCCTTCTGTGAAAGTGCCAGTCCCCTTTAATCTTTCAACATTCACCTTGTTTCCAAGCACTTAATTCTGCACACACTACCACAGAGCTGCTGGAGTATTATCATGTATTGATGATTCATGATGGCACGGGCTGGGAAATGAAAAGCCAGGAGTCTAATCAATAAAATTATTTATTTGTCTTTGAACTAGTTCCAGGTTTCCTTTTTTTCTTTCTTTTTTTGGCAGGTCTTTGGCTTCCTGAATTCGATTGACCAAAGCATGAATAATGACCTCAAATGGCACAATATACAGAAACCATCTGTTAGATAGGGGTGATGTCATTAAAGGTCTTCTAATCTTACAGCAAGTGTTTTGCCAGCGGTGATGTCACAGGCCTGGCAATTGGCTGGCAAAGCCAAGAACTCAGATGAGGAGGAGGAGCAAATAGGAGGATGATGTCCCATGTCCTATGCTGATGTTTTTCTTGTACTCGCTGGCTATTTCATTTTAAAAAGAAAAGAAAAGATAAGATAAAATGTTAAAAAAAATATTCTATCCTTCTATGGATTTGGAACAAAAATCTATGTTTAAGCACAGGAATTGACGTCAATGGCATTGCTCCAATGTACTCACATGTTGCTTGGAAATTATGCTTCTAAACAATCAACAAATCTCATCGAGAGTGCGTTATCTACATCTTACTCACTTTTGTGTACAACTTACAGTTTTACTGGCCACTCAAGGAAACTTATCTTAGACTTTAATAACTTCAAAATGTACCTGAGATGTACATATTCATTTGTTTGTTTGTTTCCCATCTTTATTTTTTTTTATGATCAACCCAAAATGGCAAACATATCCAACACATCTCTTTCTATCTATCATCTCTCTCTCTCTCTCATCAATGTCTGCCTGTCTATCTCTCTCTGTCTGTCTGTCTATCTCTATCATCTGTCTATCATCTATCTAAACTGTATATATGTGCAAGATATGACAGAAATCAAAACTCAGTGCTTTCTTTCAGAATAAAAGGGGGAAAAATCAATTGTAATTAAAATAAAATTGCTCGTGGAGTAGATTTCTTAGCTGTGGTGCCTAAAAGTAATATTTTTATGTTATCTGCAAGCACTATCTGCAGATTAACACCAATACAAAGCCTTCGGCTCTCTGTTTTTTTTTAATTGTAGCATTAAGTAAAAACTTATATTCATCTTTTGATCTTTATAGACTCCATCTTTCCTTTAGATGGAAGCACCTTAGATTATCCTGATGTTGCCATCCAATCTAAAAAGAAAAAAAATCAAGTTAATTTCTGTTGGGTGGGGAATCTGGAGAAAATAACATACATCCACAAATCTTTTCTCCTTGCAAGATTCCAAATGCTTCACTTATCTCCTATCGTAAACTGCAAGTTGGGGAATAATACTCACCAGGCAGGCCATAAATCATGAGCAAAGACAGGTGCAATAAATACTAGTGTCAGAAAGTTACAAAGTGAAATTATGTTGTTTTGACAAGGTGTCCAAATGCATTGACAATGAAGCAGCTAAATGGTCTCTCTTTGGGAGATCCTACACAAATGCAGGTTAGGTAGTGAACAGGAAAGCTGGAAGATAACTTCCCAAGAAAAATAACCTGAAGACTTAAAGGCTTATTATCAACAAATCTTTGCTACTGCTGAATTACACCTTATGCAATACTTATCTTTGCCTTATAGGTAGGCCTCAGCTTACAACCACAATTGAGCCCAGAATTTCTGCTGCTAAGCAAGACAGTTGTTAAGTGAGTTTTGCCCCCATTTTATGGCCTTTCTTGCCACAGCTGTTAAGTGAATGACTGCAGGTTTTAAGTTATTAACATAGTTAAGTGAATCCAGCTTCCTCATTGACTTTGCTTGTCAGAAGATTGCGAAATATGATCACATGACCTCAGGACATGGCAAATCTCATAAATATAAGCCAGTTGCCAAGTGTTGGAATTTTGATCATGTGACCATGGAGATGCTGCAATGTTCGTAAGTGTGAAAAAGGTCATAAGTATGGTAACATTTTTCAGTGCTGTTGTTCATGTTGAATGGTCACTGAAAACAACCTGTACTTTTTTTCACTCCTTCTCTTTCCCATAATAATAGTTTCCAACTGAAATTAATTTGATACCAAAACTATTTTGCCAAATGGCACAGCAAAGATCACAATAGTGGCTCACCACAATGAAAATGTCATGAATCATGGATAAAATGGCATTAATAATAAAGCATAGGAGTATCCAGGAACCTAAGTACTAAAATCTTCTTGTTATCAGAAATTCAGTAGGTGTTTAAAAAACCCGTTAAATTATTGACCGTTTTTCTTTTGTTGATATACTTATTATCCTAAGATGCACCAAGGTGCCTTCACGTCCCTTTAAATCTACTGGCTGTTAACAATCTTCTTGCAATACAGCAGGATAGAATAGAATAGAATTCTTTATTGACCAAGTGTAATTGGACACACAAGGAATTTGTCTTGGTGCAAATGCTCTCAGTATACATAAAAGAAAAGATACAGTCATCAAGAGTCAAGAATCATAAGGTACAACAGTTAATGATAATCATAAGGTACAATAAGCAATCAAATCATACTAGGAAACAGTCAATATAAATTGTAAGGATACAAGCAATAAAGTTACGTCATGCAGTCACAAGTGGGAGGGGATGGGCGATAAGGAGTTATGAGAAGATTAACAGTAGTGCAGACTTTGTAAATATTTGAACAGTGTTGAGGGAATTATTTGTTTAGCAGAGTGATAGCTTTTGGGAAAAAACTGTCCTTGTGTCTAGTTGTTCTGGTGTGCAGTGCTCTATAGCGTTGTTTTGAGGGAAGGAGTTGAAACAGTTTATGTTTGGGATGTGAGGGGTCTGTAAATATTTCCACAGCCGTCTTTTTTACTTGTGCAGTATACAGGTCCTCGATTGAAGGCAGGTTGGTAGTAATTGCTTTTCTGTAGTCCTAATTATCCTCTGAAGTCTGTATCTGTCCTATTGGGTTGCAGAACCAAACCAGACAGTTATAGAGGTGCAGATGATAGACTCAATAATTCCTCTGTAGAACTGTATCAGCAGCTCCTTGGGCAGTTTGAGCTTTCTGAGTTGGTGCAGAAAGAACATTCTTTGTTGTGCTTTTTTGGTGACATTTTTGATGTTAGGTGTCCATTTTAGGTCATGTGATATAGTAGAACCTAGAAATTTGAAGGTCTCTACTGTTGATACTGTGTTGTCTAGTACTGTAAGAGGTGGTAGTATGGGAGGGTTCCTTCTACCACCATTTCTACGGTTTTGAGTGTGTTCTTAACTAAGATCACCCTCCTCTTTCCAAGAATAATTATTGGAGACAGGCACTTTCCATAAATACAGCATACTTGTGTATGAGAAAGGGAGAGGGAGCGTACACAAGTGTAACTCTGAAAATAATATCTATATATATGTAAATTATCTCAGTAGCAGAACTGCAGAAAGCAGTAGCTCGCAATTTCAAGAGATCACTTTTCATTACTTCATTGACAAGATCTCTCCCGCCCCTCTCCCCACAGACACATATCTTTTGAGGAGAAAGTGGTTTAACTGTCTGTGTGGAGGATTGAAACATTTATGGGCTAGTAAGATACATTTGGCAGCAGCATTCCTGTAAAGCAAGCTGATTCTCTGCTGTTGAAAAGAACGTGCTTGCTGTAAATGAAGGCACTTGAAGACTCAAGGCTTTGAGTCTAACTAGTAGAGGCCATTAAAAGAAGAACCAAAAGCACATTTTATTAGCTGGCCGCAGAAAAACTCCAGGATTCAGCTTCATTTTTATACTGTGCCATCCTGCTGATTCAGAAGCAAGGTCCAGGGTGCCCATACTGCCATGTACCGATTTGTGGGTTGCGTCTTTGCATCACTGTCCTATGAATATACTCAGCCTTGTGGAAAAAGCCTCTAATCTGTTTTCATTCTCCATTGTCCCTCTCCAAATTTCACTTGAAACAAAATTCAAAGTAGTTTCTATTAGATTTTATCCTAAAGCATTATTCTACATTGAAGTACCCAAGTGAAATTGCAGAATACATGCCAGGCTCAAATCCTCTGGCTGAAGGAACTCAAAATTATTAAAAGAAGTCAATAGGTACTTGATTAATTCCATCCTATAATTCTGATACTGTATGCTAAATAGTATAGTATATGATATTCACATATGGTACTGAGGAAGTAACAACAGTCCCCCTCCTTCCATCTCCCACTTCCTTTTTCTCCTTCTCCTCCTCCTCCTCCTCCTCCTCCTCCTCCTCCTCCTCCTCCTCCTCCTCCTCCTCCTCCTCCTGCGATTGGCAATGGATTGACAGAAAATAACAGGATACATTTCTTTACCTCAGAATAATTCATTTATTATTTTATGGAAGAATTAGCATATGGAATCCATTGTTGCAATAAGATATATTAACTATTAGTCCCAATTTAGGTTTCTTATTAATGGAAATTGTAAGATTTATAGATAGTACACATACAACTGCTATTTATGGCACACACACACACACACACACTCACTTCCATTATGTTGGCAGATGTATTTCAAAGCTGACACACACAACTTCTGCATCCAGGAGCATGAGTTAAGCTTTTCTCAACCTTAGCAACTTGAAAATTGGGTTAGGGTTGAGAAATACTGAGGTTCAGAAATTACAAAATGTTGGGAATAAACACTTCACTATCTTAATTGGTTTGTGAGCTAATTTTGGCCTTATTTTTAAGTTTGAGGCTTGCTGTGTGGTTCCATATTGGTGAGAGGGAGCAGCTATATATTGAACAGTAAACATATACACCGTAGTACAGTTCCCGCTGGATATTCATTGGGGTGAAAAGCAATGCCCCATTTTCTAGGACTTTCTGCTCATGCTCTCATTCCAACACTATTGAATACAATCCAGAACGTGAACACGGCTTTGTTTGAGTAGGTTTGTTTGCAAAGAGTTTGTGCTGCAAAGAGTTTGTGGTGTTGAAGACTTAATATTCCAAATCTCTAATCTATTTATTTTAGCTGATTTTTCCCCTTCTACTGCTGCTGTAGTTATGTTACATCTTCTGTTTTTATTATTTGGCAAACTCTATCCAAGAGTTTGACCTAAGTCCCCTTGAAAAGGAGAAACCTGAAAAAGGGGTGGATCAATAGAGGAATAAAATAGATGAAGAAAATAAGCAGAGAAGTACATAACTTGAATGACCATCCTTTAAAATCAAGAGATATCCTTGGGAGCCATCCCCATCTGGCGAACCCAGCCTTTCTCCATAACTATATTTCCTAACCTTTACTTCTTTTCTTAAGTATCATGTTATCTTTTCCCTTTATCTAAAAGTCTTTTTGACATTGGAAAAATACACAATGTCTGACAGCTGGATGGGGAAAAAATGAAATCTGAAAAATATACTTGATCAAATGCTGGTTGTTTCTCTCGGGACAGGGAATAGATGCAGGGCTATAAAAATGGCAACCATTCAGAATGAGCAAACTCAAGGAGCCACATCACCTGATGGTTAAGTGACCCATTAAAAGACACCCCCGCCATGAGCCCCCAGTTGCCTGTTTCAGTTAAAAAGGCATCCAGGGCAGCGGAACTTGTGTGGTGGACCTTAGAGTTACTTAATTGTGTGGAAGGGCAAGAAGCTTGTATTGCAGTCAAAGGTAAACTGCAGGTCAGTGGCTCTTCAAGCATGAAACAGCCTACAAAAGCATTTTACCCTGAAAGATGTCAAAATACAGCAGGGTAACTATATTTTAGAAAAATTGTATGGCTCTTGGGATGAAACCTGAAAAGGCCTCTTTTATCACCTTTACACTGAAGGAGTGAATTTATGGCTTTCCATCTATGCCCTCCTGCCTCAAGCGGAGTTTGAGAAAAAGTACATAAATGAGACAGGAGAAAAGAATTTCAGAGACAATGGGGTGTAGCTCTTCCCCTCCTTCCCCCACGACTGATTTAATTACAGCAATTTTTCTACTAGCTTCTCCTGGTGCAAAAGGCTTTAAAGACCTTTCTGCAACAACAACAACAACAACAGCAAAACTTTTTGTTAAGTTTGCATGAAGAGTCAGACGCGAAGAGCTTCAGTGAAGAGTTTATTTAGTGACTACAGCTCGAATGGACCCAACTTGGCTGGGCTACGGCTGCTGCTTATAGCCAGCAGCCGTAGTTGCCAGCCAATCAGAGTGCAGGGTTTTCCCGCACTTTTTAAACCAATCCTATTCGACATTTTACAAGAACAATTCAAACTAAACCAATGACATTCAAACCTACATACATAACACTTTTCTTTTTAAATATACAATTTGCTCATATAAGAATTTTTAAAACAATATGTAGCCACACATTGTTTTAAGAAAGGTCCATGTGGATCCCATGAAAGATCTCTCCTTACAGGTTATAATGGATTCTAATTTGGCGGAGGATGCTAAGTTGTTAGAAAACAAATTTGCAGAGCTCTACCCATGCGCATGCCCCAGCATGATGGCTGCTTGCTGAGAGACCTCTTCGGGTAGTGTTGTTTGAGACGGCTTGTGGCGGTGAGAGACTTTCCTGTTGCTGCCGAGCTCTTCAGTTTTTCTTTCTGAAGAGCTCAGGCATGAATTCGAGCTTCTTTTGGGCTCGGTTGACGCCGCTGGTGTGTTTGTCGCCGGGGTTTGTTCCGGCGCCGGCCGGCGGTGAAATGGAGGCTGCTCTATTGGGGGGGCTCTGGACGGCGTGGAGTGCCTCGGCAGCTTTTTTGCTGGCTGCGGAGGCCTCGGCGAGGCTGTTGGCGGCAGCTTCCTTTTCGGCGACGGGCGTTGAAGTCGATGGAGGTGACGGCGGCGATCGGGCGGCGGAGGCGGCGTTGCTGGCTGTCTCGGTGGAGGCCCTGACCGCAGCGAGGGCTCCCTTTGCCGGAGAGGCTGCCGGAGAGGCTGTGGTGGACAATGGAGGCGACGGCTGCAGCGATGGGGGCGGCGGAGGCAGCGGCGGTGACGGCTGCCGGCGGAAGCCCGACTGCAGCGATGGCCTCGTTGGTTGGAGAGGCTGCAGCAGTTGTGGTCGCCAAGGTGGTCAAATGGCTTTGGCGATGGAGACTGCTGGGCGAGGCCAACGGAGGAGGTGGTTGCTCCAGGGAGGCTTCGTCTGCAGGGACTATACTGGCCAGGCTACGCTGTTGGCAGCAGCTTGGTTGTAGTGCCTTGGTGCTGCTGCTGCTGCTGCTGCTCCTGGCTTCTGGACTGCTGGCTTCTGGACTGTCCGAGGACCCCTGGCGATATAGGGGTGTTCTCGTTGGCCCAGTCCCCTGGGTGGCCCCTTTATTCCAGCTGCTCAGAAGACTCTGGTGGGGACCCAGGTGGTTATTTGGACTGAGTCGGTTCTGGCCTGGTGTGGGTCGGAGTCTGTTATGGGCAAGACCCCCATGGTTGGCGGTTTTCCATCTCCGATCTTGGCGTTGGCGATTTTTAACAGCTACGCCATTTTGGATACTTCCTGGTTCTCCTGTCTATTTTCTGCCTCCTTCGACTGCCCATTTTTTCTATTCTGGGCCCGTCCACTATGTCTGTTTTGGCAGCCCTCAGACTGCCTGAACTCCCTCATTTGCACCTTTGTTGGTGTAGTGTCATCTTTTCAGCCTCCATGGTTCTTTTCATCTACCTCAACTTTTTCTTCAGGATACGGTTTCAGGCTGGATCCCATTGTGGTGAGAGGACAATGGGAGGACTATCCCTCTATTGTGAGAGAATAGAGGGGTTGAACCATCATGCCATCAGCCGATTTTACCCGACCACCGCGGTGAGAGGTGTGCCACCTATTGTGACTCTGGTCGAACAGGTGTGAGAGGCCTGTTGTGATGTGGGACTTTTGGACTGATACCTGGACCGTTTACTCTCTACCTAGGCACTCTTGACATCAGTGCACCATCTATCACTTTGCCGTGACACTCTCTACCTACCCATTATGAATTTTATGATCTATTATTTATGTTGGTTTACTCGCTAGCAGAATTACGGGCCTTCAGGACTGCGCCTTGTCCTTGAGCTGGCCTGTGGGGTTATCGACAGCTTTCCTTAATGACGGATCTTGGGATCCCGAGAGGTGGCATGACGCAGCCAAGGGGTCAAATTTTAAATCGGAAAGGGCGACTTTTAAAATTTTAATTCGTTGTTTTAATGGGTTAGGGAGGAGGTTGGGGGCTCTGCCTTTTTTGGCAGAGTCTGGTTTGTCCAGGCCGGATGGTGGTCTCATGGCGGGGGGGGAGAGGGGCCACGGGTCCGCATCAGGCAGGGTGGGACTGATAATCCCTAGGGCGATTGGTTATGGCAGGGGTGGACGAGATAGAGGGTCATATCGTTTTGGGAGCCCGCTGTTTGCGGCGGTGGTGCGCTCCGACCCTCAGGTCTCTACCCGCCCCTGGGTCTTTGGGCGTGTGGTCCCTGGGCTTAGGCTGGTGTATGTAAATGCCAGATCCGTAGCCAATAAGGCTCCCTCCTCCGTGAACTCATTGAGGAGGAGGTGGCGGATCTGGCGTGCATCACGGAGACCTGGTTGGGGCCTGAGGGTGGTGTCCCTCTATGTGATCTTTGTCCCCAGGTTTCGGGTGTTGCACCGCCACGTGCCCAGGGTAGGGGTGGAGGAGTAGCGATTGTTATCAGGGAGACTCTGTTTCCAAGGGAGGCCACTGTCCCAGATTGGCGGTTAATCCCTCCTTCTGAGGTTGGGCCCGGGTGGTCGGTTGGGCCTGTTGCTGACGTACCTGTCCCCAGCTGCGTTGCACGGCCCTTCCCGAGCTGCTGGATGCCCTCTCGGGAGTGGTGGTGGAGTTTCCCAGACTTATTGTTCTGGGGACTTCAACTTGCCCTCCTTGGGGTGGCGTCTGGATTGGCTCGGGAGTTCTTGGCATCCATGACAGCCATGGACCTGACCCAGGTGATTCAGGGGCCCACCCATGAGGGGGGAACGCGCCGACCTGGTTTTTATCTCGGGCAGTGGTGTAGTGATCTGGGGTTGGATCTCCAGTTATTCTACCCCTATCATGGACAGATCATTATCTCCTGAGGCTGGTCTTCCAATATGCTGCTCCTCGCTGCTGGGATGAGGAGCCGACACGTTGGTTCGCCCCAGGCCTAATGGACCCAGAGAGGTTCCAGACGGCCCTGGGGTTTTGCCCACCTCCCTTGTCCACAGCCCGGCCGAGACTTTGGTGGCCGCCTGGCAAGAGGCGGCCTCGCAGCGCCGACCGGGTTGTCCCCGCGGCCTCTCCCTTGCCGGAGACCTCGTTTAGCTCCTTGGTTTCGGAGGAGCTTCGGGAATGAAGCGGCAGAGGAGACGCCTAGAGAGTAGGTGGAGGACTAGTCGCTCTGAGTCTGACCGTCTCCAGTTAAGAGCCTATATCAGGACTTACCTGGAAGCGATCAGAGCTGCGAGATGTACTTACTTCTCCGCTCTGATCGCGCCTGCAGATGATCGCCCTGCGGCCCTGTTTAGGGTCACTGCTCCCTCTTGCAATTGAGGGGGAGGGACCCTCTGGGAGAGCAGAGGATTTTAGTCTACATCTGGCGGATAAGGTCGCTCAGATTCGGGCTGGCTTGGACTCTGACTGGCAGGATGTTGACGATGGCGTGGCGGCAGTCTTGTGGATCCGGTTTGGGTTGAGTTTGACTCTGTCTCCCTGGATGAAGTGGACAGGATCATGCGGAGGCTGTCTTCCACCACGTGTTTATTGGATCCGTGTCCTTCCTGGTTGGTTTATGCCTCCAGGGAGGTTACACGATTGGCTCCAGGCAGTTATCAACGCTTCTTTGAGTGAAGGGGTTTTTCCTGCCCTTAAAGAGGCGGTGGTGAGACCCTCCTTAAGAAGCCTGCTCTGGACCCAACCGTTTTGAATAACTATCGTCCAGTCTCCAACCTTCGCTTAAGGTTGTTGAGAGCGTGGTGGCTCAGCAGCTTCCGCTGTTCCTGGAGGAAACTGATTACCTTGACCTGTACCAATCGGGTTTCAGGCCTGGGCACAGCACCGAGACAGCATTGGTCGCATTGGTGGATGATCTCTGGAGGGCTGGGACAGGGGTTTTCCTCTGTTCTGGTCCTTTAGATCTCTCAGCGGCTTTCGATACCATCGACCATGGTATCCTTCTGGGCGGGGGTTGGTGGGGGGCACCGTGTTACGGTGGTTCTCCTCTTACCTTCGGACCGTTCAGTCGGTGTTGACGGGAGAGCAGAGGTCCCCGAGGCCTCTTAGTTGTGGAGTGCCTCAGGGTCGGTTCTCTCACCTCTCCTGTTTAATATCTACATGAAACCGCTGGGCGAGATCATCCGTGGTTTTGGGGTGAGGTATCATCAATATGCAGATGATACCCAGTTGTATATCTCCACCCCAGACCAGATCAATGATGCTCTCGGTGATGTCCCGTGCCTGGAGGCGGTGCAGGCTTGGATGGGGTGTAACAGGCTCAGACTCAACCCGCCAAGACTGAGTGGCTGTTCTTACCAGCATCTCGGGTTTCAGTTGATGTGCCATCTTTGGTCATGGGGGAGGTGTTACCCCGTGGATAGGGCGAGGAATCTGGGCGTCCTCCTGGATGCACAGCTCAGTTTGGAGGAGCAGGTGGGAGCTGTGGCCAGGGGCTTTGCCCAGGTTCGGCTGGTTCGCCAGCTTCGCCCTACCTGGACCGAGATGCTCTTGACGGTCACTCATGCGCGTCACGCCCAGGATCGACTACTGCAATGCTCTCTACATGGGGCTTCCCTTGCGGATTACCCGGAGGTTGCAGCTGGTGCAGAATGCGGCTGCGCTGGCTGTGATGGGGTATCCCGATACTCCCATGTTACACCCTCCTGCGACCTGCATTGGCTACCGGTTGCCTTCGGGTTTCCTTCAAGGTGTTAGTAACAACCTACAAAGCCCTTAATGGCATGGGTGCAGGGTACTTGCGGGATCGCCTCCTGCCTGCATCACAGTCCATCGCCCTGCGCTCCCATAGGAGGGGCCTTCTGGGAATACCGTCGGTCAGGCATTGTCGGCTGGCTCCCAGAGCTAGGGCCTTTTCTGTGGGAGCGCCCTGTGGAATCAGCTTCCTGCGGATCTGCGTTTGGCCCCTGATCTCCGCTCCTTTCGCCGAGACTTGAAGACCTGGCTGTTTCAGCAGGCCGGCCTGGATTGACCTGGGGTGGGTAGTTTTAATTTTGTTGTTTTAGTGATTTTATTCTTTTAACTTTTGGTAATTTGGACTTGTTTTTATTTGTATTGTTGTATATCTTTTGTATGTTCGCCCTGAGTCCTTCGGAGTAGGGCGGCATACAAGTCTAAATAAATAATAATAATAATAATAATAATAATAATAATAATTCTTTATACAATTATACAATTACTATCAACCTGCCTTCAATCGAGGACTTGTATACTGCACGAGTCAAAAAGAGGGCTGTGAAAATATTTACAGACCCCTCACATCCCGGACATAAACTGTTTCAACTCCTTCCCTCAAAACGACGCTACAGAGCACTACACACCAGAACAACTAGACACAAGGACAGTTTTTTCCCGAAAGCCATCACTCTGCTAAACAAATAATTCCCTCAACACTGTTCAAATATTACAAAGTCTGCACTATTATTACTGTTAATGTTTTCATCACTCCTTATCACCCATCCCCTCCCACTTGTGACTGTATGACTGTAACTTTGTTGCTTGTATCCTTACGATTTATATTGACTGTTTCCTAGTATGATTTGATTGCTGATTGTACCCTATGACTATCATTAAGTGTTGCACCTTATGATTCTCGACTCTTGACAAATGTATCTTTTCTTTTATGTATACTGAGAGTATTTACACCAAGACAAATTCCTTGTGTGTCCAATCACACTTGGCCAATAAAGTATTCTATTCTAAGTGTTCTGTCTCAGTTCTCTTCCGGTTTTGAAGGTATTTTGCTAAAATGGCTACTTCAGGGATTTCTTGGAATCTTCTTGACAAGACTAGGCCTTTATTTTTACAGTACTGTTGAGTTTCTATGCTGTTTTTCATTCCTTGCCATGTATCCCCCTATATATCTTTTTAGAAGCTGCCGTATCACATGGCAGAATTCCCCCTAGTGCAATTATGCCCTGGCTTTTAATGTAGGCCTATAATTTAAACTTGAACTCCATTAAATAATAAAAAAGAAGAGTGTTGAATTAAACCTCACAAGTCTTAGTAACCCTTTTTTTCTGAAACACTCAACTCTGGGCTTCATCCTTATCCAAATTGTCAAATAAAAAAGGGCAGAGGCCAAAGTTCAAAAATAACTAGTTTCACAAAGTATTATTGACAAGGGCATCAGAAGTAATTTGAGTAAGCTTCTGTACACAACTCTAACTCTCTCTCTCTCTCTCTCTCTCTCTCTCCTCCTTATATGGAGGCCTGCTCCATATAAATTGCACCTGAGTTCATACTGAAGCACAGGCTACATTAAAAAATGTAGAAAAACACACATTTTTATTTATTAATGTATTTTAAGGTTAAAGCTCCATTAACCCATGAATCCGGAAGCCAAGACTGATGCCTTAGTAATAGATAAGCCTTGTCTATTATGCAATGCCACAAAATATGCTTCCTTACAATCAACACTCTTGTGCAATTACTCTTTTTCTTTGAAGCTCAGTCCTAGAGCAGAGAATCGAATGCTGGAGATTAGCTTCAGATTGGCCTGGTGCTTTACTTCCGAAAAAGCATCTGATCCTACTGTAATTTGCTTCACTAGGTGAAAGCTGGCCCGTGGTGTTTAAAGTCTGAATTTCCCCTTGATGAAATACATTATGGAACACTGACAGAATATTGACAGAATAACAGAGTTGGAAGGGACCTTGTAGGTCATCTAGTCCAACCCCCTGCCCAAGCATATATATATATATTGCCATCCAGTGAAAAAGGAACATAGCTTGGCATGATGAATAGGTATGAGATCCAGACCCGAGTGATGCAATCTGCAGTTCTGGAGCCACTTGTGGCTCTTTCGGCTCTCTGCTACAGCTCCCTGTTGGCTGATCCCACCACTGGCTGTCCCCTCCCCTCCCCATCACTCCTCACCTGGCCTGAGAAGGTAAGGGTGATGGTGGGGGATATGGAGACTCACTCCATATTCCAGAGCAGGAGGTGACTGGGTGGGAGTGAGTGACATTGAGTTGGCCATGCCCATCCAGTCACACCGGTTGTTAAATTATTGGCTCCTGGTGTTTGTTTGTTTTTTCCTGTGGGAAACGGGTCCAAATGGCTCTTTGAGTGTTTAAGGTTGCAGACTCCTGGCTTAGTAAAATGCTTTGGAGTAGTTAAGTTGTGGTGATGATGATAACAATTGGGAGAGGGATTCAACAAAAGGGTTATAGTAAGCGGACTCATTAATTGAATCTCACATTGTAAGACTCACATTGACTTTCAGAGCTGAATCTTCAGATTTTAATCTCGTTAAGACTTGTGATGAATAAGAGGACAAACCAACAGATTTGGCTTAGCCATTTGAGCAACCACTACTTTCACAGACATCCATATTGGGCATCTGTATATACCAAAGAGATCCACAAACTATTGTATTTCTGACATTGCTGAAGTATTTTTTCTGGTGCCTGTGCCTGGCATGGAGTCCAAATTACTGGTAGTCCTTGACTTACAACTATTCATTTAAAGTTTAAATGGCACTGAAAAAAGTGACTTATATCTGATCCTTATGACTATTGCAGCATTCGCATAGTCATGTGATGAAAATTCAGGTGCTTGTCAATCCGTATGTGTTTATGATGATGTCAGCATCCTGGGATCAGGTGAGTGCCATTTGTGACCTTGCCAACTGACTTCCAACACACAAAGTCAATGGAGAAATCCAGATTGGCTTAACGACCATGTGATTCACTAGCAACTGCACTGATTTGCTTAACAGCCATGGCAAAAAAGGTTATAAAATCGAACACAACTCATTGCTCACAACTTGCTCAGCAATGGAAATTCTGATCCCAATTGTGGTTGTAAGATGAGGACTGCCTGTACGACAACCATGGAAAGCTACAGCAGGTCAGAAGAATCAAGATGTATGCAAAATCTCTTCGAAGGCATCCATAGCAATTCCTGCCTTGGATATCTGTGTTTGCTGGGTACTTTTTCTGTCTGCAGAGGGTGGGTTGGTTGCAGCTTTGCGCTTATCTGCCTCCTGCTGCTGCTGCTGCTGCTACTGCTGCACAGTGTTGGGGAAAGGAGAATTATGCAATATTAATCTTCCCATGAGACTTGGAGAAGATCAGAGACCAGGGAAAAGGAAAGCTTTTAGCTGGCTTTTTGATTACCCTTTCTTGAGGCTGGCGATAAAGATTGGCTGCACGGCACAAACTGCACTTGAAAGGGGCAATTCATGCAGCCCATTTTATCAGCCGTCTGAATGGTGAATCAGCACTCACCCCGCGTGCTGTAGAGTGATAGCGGTGATCCCACATGAGGAGGTGGCGGGTGTGTGGAGATAAGACAAGCTTGAAGTTGGATTCTTTTCCAGACAAACTTGACTTTTCCTTTGTTTCTGGTCAGGAGAGAGGATGTGTGGGCACTTAAGAAGCCTCCCCAGTGATGATCTCAGTGGATTCTGCTTTAGGCAGAGAGAATAGCCAGAAGTGCAAAGAGGAGATGGCGAATGAGGTGAAGGCAATAGCTTGAATGTGTTGAAGTACCTATGAGAGCATAAGCTAAGAACGACTGGGCAAATCTTCTTTTGGAAAGAGGTATGCTTGTTGTACATTGCCTCCCTTCCACAAGAGCAGGGTTGTGCCATCTCAGTTTTGAATTAGCAAACTTTATCTGATTTCCATGGCAGGAAAATATCTGCCAAAGCTTGAGCTGGTCCTTCTTTTCTCTCTGCCATCAACGGAATAATGCAATAGAGTACAGTTCCATTACCCCAACAAGGAATGCTAAACTACGAAAGTACGGCCCAATAGATCAGGATTACTTTTATTAGAATGGTTACAATAACAAAATCTCAAAATTCTGAATGTGCTTCCCCTTCCCTCACTTTATCTGTGTGTGAACTAGGGAGGAACTAGAGTGAGATGTTTATTCAAACTAATTTCTCGACCTGGGCTCAGTCCCTGCTTAGCTGACTATTGTCTTGGTTGTGACTCTTCCTCCTGTTCTACAAGGCCATTCCCTCCTTCCTCAGCATTCCCTTGGTACAGGGATACACCAAAAGTTGAAAGATCTCAGTTGGCCTCCTGGATGCTTGGAGGACTATGGCATGGCTTCTCTTATTCTCCTCCCCCAACAAAACTGAAATTTGAATGCAGTTGTTATAAGATGTCAAGGACTGATGCTTTCCAAGGGGTGTCCATGAAAATGAGGGCTTTGCGCACCCTGCTATTTTTAGAGGACAGTGCCTGCCATCATTGCACCTTTTTTTTTCAGCCAAAAGCACATGCAGCATGAGTAGCTTGTTGTTGTTAGTTGCAAAGTCATGTCTGACCCATCGTGATCCCATGGACAACATTCCTCCAGGCCTTCCTGTCCTCTATCATCTGGAGTCCATTTAAGCTCACACTTACTGCTTCAGTTGACTCCATCCAGCCACCACATTCTCTGTCATTCTTCTTCTTTTGCCCTCAATCTTTCCCAGCATTAGGCTGTTCTCCAGTGAGTCCTTCCTTCTCATTAGGTGGCCAAAGTATTTGAGTTTCATCTTCAGAATCTGGCCTTCTAAAGAGCAGTCAGGGTTGATCTCGTCTAGAACTGACCAGTTTGATCATCTTGCAATTCAAGGGACTCACAGGAGTCTTCTCCAGCACCATAGTTCAAAGGCCTCTATTCTTTGGCGCTCAGCCTTCCTTATGGTCCAACTTTCACACCCATACATTGCAACTGGGAAAATCATAGCCTTGACTATACTCACTTTTGTTGGCAGGGTGATGTCTCTGCTTTTTAGTATGCTATCTAGCTTTGCCATAGCTTTCCTCCCCAGGAGCAAGCATCTTTTAATTTCTTGGCTGTAGTCCCCATCTGTGGTGATCTTGGAGCCCAGGAAAATAAAATCTGTCACTACCTCCATTTCTTCCCCATCTATTTGCCAGGAATTGAGAGGGACGGATGCCATGAATAGCTACTGATACTCAATTGCCACTGAGGTTTTTAGAACAATGACATACTAAAAAGCCCATTCTCTTCCTATTCCCAGTTACCACTAATTTTGGCTCATTCAGAAAGCAATAGCAATAGCACTTAGACTTATATACCACTTTATAGTGCTTTACAGCCCTCTCAAAGTGATTTACAGAGTCAGCATATTGTCCCCAATAATTTGGGTCTTCATTTTACCCACCTCGGAAGGATGGAAGGATGAGTCAACCTTGAGCCTGGTGGGATTTGAACTGCCAAATTGTAGGCAGCTGGCTGCAGAAATAGCGTGCAGTACTGCACTCTAACCACTGCGCCACAGAGGCTTCTCTGAATATCTACCTATGAAGCTCTGAAGGACTCGTGCCAAGTTCATTTCAGCTGCTGCTGCTTCTGTCTTTCCCCTTCTCTCTCCTTTACCCTTTCTGTCCTGAAACATTTCATTTCCCGTCCACATTGTAAAAATGGACAAAGTACAGGTAGCCCTCAGCTTACTATGCCAATTGAATCCCAAATTTTTGTTGCTAAGTGAGACCATTGTTAAGTGAGTTTTCCCCATTTTACAACCTTTCTTACCACAGTCATTCAACATTGTGAACTTAGCAACAAAATTGTAAAAAGGAGTTTGATTTCCTCATTGATTTTGCTTATCAGAAGGTTGCAAAAAGTGACCCAGGGACACTGCAATTTTCATAAATATAAACCAGTTGTCAAGTGTCCAAATTTTAATCACCTGACCATGGGGATGCTGCAACAGTCATAAGTGTGAAAAACAGTCACAGGTCCCTTTTTTCATTGCCATTGTAACTTCGGTCACTGAATGAAAGGTTGTAAGTCGAGGATTACCTGTACCCTAAACAAGATCAGTAATATTTGGAAAAGAGGATGGCTTCTGTATTCTAGATGCAAACCCAAAAGCCAGTAGACGCCTCTCACCACCAAAAGGATGGGAAAAAAAAAGAAGGCATATTGAGTCCTGCACCTACCATACAAAAGTGCATTATAGCAAAACATGTACTGGCACCACCTACTTAACATGTGGTGGATGGGCCATCCTCTCTCCCCATTAGTGAATCTGGTGGTGAGGAAAATGTTTATGTTGAAATAATATCAACGATGCCAGACAGAGGGTACCTGTGAGTGATTTGCTGCAGGCTGTTCTCAGGAGCCGGGCGAGACTGAAAGGGGAGCTCTCCATTAACATCTAAATGTGGTATAATCCCCCTTCCAAAATGCGTACTTTTATGCCTAAAACTGGTGCCAAGTCACCATATTAATAACTTACATCTAAACTCCATTTAATACTAAAAACAAGTTTTGAAATTACTTTCTAAAAGCTTTATTATGAACAGAAATGATGTTTTGACAAATTTTGAGCCATTTTTTTTTTGAATACGTGTTCTTTGTTTCTGTTTTGGCTGTCATCTCATTTCTAGCCAATATTGCTGGGAGTATGTAATGAGAGGTGAGATTTCATAGGGTTTTGTAATTTCTTTTAATACAGGGTCTTGATAGCTAATCGGAGTTGGATTGGGGGAATATTTGGATGAGAGGCTACTAAGAAATACCCTGGGATGGTAATTTGAAAAAAAAAAATCCCACAAAAGACAATGAGAAAATCTTTCTGTGATTATGGGAGAAAAATTAAGTGATAAAATTTTGGACTATATTGAACAAAAGCATTCAGTACACTTTAAAATAATCTTTTTTTAGCTTTCAATCTTATTCTCCTAAGATATTAAAACTCAGTTTATGCCAAGAGTTATTATAAGATGAAAACAATATCCTCAAACACACACACGGGGGAGGGAGGGAGGGAGAGAGAGAGAGAAAAAATGTGCATGCATGTCCTTTATTTAGATCACTTAACTTTTACCATACAAATGGTATCGCTTAATGCGCAATCTTTCATATTCATGTGAAACGTATGGAAATTGAACTGCTTTTTTATAATAAATTTAAACATATATTGTTTGGTTTTAGATTTGTATTAGAACATGCATTTTTGTAGTTTTTCTTGGTTTTGTTCTTGACTTTTCCTTTGTAAACATGCATTAATTCTTTTTATCCTTAGGAATCTTTTTCAGATTTTTTTCAGGTTTGTCCTCCCCACTCCCTGAGGTGACTGAGAGTTGAATTGCTTTTGCAATAAGAGGTGATTCGTTAGTTTTTCCTCAGTGTGATGAGTTGTAATTTATAATTTTTGCTTCTCATCATTTTGATTGTTTTTCTTTTGTATTTGATATTTTCCTATTTTAATTATTATTGGATTGATATATATGCCACTTACCGAAGATTTTTTAAATTATTCAATCAATATATATGTCCAGGAAATAAAAAAATAAATTGCCCCCTTGCAGCCCTTAATTATTGTGTACAATTCAAAATAGGCATTAGGATAACAAAATATCCTAATATTGTTATAAGCTGCCCAGAGTTGCCTCATAGGAGATGGGTGGCAACAAGGCACCGGGAGCTGTGGGTCGGTCTTCACACGTCTGCAGCCTGGGTGTGACTGCTCCCCCCGTGCCTCTCCTTCATCCCTTCCTTCTTCAACATCTCCATCAAAAAAAAAAAGGGGGGGAAGCAAATTGCTAATCTGGACTCCTTCAATAAAAGGACAGAAAATTTGGACTCCCAAAAGTAAAGGAATAGTGTTATATCTGAACTATCTATGTGCCTTTTTCTCTTCTAAGCAACAGACTAGGAAAGTGCACTCGAATTGACTGGGAGGGAGCCAGAAATAAAAAATCCCATTCCTCAAGGAAAACAAAAACAAAAACAAAAAGTTTCCTGTTGCCTGCCTGTGAATTATTCTGTTTATCTCTGCTGAATCAAAGTTTGCTTCAAGAATATCCAATCTTTCCCCAGATCTCAAAGACAGAAGAATAGTCGGTTTCCTCTGACAGGAAGTAACCAATAAGTCTCCATAGAAACGGACTGCCTACTAGCTCCAAAGTCATTAAGTAACCAATAAGTCTCCATAGAAATGGACTGCCTAAGAACTCCAAAGTCATTAATCTTTTCTTTGAGAAAAAAAGGGCTGTGATTTGTTTCCCCCCTAAAGAGGGAATTCAACCAGCAATTTTAAAAAGCATTTTCTAATTCTACCTCATTACCTATATCAAGATTAGATAATCAATTTCTATAAAACTATTGGAAAACAATCTTATTCAGAGGCATTTTGACTGTAGTAAAAGTGTTTTAATTCAACGTGTTTTGTTGCTCTGTTTCAATAATCCAGCGTGCCTTTGGACTTCCATGTACAAACTAGCTAGCAGCCATGGAGCAACACATCCCACCCACCCAGTTGATCAAATAGCATCTGCTAGTAAAACAATTAACCCTTTACTTGCTAACTCTCAATACTACCTCATTACTTTAATCACTGATTAATTCACTACCTTAAAACTTATAACTTTTCTACCTCATTACCTGTATCAATGATTAGACAATCTATTTCTATAAAATACTTAATTTATCAATTATTTAATTGATAAATTTAATTGATTTATTGGTTTAATTGATTTATTGTTTTAATTGATTAGTGTAATTAGTGTGTTTAGTGCAAATAGTGTGATTACTGATTACTTTTCAAAGATCAGGATTCATGTAATTTAATTGACTAGTAAAATTAGTGATTTAGTTAATTTAATTGAACAGTGTGATTAGTGATTGGTGTAATTAATTGATTAGCAATTAGTGTAATTAATTGATTAGGCTAATTGTTGCTTAGCAAAATTATTTGACTAGTGAGATTACTGTAATTATTGTAATTGATTAATTGGTGTGATATTGGCTATATTGATTACCCAAAATTGTTTCATTAACAATCTAATCAACGTACTATCACAACTAACCTACCATGCCAATACAAAAATCCAATGCCAAACTACAACCTAAAGAGAAAGAAATCCCCACCAATGAACCACAAGACTCCTACACATGCCCTATATGCCATGAAACTCTAAAGGATAATGAAAATTCCATCAAATGTTCTCTATGTGACAATCACGCTCATCATAGCTGCTTGGGGTTAACCAAGCAAATAATTCAATTCCTAGAATCATCCAAAAATGTGTTTCCATATCTCTGCCAACAATGCAGACCCAAACTGGACAAATATATAGGCCAATCTGAAAGAATTGATACCATAGAAACACGAATAATATCCCTTGACACCATAGTAGCATCCCTGGACTCTTTAAAAGAAAGATTAAATAACCTTGAAAAAAAAGACACAGCACAAAAAACTGAACAGCCAATAGCTACAAACCACATCTCTACCCAACAGCCACAACCCAATCCACAAAAAAACATAAATCCAACTAATAATGATATCCCAATCCTCGTCAGAGAAGCTATCGAGCATGAACGGAAGCGACCAACTGCCATCCTATTTGGTCTAGAGGACACCAATGACAATGATGACATCATAATTGTCTGCAACATCATCAGTGACTAATAAGCATCAACCATCTTCCCTGATGAAATACTTGATATTTCCCACATTGGCCCAGAGATCAAAAACAGAGACTGCTCGATGGCCCCACGCTTCTGCAGGGTCATTTGTAAAAATGAATCAAGCAAACATAAATTTATCTACACTATAAATTCACTTGCCAAAAGCAATACCAACCATAAGAACCTTTGTTCTCACCCTGACTTAACCATACAGCAATGTGCCCGCTCCCGTGTACTCCGCACAGAACTCAAAAAAGTCTAGACAATGGAGAGAAGGACCTGTACATAGACTACCATGCTAACTGTATCAAAAGTAAGTCACACAACCCACAACTCAGCATCCAACCCTACACCAACCAATCCACCATCACCCAAGACTGGGCACGCATGCCCCTAACTACCTCAATTCCAACTACAACTGGCCTTAAAGGCAAGCTACTCAATGCAAGAAGCCTTGTGAACAAAATACCCGAATTCCTCCTCTTACTAAATACGGCTAAATTTGACATCATTTTTGTTTGTGAAACATGGCTCGACGCATCTCTCCCTGACTCCATTACCACAGTAAGAGATTATCATGTTTACCAATCAGACCGTGAAATCCGTAGAGGAGGTGGTGTTGCTATCTTCTATAAAAAGTCCTTACATCTAAAAAACATCCAAGTCAGCCAGAAGCTTGTCTTCCTGAGACCATCGTCTGTGAATTGTCCTTAAATATCACATTTCAATTCTTACAATGTTACAGAGGCCCTGATTATGACATAGAACATGTAAACAAGCTAAATTCACTACTAACATGGGCTTCATCCTGCCCACATGCTTTTATCTTTCTTGGTGACTTCAATCTACCTCATATTAACTGGACCCTAAATGAATGTAATACTAAACTCATACATGCAACTTTCTACAATGCTGTAACAAATCTAGGACTGGAACAACTAGTAACCAACAATACTAGACTTAACAACTGCCTTGATCTCATCTTCTGCAATAATTTGAACTCAATTTATGGAATACAAATTAAAGAACCCTTTTCCAACAGCGATCACGACATGATTGACTTTTGTTTCAACATACGTCCACACAAAAATCATCACAACAATGTGACCCCCAATTATAACTTCAAAAAAGGCAACTATGATCTTATAGACAATGACCTCTCATCCCTTGATTGACAATCTCTATTCACTGGATGCAATACTGTTGAAGACCATTACAACATATTTTTACTTGAAATCCAAAGAGTCATCAAACTATATGTACCAATAACAACTCCCAAAACCAGAAAAAACAGATTACCCATAACAATAAGGAAACTTCAATCCAAAAAAAGATTACCTTGGTGGAAAAACAAATCTGGTCACTCTGCCAACTTCAAAAGCCGATGCAAAAATTTATGCCAGATAAAGACTGAATGCACCAATAATCACATTAAACAAGAGGAAAAACTTCTATGTACCAATTCCACCCACGCTTTCTACAATTTTGTAAAGCACAAACTAAAAGACTCAAGATCCATCCCACCCCTGAAAGGACCTAATGGTACAGACTGCAATGACGACACCATTAAAGCCAACCTCTTTAACACATTCTTTGGCTCAGTATTTGTAAACAGCAATGGCTCATGCCCAGTATTTCCTAGTTGAACCACAGACAACTACAATGATATAATACATATCGATTTTACAGAAGACGATGTTGAAAAAGCACTACGCAATCTAAAACCATTATCTACTGGACCAGATGGAATATGTGCCTACTTCTTAAAAAAAGCTATCCACTGCCATAGCCAGACCTCTAAGCATAATCTTTGAAAAATCTGTCAGGTCCAGCTCCTTGCCAAACCTATGGTCACAAGCCACGGTCATCCCCATCTTCAAAAAGGGAGACCCCAGTCTAGTTGAAAATTACAGACCAATCTCTTTATGCTGCATCACCTGTAAAGTCATGGAATCAATTATTAACCAATCCATTATCCTCCACTTAGAGACAAACAACCTACTCTCTAACAAACAAAATGGTTTCAGAAAAAAAACTATCCTGTAATCTGCAACTCTTACACTGCAAAAACATATAGACTACACAACTCGATCAGGGCAAAGCAATAGTTGCAGTCTACATAGACTTCTGTAAAGCCTTCGATTCAGTGGTACATGAAAAACTACTATTAAAACTAAAATCTTATGGTATCTCTGGACAACTGCATAACTGGATAGAAGTGCTAGAGCCCACTATAATACATAGCCAAAAAGGCATTAAGAGTTGTTAACCTAATCCTACGTAGCTTTTTCTCTGGTAATATCACACTACTAACTAGGGCATACAAAATATTTGCTAGACCAATACTAGAATACAGCTCATCAGTGTGGAACCCATATCACGTATCTGATATTAACACAGTTGAGAAAGTCCAGAAATATTTCAGAAGGAGAGTTCTACACTGCTCGTTGCAGAATACCTTATGCCACCAGACTTGAAATTCTAGAGCTAGAAAACCTAGAACTACGCCGCCTTCGGTCTGATCTAAGTATAGTATCTAAAATCATACATTGCAATGTCCTACTTGTCAATGAATACTTCAGCTTCAACCATAACAATACAAGAGCACACAATAGATACAAACTCAAGGTTAACCGCACCAAACTTGATTGCAGGAAATACGACTTCAGCAACAGAGTGGTCAATGTCTGGAATACTTTACCTGACTCTGTGGTTTCTTCCCCAAACCCCAAAAACTTTAACCTTAGACTGTCTACTATTAACCTCACCCCTTTCCTAAGAGGTCTGTAGGAGGCGTGCATAAGTGCACCAATGTGCCTACTGTCCTTGTCCTATTGTTTCTTTTATTTTTCTTATATGTATTCATTTCATGTATTCACAACTATGTTTATCCTTATAGTTATTATCTTGTAAGCGATTGACAAAATAAATAAATAAAACAAACAACAAACAACAAAAGTAACCCAAAAACCAGTTCTGTAAAAAGTTCCAAAATTCATTCATTCATTCATTCATTCATTCATTCATTCATTCATTCATTCATTCATTCATTCATATAGAAAATTTATATTGCCGCCTATTCTCACATGGCAATGTAAGGCTGTTCAGAAGTCATTACACCACTGCCACATAATACAAGTAGTCTTCATTCAAAGACTGCCTCATTTAGCAACTGTTTTCAGTTACGACAGTGATGAAGTACCTTTAAATCCATTGTCTACATTTACATCCTTTGCTGTTGTGTAAAGCCAAGGAAAGCTGAAGCAAGTTCATAAACACATAAACGTTTTCACTCAGTGATCATTTCACTTAACAACCAAACTGCCAGTCTCAACTACAGTCACCACAAGGACTATCTGTATAATTTCTTAGGTCAGTGCACAACTGCTTGGATTTGCCTTTATGGAGCATTTAGCTCCATCTGATATGACAGGCAGCAGACAGAAACTGTCATTATTCCCTATAGCAATAAAGCAGCTTTCTTAAAATGGTTCTGGAGTCTGTTTCCTGACCTGGCCTACTTCGAATGGCTAATGCTCTCTTGGTGATGGTTTGAAACTCTAGAGAAGGAGTCAGTTTGAGACTTCTCTGCCACAGTGCCTGAATTTTGGAATGTCCTACCCTCTAGGGAAGATCTGCCCCCACCTTCCTAAACTTCCACAAGAGCCTGAAGACCTGACTCTGCCAGTTGGCTGGGGGAATCAAATGGAGGAATATCAATCTGGAGGTGGCTGCTGCATTGATGGCAGACTCCAACTCACCCCCTTACTCTCTACTGGTCCATCTATTTTGGTTATCATATTGATGTATTCTGGTTGTGTTCTTTTTCATTGTTTATTTTATAGGTTCTATTATTTTATCCTAACGATGCTTTTTCAGAAGGTCTTGTTCCTTGTTTTTTTCTTTGAAGATGTTTCACTTCTCATCCAAGAAGCTTCTTCAGCTCTGACTGGATGGTGGAAAATTGAAGGATTTATATTCCTTGCAAACAGCTGATCGTTTGCATCCTTTTAGAGGGTTGTTGAAGCACTTAAAGGTTTATCTGTGTTTTCAGGTCACCTGAGTAATGCTAATCATTAGCACTATTTAGTTGCCTCCTGAAAAAGCACTTTTGGGACAACCATGACCTGGATGACTGAGAATTTCTACAGACTTCTACTATTTTACTTCTGTTCTGTTTACACTCCTTTCATTTTCTTCCTTTTTATTGTTGTAAGCCACCTAGAGCAGTCCTATAGAGAGATAGGCAGCAAATAAATAATTGACTTTGTGCTCTATCTCATATACCCATTAACTTCTTTTGTAATACCCTACAGAGCTTCTAGAAAAATAAGAAAGCTACCATAAGTTGGTGCAGAATTTTAGAGCCAGAAGTACATGATAATATGCTTGGCATAATGTGACTTGTAAAAAATGTTTTCTCCCCCCCACCCCCGAGATATCTTCTAACTCCCATTCCCAAAAGAAATTCTTCATATAGGTCCATAATGATTTCTTTAGATTTACTTCATTTTGTTTGCATGAAGCATACAGGTAGTCCTGAACAGGGGTGAGGTTCAGAGGGTATTCAGCAGGTTCTGACCAGTTCTGGAGAACTGGTAGCGGAAATTTTGAGTAGTTCGGAGAACCGGCAAATACCACCTCTGACTGTAGATTTTACAGTATCCTTCCCCTGCCACACCCACCAAGCTACGCCCACAGAACCGGTAGTAAAAAAATTTGAATCCCACCACTGGTGGGATTCTACGGGTTTGGCCTGGTTCAGGTGAACCAGTAGCTCCAAAGATCAGCTGTGAGTGAACTGGTTCGCTCCAATGATCAGCTGTTGGGCCCGCCCACCCGGGCTCTAATCTGTGCTTTATTTCCAGGTTTTCCAGCTCAGCTGGTTCGCATGGCACAGGAGATTTCCATGTGTCAGCTGTTTTACACACAGGGCTTGCAGCAGAAGGTGAGTTGTAAATGCTGTGCACATGTTACACTGGTTGATCCTTCCCTTGGTCCTCAACTTCCAACCATTCATTGTTAGAAGTTACAATGGCAGTGCAAAAAGTGCCTTATGACTGTTTTTCACACTTATGACCATTGCAGCTTCTCCAGGGTCATGTGTTTAAAATTCAGATGCTTGACAACTGGTTCATATTTATGATGGTTGCAGTGTCGTGGGGTCATGTGATCCGCTTTTGCAATCTTCTTGACAAGCAAAGTCAATGGGGAAGCCAGATTCACTTTACAACAATGATAGTAATTTGACAACTGCAGTGAGTCACTTAATAAACTTGGCATTATTATTATTATTATTATTATTATTATTATTATTATTATTATATTTGGATTTATATGCCGCCCCATCTCCGGGGAGGACTCGGGGTGGCTCACACAAAGATATATATACAAAATAGATCAAAAATATTATCCAATCCAAATGTATAATAAAATACTAAAATACTCCATTAAAATCCCCAATCCCTCTCAATCCAGGCCGGCCTGTAAAAATAGCCAGGTCTTTAGATCGTGGCAGAAGGAACATAGGTCAGGGGCCAACCGCAGCCCAAGGGGCAGCTGGTTCCACAGGGTGGGTGCCCCCACAGAGAAGGCCCTCCCCCGGGGGACCACCAACCAACATTGTCTGGCCAACCGCAGCCCAAGGGGCAGCTGGTTCCACAGGGTGGGTGCCTCCACAGAGAAGGCCCTCCCCTGGGGGACCACCAACCAACATTGTCTGGCTGACGGCACCCCCAGGAGGGCCTGCCTGTGGGAGCGTACTGGGCAATTGGACCTTGATGCTGGTAGGAGGCGCTCCTGCAAGTACCCCAGACCCAAGCCATGAAGGGCTTTATAGGTTAGCACCAGCACCTTGAATCTTACACTGAGGGCAACCAGTAACCAATGCAGACCGCGTAGGAGGGGTGTCACATGGGAGAATTGGGCCGCTCCCATCACCACCTGCGCAGCCGCATTTTGCACCAGATGAAGCCTCCGTATAGTCCACAAGGGCAGCCCCAGATAGAGAGCATTACAGTAGTCAAGATGGGAAGCAACAAGCACATGGGTGACCGTGCGTAGGGAATCTCGGTCCAAGTAGGGGCACAACTGGCGCACCAGGTGAACCTGGGCAAATGCCCCCCTGGCGACGGCTCCCACCTGCTCCTCCATATTGAGCCGTGCATCCAGGAGGACACCCAAGTTGTGCGCCCTATCTATGGGGGGACAACACCTCTCCCCCCCATGACCAAAGATGGAATTTCTTGGATCCGAGATGCCAGTACTTTTTGGAATCTCCTTCCACTGGAGCTCCGGCTTGCTCCTGATCTCCGTACCTTCCGCCACGAGTTAAAAACCTGGCTGTTTTTACAATCTGGGCTATGCTGACTCCTTGGGTTTTTTTATTTTAATCTTTGGGGGTTTTAATGTTAATTCGGCTTAGTTTGTTTAATATGCTTTTTAGGTAATTTATTGTTGTTTTTTCTTTTAATCTGTGAGCCGCCCCAAGTCCTTTGGGAGAGGGCTGCATATAAGTAATAATAATAATAATAATAATAATAATAATAATAATAATAATAACAGCCACTCAGTCTTGTCTGGGTTGAGCTGGAGCCTCTTCCTCCCCATCCAGATCCATACCACCTCCAGGCACCGGGACGTCATGGGGAGGGCATCACTGAGATGGTCCGGGGTGGAGATGAAAAGCTGGGTATCATCAGCATATTGATGATACCTCACCCCGAAACCGCAGATGATCTTGCTCAGCAGCTTCATGTAGATGTTGAACAGGAGGGGAGAAAGAACCGACCCCTGAGGCACCCCACAAGTGAGGGGCCTTGGGGTCAATCTCTGCCCCCCTGTCAACACCAACTGCATGCGGCCCGAGAGGTAGGAGGAGAACTACCATAAAACGGTGCCTCCCACTCCCAACACCCGAAGACACTGCAGTAAGATACCACGGTCGATGGTATCAAAAGCTGCTGAGAGATCAAATAGGACCAGGATAGAGGAACATCCCCTATCCCGAGCCCTCCAGAGATCATCCATCAGCGCGACCAATGCCAGCTCCGTGTTGTAACTGGGCCTAAAGCCTGATTGAAATGGATCTAGGTACTCAGTTTCCTCCAGGAAAGCTGGGAACTGCTGGGCAAACATGCTCTTGACAACCTTCACTAAAAAGGGAAGGCTGGAGACGGGACGGAAGTTGTTCAAATTGGCTGGGTCCAGGGCAGGCTTCTTAAGGAGTGACCTCACCATCACCTCTTTCAAGGCGGTAGGGAAGAACCCCTCCCACAATGAAGCATTGGTAACTGCCTGGAGCCAGCCACATGTACTCACCCAGGTGGAATATACCAGCCAGGAGGGGCACGGATCCAATAAACACGTGGAGGCACACAGCTGCTGCATAATCCTGTCCACTGCATCTGAGGTCACAGGGTCAAACTCATCCCAAATAACATCAACAAGATTCATCGTCACCTCCACGTCCAACTCAAGCCAGTTGGTGTCCAAACCAGCCTGGATCTGAGCGATCTTATCCAGCAGATGTTGACCAAACTCTTCAGCCCGCCCCTGCAAAGGGTCCCCCCTCACCTCCTGATCAAGGAGGGAGTGTGTGACCCTGAACAGGGCAGCTGGGCAATTATTTGCAGATGCGATGAGAGCAGAGAAGTAAGACCTCTTTGCTGTTCCCATCGCTGCCAGATAGGTCCTTGAAAAGGACCTCAACTGGGATCGGTCGGATTCGGACCGGGTGGTCCTCCAACGCTCTCTAGGCCCTTCCTCTGATGCTCCATTTCCCACAGCTCCATGGTAAACCAGGGGGCTAACCGGGATCTGCACCAGGTTAAGGGGACAACCCGGTTGAGTGCCCCAGAGGCAGCCCGTTGCCAGGCATCCGCTAGTGCCTCAGCTGAGTTGTGGGTTGGGGAGGTAGGTAATGGTCCAAGCACCATCAGGAACCGCTCGGGGTCCATCAGGCGCCTTGGCGGAACCATATCATTGGTTCGCCTCTCAGTGGTGGGGGGTGGGATGATGGAAGACCAGCCAGAGGAGATAATGATCTGTCCATGACAGGGGGCGAATAGTTGGCAATCCCCCCCCCAGATCATTATACCACTGTCTCAAGATAAAAACCAGGTCTAGTGTGTGTCCCCCCTCATGGGTCAGGCCTTGTATTATCTGGGTCAGGTCCATGGCCGCCATGGAGGCCATGAACTCCTGTCCTAAACCCGACCCTTCCCCCAGGGAGGGCAAGTTAAAGTCTCCCAGAACCATGAGCCTGGGAAACTCCACCGCCACTTCTGAGAGGAAGTCAAGCAGTTCGGGCAGGGCTGTTGCCATGCAGCTGGGAGATAGGTACACCAGCAACAGACCCCACTGACCCCCCAGGCCCCACTTCATGAGGAGAAGCTCACAACCACCTATCTGTGGGACAGTGATCTCCCTCGGATATAAGGTCTCCCTGATGACAACAGCCACTCCCCCACCCCTACCCTGGGCTCTTGGCTGGTGAAGCACCCAGAAATGTGGTGGGCATAATTCAACCAGAGGGATCCCTCCCTCCGGCCCCAACTAGGTCTCTGTCATGCAAACCAGGGCTGTGGCCTCTTGCCCAATCAAATCATTGAGGAGGGGAGCTTTATTAACCATGGACCTGGCATTCATATAAACCAGCCCGAGCCCGGGGGCCTGACCTCCCAGGCCCCCAGGGAAGCAGGCAGAAACATGGGGGTCAGAGTGCGCCACCACTTGTAAATAGCGAGGGCGCACTCCCACTGCATGATACGGCCCTCAGCTTCTTGTTAAAATGGAGCAAAGCTCATTTAAGAACTGTCTTGCTTAGCAAAAGAAATTTTGGGCTAATTTGTGGTCCTAAGTCAAGGATCACCTGTACAGAACATTTTACAGCCCAGTTTTGGGGAAGACTAAACATTGTCAGTGATTACAGCCTACCCATTTCCCCCAATAAACTATTATTTTAGAATAAGCAGGCACATTACTTCCACAGAGCCTCCCTTACAAGACTATTCAAAAGTAAGAAAGGCTATGTTTAAATAATTACTGATTTTTATATATTTATTACTGATACCTTGTTGTAAGCTGCCCAGAGTCACTTTTTTTGAGATGGACAGCTATATAAATTTGATACTGTATATAAATGAATGAAGCAATCAATTAATATAGGGACACATTCAAATTTATGGTAATAGCGCTGTTTGTACAGCGATATAACATTGCCTCTTCAAATGTGAGTCGTATTGACTTCATTTCTTTATAAAAGAGAAGAAACTATGCAGTCTTCTTCTCAAATAGAATTAAACAACAGAAACAGAAAGCACTGATTGCAACTAAAATTCTGCAGTAGTTTCTGGAAAATAAAAACAACAACAACAGAATAACAGAGTTGGAAGGGATCTGGAAGGTATTTTAGTCCAACCCCTTGTTCAAGCAGGAGACTTTATACGATTTCAAACAAATGACTTCCAATCTCTTCTTAAAAATCTCCAGTGATGGAACACCCACAACTGCTGATGGCAAATTCTTCTTTTGCAATCCTCCTTTCTCACCACTGGCTTATAAAATGGAAACGAAATATTACTAGGAAAACAAATGTTCTGCTTTGCTTCTACCTGTGACTCGAGAAAATTATAGCTCCTGAAATTGTGGAAGAAAAAAGAATAGCCAGCCTTGCAGATAATGCCATACAGAATTTTCTAGAGTCATCCAGCCATCACCAAGCTTGTCCTTTGTTTGTTATATTTCCCAACAAATGATAAATGATTCTGAAAATAATCCAGGATTACCAGATTTATAGTTCTATACTAGATCTTTAAAAACCCAGGTAATCCCTAACTTGCTACACAGAGATAATTAAAAAAAAATCAATTTTCTGCCATTTGGTAGACATCTGGGTTTTTGCAACTTAGATATGGAGAAAGCTATTATCCAATGCACCTTAAGGCAATAGAAGAAGCAACAGATGGAAACTAATCAAGGAGAGAAACAACCTAGAACTAAGGAGAAATTTCCTGACAGTTACAATATCAGTGGAACGATTTGCCTCTATACGTTGTGAATGCTCCAACACTGGAAGTTTTTAAGAAGAGTCCCAAAGGTGCTTTTTCAAGAGACAACTGGACTTTCTGGGTTTTTCTCTGAAGACATTTTGCTTCTCATCCAAGAAGCTTCTTCAGATGGAGCTGAAAGAAAAAAAAAACCAGAAAGTCCAGTTGCCTCTTGAAAAAGCACCTTTGGGACTACCATGACCTGATGACTAAGAATCTCCATAGCCATTTTTAAGAAGAGATTGGACAACCATTTGCCTGAAATGGTATAGAATTTCCTGCCTGAGCAGGGGGCTGGACTAGAAGACTTCCAAGGTTCCCTTCAACTCTGTAATTTTCTTCTCTTCTCTTCTCTTCTCTTCTCTTCTCTTCTCTTCTCTTCTCTTCTCTTCTCTTCTCTTTTATTTATTTATTTATTTATTTATTTATTTATTTATTTATTTATTTATTTATGGGATTTATATGCCCTATCTCCGAAGGACTCAGGTCGGCTCACAACAATAAAAAATATACAATACAAAAATTTAAAATTTAAAAAATATTAAATAGAAATCCCAAAAAAACATTAATTAAAACCTCTTCTCTTCTCTTCTATTTATTTCTAGGCTATATTAAGTTTTACTAGCTGTGGAGAGAATTACAACCTACCTGCTAGCCTGCCAATAAATTCCTTCTTATTTGGTACATAATAAGATACATAGGTAACCATTGTATTGTTATTTTTAATTTAGATCATACTGAGTCCATTAGTCCCCATTAAACAAAAGGAAGAGTAGGCTTGATTGCTTTCTTTTCTGTTATCGCCTTAAGCTATGAAATGACTCAAAATCTTTACTGTTCAGCCCCCAGCAAAATAGAACTTCTGAAGTTCTAAACAGCCCATCTGTTAGTGATATGGTTAAGCTATGTATTCTCTACATATATATATACATTTCCTGCATTGCATATTATTTCAAATATTTGCTCTTAGAACTGCAAGGTGTCCTACTGTCATAACAGTGAAGTTATTCATTAAGCTGTCAGCACCTTTGCGTATTTTTCCCCACATGGAGTCCATTTCTGATTTTCCATTCCCCCTTAGAGGACCTACTCACTCATCACCACAAGCAGTTGCTCTCATAACTGGTGCAATTGAGATTTTCATGTCAACATATGTAAACCAAAATCTCAGCCTCCTTATTGCCGGTATTCCAAATCCTGAATTTTCTAGGGCACTAATGGATTTTAAGGGCCAGCTTGCATTTGCTAAGAGTTTTATTCCTATCAACATGATGCAGTTTTTGGCATTAACTTCTGAGCTGGGTTTTTAAAATAGTATTCGAAGAAAAGATGTCCACAAACAAGCATTGACCAGGAGGGAGGAAAAAAAGAGCCATGATTGATTGCAAGCCTCTGTGTTTTGAAATGATGCAGGGTATACAAAGCATAATAGAAAATAGAGGCGCCATCATTATTTGGGCATAGAATGGTGTTGTTGAATAACATACGAATCTACCTCAGTTTTAGGTAGGACTGAGGGCTGCAGACATCCAAAATCAATGCTAGTCCAATTAAGCCAAGGAGCACGCTTGGCAACGGAGGAATCCATCCATTTCCAGTTCATGTCAGTTTCAAAAATGTTTATTTATAATCCTTCTTGGTTCCCTTTCTGCAATGATATAATTTTTTCTGTCTCTAAAATGCCTTGAAATAAGTAATTAAGCCACATGGGTCTAGAATAACTTCAGCATAGAGTGGAGAGTGCAAAGCAAGGAAAGTTTATATTTAAAGTGTAGTTATGTCCAAAGAAGGCTACTGGACAGAGAACTAGTATTTCTGACTTTCTATACAAACAAACATCTACCTTCAAATATATTCACATGTTCAGGCTGCGTATTATAAAGCCCTTTACTTTTCCTTATTGTAAACGTATTCAAACATGAAAGTAGGACTCTTCCTGAGAGCAATTCATTTCTCAGGATTAATAAGGTATAGGGAGGAGAATGAAAAGCATCAAAATTGGAGTCATAGAGGTGGTTTTCAGCAGGTTCTGACCAGTTCTAGAGAACCGGTAGCGGAAATTTTGAGTAGTTTGGAGAACCAGCAAATACCACCTCTGATTGGAGATTTTACAGTATGCTTCCTCTGCCACGCCCACCAAGCTACACCCACAGAATCCTTAGTAAAAAAATTTGAACCCTACCATTGGCCATAACCAATGATCAAATGATGATGACCAAGCCTTGGGCCTTTTTTTTATGTGTGATGCACATTTAGGATCTCCAACCATTTTTCCCCTTCTCTCCCTGGCTATCTTCAAACCATCAGCTATCATTCTCTCCTGCCTGATGTCTTTAGCTGGTTTCCTTACAAGGATGAGACCTCCAACAAGGAAGCTTTCCTCAATCTTCCCAGCATCCCTTTGAGATTGTCCATTTATTTTTCTTCCTGGTTTGCATAACTGTAGCCCTCTACCACTCTGTTTTTCTCTACTCTTTGCATCTTTAATAGCAGCCACTAACAGATTGTGATGACATAGACAAAGCAGCTTTTGGTGGTAAAATGTAAAATAGGCCCCATTTGTCTCTGCCCTGAGACAATTTTGCCATATGACACCTTCTCACAAACCTGCTTATCTGTAAGACCCCGGAGATTCTGAAGTTGCTAGGCCTTACCATGAAGCCTCCAACCAGCCATATTCAGTCTTCCATTTGCAAAGCCTGACCTGCTCTCATTTTCTTGGAGTTCAGGTGAATGACAAGCTGAGATTATTTATCCACTTTCTGAAGCTCAGCCACTGATTTCTGATTTCTCCCATTTAGTTTGGGGAGAAATTAATTGAGTCGTGATACTCTATCCTGTAAAATTTCCATAAGGTTTCAGAAGAGAAGCAGTTGCAAAAATAGTGAAAGAGGACGAGAAGGAAAAGGTAGTCATTGGCATCCAATGTACCAAAGCATAAAAATTTAGAAAAATAATAATTAATGAGCTGTTTTATTTCTCCTTTCCTCCAGGTGTCGGAAGAGGGCTATTCTGGGAATAAGCAGGATATTTTTTTATTGTTGTTATTAGAAAATCAGCATTTTATTTAGCAAATTATTTGTTAAAGTTTGCTTTGTCATTGTTTAAAATCTTAATTCAAGCTGATATTTGTTTGATTTTAACCCATTACCTACCAATTTGAATAATTTCTTTTGAAAAGTTACAGACATAGTGAAAAAGCAGCAGTTTAAAGGATGCTCCTTGTGTAATGTAGAACACCATGCATACTATTTGCTGTACTTGTGCTCCTTAACTTACCCAGTTATTTCTGCAACTTACTGCAATTCCTGATTTCCACAACATTCACCACCATCCTAGGCATGTTCATCAGGGTTTATTCCCAATATATTGAATAGGCCTGAGTAACCCCATGACCATGTCCAGAGGTAACTGAAACAATCCTCTGAATAATTAAAATAAAGTTTGTTATGTATGTAAGTTTCAATGTCATTGGTTTAGTTTGAATTGTTCTTGTAAAATGTCAAATAGGATTGGTTTAAATAGTGCGGGAAAACCCTGCACTCTGATTGGCTGGCAACTACGGCTGCTAGTTATAAGAAGCAGCCGTAGCCCAGCCAAGTCGGGTCCATTCGAGCTGTAGTCACTTAATAAACTCTTCACTGAAGCTCTTTGCGTCTGACTCTTCATGCAAACTTAACACTGGTGACGAGGGTGGGATTCCTCTGAATAAGAGATGACGCGGAAGACAAGCAGAAGAGCGAGATGGCTGCGCTGAAGACTGGGAATCGTATGCGGATCACTTCCAAATGTATTTGGAAGGAAACAACCTCGCCGACATCCCCGAGAAGCGGAAGAGGGAGGTATTTCTCACGCACTGCGGTCCAGCAGTCTTCAAGATGGCGAAGGCGTTGGCGGGAGCTGCAGACTTGAAGGTAATGGAATGGCCTGATTTAGAGAAATTTTAAGAGCCCATTACGACAAGTATCGTGCCTCATTAAGAGACACGAGTTTTATCGTCGGGATCAAGGGAAGGCGAAAATGTTAACGACTTCGTGGCAAATTTAAGGACATTGGGGTGCTTGTGAGTTTACCAACTTAGAAGAGGCCATGCGTGATCGGTTTGTTCTAGGCCTTAAAGATAAGGTCTTACAGAGCAAATTACTAATGAAACCTAAGATCATGTTTAAGGAGGCCATAGAGGAAGCTGTTTCAGCGGAAGCAACCAAGTCCTCAGCAGCAGCCATGAAGAAAATTAACAAGGCCTCAAGCCATTCTGATGTGGAAAAGTCCACAACAACCCAGTGCTGAGCAAATAGACTCTGATTCAGACTGTAGTGAGGTGGAGGAAGGAATTTATAGACTCAGAATGGAGAAGAAAAGGAAAGACCTTGGAAGAAAAAGGAAAGACTTTTATTGCAGAGGTTGTGGGGGGGGCACCCCGCACTGAATGGAAGTTTTTAGACACCATCTGCCTACGTTGTGAGAAAAGAGGTCACCTAGCAAGAGTCTGCAAATCATCCAGAACTCCACCTAGTAGGAAGAAATTTTCTGAGAAAGAATTCAAGCCCAACAATGTCAGTGAAAAAATAGGGCGCAACTCAGAAGCAAATGGGAAGAATGAAACTCATCAAACAGTCACCATTGGTCATTCTTCACCCTTGAGAAGCAGAAAAGTACATGTGAAGGTATTCATTGAAGGAAGGCCTTGCCAAATGGAAGTGGACTCAGACTCCTACTTATCTATGGTGTCATGGGACACTATTCACAGACTCCCAAACATTCAGAAGAAGCATTTCAAGAAGCAAGCACTGACTCTTAAAGACTACCAAGGGAACAAGATTCCAGTAGTTGGAACAAGAGAATTCAACGTGAAGTTTAAAGGCCACACCAAATGTTTACCCCTGACCATCGTGGACAAGGATCGCCCAAGCTTGCTGGGACTTGAGTGGTTCAATCCACTAGGCATCGAGGTGACTGGCATCAATCACGTGAGCAACTCTGAATGGGAGGAGGCCTTGAAGTCTGAGTTTCCAGAGGTCTTCAGCAAAGGATTGGGCAAGTATATGGGGACCCCTATCACTTTCAACCTAGATCCCAAGGTGCCCCCAATTCGTTTAAAGCCCAGAAGGGTTCCATTTGCTTTAAAGAAAAAAATTGATGCACAATTAGACAAATTAATAGCTCAAGGAGTTTTAGAGCCAACTGACCACTCCAGATGGGAGACAGCCATAGTCACACCAGTCAAGACTGATGGGTCAGTAAGAATCTGTGGAGACTATAAGGGGACACTGAACCATGCGCTGCAGCAGAGCGCATATCCAGTTCCAGTGGTGCATCATCTGTTACATTCACTTGGCAGGGGTACAGTCTTTGCCAAATTGGATCTGGCCCAGGCATATCAACAACTAACAGTTGATGATGCCACTGCAGAAGCCCAAACCATTGTGACTCACAGAGGTGCTTTCAAATGTAAAAGGTTACAATTTGGAGTTAAGCGTGGCACCAGGCATCTTTCAAAGCCTTATGGAAAGAATGCTCCAAGGACTGCCAGGGGTAGTGCCTTATTTTGATGATGTGTTAATCTCTGCTGAAAATGACACTCAGTTACAAGAAAGACTCAGATAAGTCCTTACCAGATTCAGGGAAGCGGGGTTAAAGAGTCAAGGAAGAAAAATGCACTCTTAAAACTGACAAGGTTGAGTTCCTGGGCTACATGATTGACAAGCATGGCATCCACCCTATAGATGCCAAGGTTAAAGCAATCAAAGAAGCCCCTAGAACTAAATGCAAAACAGATTTGCAAGCTTTCCTTGGACTCATTAACTTTTATCACATGTTCCTACCTCAGAAGGCAACCATTGCTGAACCATTGCACAGATTACTTGATAAAAAGTCTGTTTGGGTCAGGGGCAGGAAGGAACAATCAGCATTTAACAGTATTAAGAGACTAATCACGTCTGATGCTGTACTGATACAGTTCTCTGAGAATTTGCCTGTTGTACTGACTTGTGATGCATCCCCTTTTGGAGTGGGGCGGGGGGTTTGAGCCACAGGCTTCCCAGTGGGAGAGAAGCCCCTATTGCATTTTACTCTCGCACTTTGACCAGCAGAGAGGAATTACAGCCAATTGGACAAGGAGGCATTGGCAATTGTTGCAGCTGTTAAGAAATTTCATGAATATCTGTATGGGAGAACATTTACCATTGTTACAGATCACAAACCTTTGTTAGGCATTGTGGCAGGAGACAAGCCTACACCTACTATCCTGTCACCAAGAATGCTGAGGTGGACTGAATTTCTTGCTGCTTATTCATACAAACTTATCCACAAGCCTGGCAAGGACATTGGACATGCTGATGCACTGAGTCGCTGCCCACTCCTTGCCACAAGGAGGACTTTGAACCTGAACACACACCTTTTTCCTAGAAACTGTTGCCAAGCTTCCAGTTCATGCTGCTGAAATTGCCAGAGAGACTGCCAAAGACACTGTGTTGGCTCCTGTTATAGGCTGGATTAAGAAAGGTTGGCCTCTTCAAGATCTACCTCACCTTGCCCAACCTTTTAAGTCCAGGCAAACTGAATTATCTGTATTAAGAGGATGTATTTTGTGGGGTAACAGGGTGGTTATTCTGCAAAACTGCAAAGAGAGGTTTTGGAAATGTTACATGAGGGTCATCCTGGTATTGTAAGGATGAAGGATTGGCCAGGAGTTATGTATGGTGGCCAGGTATTGACAAAATGGTTGAAAACTGGGTTGCATCTTGTCCCAACTGTCAGGTAGTCAGGCCTGCACCACCTCTCACCCCCACACAGGAATGGGAATGTCCTAGGGGCCCGTGGTCCAGGATTCACATTGATTTTGCTGGCCCTACCAGAGGGCACACCTTTCTTATTATAGTAGATGCATATTCCAAATGGCTAGAGGTAATCCCCATGGCATCCACCACAACTGATGCTGTCATCAAACAGCTCAAAACTTTTGTAACCCACGGTTACCTGATGTTCTTGTCTCTGACAATGGCCCTCAATTTACATCCAACCTTTTGAATCCTATTTAGCACAACAGGGTATCAGACATGCCCTTACTGCCCCTGGGCACCCTTCGCTAATGGCCGGCTGAACGATGGTACGCCACCAAGGAGAAGCTTCAGCAATTGGGTCCTGGGGACATCACTGAGAAAGTTGAAAAACTTCTTAGTGTTCAGCACATCACTCCTAACCCATCTAATAACTTATCCCCAGCAGAGTTGTTGATGGGTAGGAAACTTAGGTCTTCCCTTGACCACCTTCATCCCACTTACACACCCAATGCTCCACTAGATTCCACTTCCAAAGTTCACACATTCAGTGTGGGTGATTCTGTTTATGCTAAGAACCTTATAGGTGAACCTTTGTGGATTCCTGCTGAGATAACTCAGATCACAGGCCTTCGTTCTTACAGGGTGCAAACAGAGGATGGACTCCTCTGGAGCAGGCACATTGATCAACTTAGATCCAGGTTCTCTCAGGAACATCGCACTTGTTCCTCTCTAGTTCCCTCACCTGATGTCATTTCTAGGGGAAGGGGAGGAACAGGAGGAAAATCAGCAAGCAAGAATCAACCCCATGTGTACCGAGCCATTATGACAGGAACCATTCCAAAACCTGTCACAATGCCAAAATCCATCCTTAGAAGTGGAAGATTGTACATCACTACCTGACTTGGGTGCTGACATTGGGCTGGAGATGGGTTGGGAGGAGAGACCAGATTCTAACAACCAAACAGGGTCTTCTTTCAGAGGAAGTCCCAGTGGGGAAATGTCAGCAGATACATTTCCTCTCTCACTGGGTGAGAATGTTAAAACTTCTGAACCACGAAGGTCTCAACGCATATGTAAGAGCCCCGCCTATTTAAAAGAATACGTTAGATAGGTTGGGGTTCAGTATGGACTGAACCTAGTGGGGAGGGGTGTTATGTAAGTAGGTTTGAATGTCATTGGTTTAGTTTGAATTGTTCTTGTAAAATGTCAGATAGGATTGCTTTAAATAGTGCGGAAAACCTGCACTCTGATTGGCTGGCAACTACGGCTGCTGGCTATAAGAAGCAGCCGTAGGCCAGCCAAGTCAGGTCCATTCGAGCTGTAGTCACTTAATAAACTCTTCACTGAAGCTCTTCGCGTCTGACTCTTCATGCAAACTTAACACAGTTATTTTATTTATTTATTTATTTATTTATTTATTTATTTATTTATTTATTTATTTTTATTCATATTTATATGCCACCCTTCTCCGTAGACTCAGGGTGGCTTACAATGTTTGGAGCACAACCCAATGTGCTCAGCAATAGCCTTCATTCCATTGTATATGCCTGCTTATTACTAAAATAGAGGTAAAAGCAGAGGTGGTATTCAGCAGGTTCTGACCAGTTCTGGAGAATCGGTAGCAGAAATTTTGAGTAGTTTGGAGAACCAGCAAATACCACCTCTGACTGGAGATTTTACAGTATCCTTCCCCTGCCACGCCCACCAAGCCACGCCCACAGAACCAGTAGTAAAAAAAATTGAATCCCACCACTGGTTAAAAGAAGAGATCTGGAATTTCTTCTGCCCAGTTATTGTGTTATTTCCAGTTGTATATGGTTGAGGGAGAGATCACCTGATCTTCTCCATAATCTTATTTGTTTGAAGACTGGAGAAGTCTTCAAGGATGCTGCTAGAGGGGAAATTAAAAGAAAAGTAAGGTTTAAACTAGTTCTCTATTTATGCATTTCTTTCAATTCTTTTCTTTCCATTTGAAACAAAAGACATTGCTTCCCAGCCAGCACCAGAAAAGGAGGGAATTTGAAAAATTATCTGCAGTGAAATATGAAGTTCTTTTACTTATTTTATTTAGAAAATGAGTGATAGGGTATGAGTACTTCTCGTCCATCAAGCAGCATCTCCTGCTTAAGCAGAGGATTCTACAAGAAGATCTCCAAGTCCTTTCCAACTCTGTCATTCTGTATGTCAGGATTCCGGCAGTGGCCCTAATTAAATCATGAGCTTTGAGTCAAGCTTCAAAAACTTCAAAGGATTTATTAGGAGCTAACATGTCGGTATGACCTGTGTGTAGCTGATTCTGAGACACATAATTCACTGTCACCCTTGACCCTGGTTTTCTCCACCCCTCTGGGTGTATCATAATTCATATTCTCCAATGAAACACATTCATAGCCAAGAGTCATCAATCATGTTCTCTAATTAGAGATTTGCATGGCAGAAACTCCAGTCGCTTAGTTATAATCTTTGCAAGATATGAATGGAATGCACTTTTGATTCCAAATTATTGCACTGCTCTTGCAAATTCCTTCCCCCTGCTTTCTGTTCATGGCAATGAGTTGACACTGTAAATATGTAATCCTATACAGTTCCAGCAAGGATTCCAAGTCTCCATGGCTTTCTGAATCTCAATTAAATCCACAGGGCAAACAATATTTGAGGATATCTCCCATAAGATTTTTCCAAGTTGGAAAGCAATTGTCAGATCTACCAACTTCGGCTTGGCACCTTGCTGGCATTCTGTTCATCAATTGGGGAAGGGAGGGGCAAACAAATGGGCAATAAAGCTGTATAGCTTTATGCTGAGAAATTAGGAGGGGGAAAATTGACAGTTGAAGAAGTACAGATCAGGCATTTTGGAATCTGGTTTGTGCTGGTATCCAGCGCCTTCAAGGCTGTTTGCCCAGAGAGTGGAATTTTACTAGCCCAAACACCTCAGTGTTTCTTATAACATCTTGGCAATGCTGTATTGGCTACACACGGATGGATCACAGGGGAGAGCTAGGGGAAGCAGGGGTTTCTTTCTGTATTGGTGCATGAGAATTTTAGATTCCTCTTGACTCTACACAATCAGCATTTCTTAGTAAAAGTGCCTTTTTACTTCATATAGAGTCGAGAGTTTTACTTTCCTAAGGGATCAGACTGGGGCAGGTCTGACAGCAAAGGAGAAACATTGGGGGAAGATGGCAGAGAGAAACCATTTGTAATGATGAGATAACCATGATGCCTCACAAAAATAGGAAGATATTTTCTTTATCATCTATTTCCAAGAAGTGGATGATAGATCTGGGGATACTGTTGGCTTAAATAATACCTTTTAACTCCTATTCCCTGCACTGAATGCTATATCTGCATGTGTAAGTGAAAATGTATGCTGATATATAAGTGTGTGCTCTTCTCTTTGGTTTGTCTCCTTTTATCCAGATTTTGGACAAAAACAGGTGTGACTTTCAGGCTCAAAAAGGCTTCCCACCCCTGATATACAAGAACACAGCTTTAATCACTTCCAAATGCACTAACAGTCCCCTCAAATCTATTCAGGGAATGAATCTCCTTAGGTTTCCTAGCTAATATATTTAATTACTCCTACATTATAATTACAGCAAAGGAATTGATATGGGGATACTTGAATCCTCACGGCAGGAATAGCATTCTCTGTATGCCCTTCTGTTTCATGTGATGCATTCAGGACAGCAGAAAACAAAGGAGCTGTGTGTTGGAGACCATCCAGATAGTGAATAATGAAAAAAATCAAAAGGATTGCTGCAGATTCATCTAGAAGTTCTGCATGGCATCTTTCTTAAAAGATCCCCAAGGGTGAGCAACCTTTTCACAGCACATTTTGCTTCATGCTTTAGGCAACAGAAAAGTAGAAATCCTCCAGTGAGATTGATCTGTGAAGCAGAAAAATCTCCATTTGAAACCCACCTTCAGCCATGCTCAGCCATGGCTTTGCAGAATCTTTGTAGCTCCTTCTACATGCGTAACATGGGTTTAACAATGCACCCTATTCTTCAGTGGGTCCAGTGTTTTACAGAGCTTTTATAAACTATTTATTTATTTATTTATTTATTGGACTTGTATGCTGCCCCATCTCCGAAGATTCGGGGCGGCTCACAACTAAAACCAAACATCAACAATAAATAACTAAAAGAGGATTAAATAAACGCAAGCCCAATATTTATAACACTAAATTAGAATTAAAATTTAAAAAAATCCCCCCCCCAGGAGGTCAGCACAGCTCAGCCTGTTCAAATGACCAGGTCTTTAAGTCGTGACGGAAGGTGCGAAGGTCAGGGACCAGATGGAGCCCCAGGGGTAGTAGGTTCCACAGGGCAGGAACCGCCACAGAGTAGGCTTGGCCCCGGGGCACCACCAGCCGACATTGACTTGCCAACGGGACCCCGACAAGCCCCTGCGGTTGGCACTTGATATAAACAATGTTGACTATTACAATCATTATCCCCCAACTATGTCAAAACAGTAGCTTAACCCTACAATTCTATATCCTATGCCAAGGAGAAGAGGATTAAGTCCTATTGCCAAATCATCTTGCCACTCAGCTTGAGAAGACTGGGTGACATCAATGGAGGTTAGAGAAAAATCTCACTTCAGTGGCACCATCTGAGCTGTTTCAAAGAGAAGGGAGAATGTCAAAGTGCTCTTTCCCAATAGAACTGGGATTTCAACACAGCAATCAAGATACTTACAATCATCTTCTGCTCAGGTTGGATACCCTGCCTCTTCCCACTTCAAAGAACTGAAAAACCAAGATGGAACTTCATTTGCTGGCACTTCAGGCTGGATGTTTTTGTTTTCATCATGGGATGGAGTTTTGGGAAATGAGGTCACTTGACTAGCCAGAGATGGTTCTATATCTCTCAGTTAGGATCATTAAAAAAAAACAAAACCTGAACTCCAAATTATTCAGATTTACTATATTGCAGGGGTGGGATTCTACTGGTTCTGTCCACTTCTGTAGAATCAGTTGCTCTGAAGAGCAGCAAACAGAGAGTATACATAGAACCGGTTCTATGTTTGCTGTTGTTTTGGCCCGCCCACCTGCCCGGGCTCTTACCTGACCTTTAATTCCTGCACTTTCAACTGCAGCTGCTTTGTGCAACACAGCTGTGGTTGAAAAAACAGGAAAAAAGTGTTAGATTTGCATGAAGAGTCAGACGCGGAGTGCTTCAGTGAAGAGTTTATTAGTGACTACAGCTCATAACAGACCCGATTAGGCTGGGCTGCAGCTGCTACTTATAGTCAGCAGCCGCAGTTGCCAGCCAATCAGAGTGCAGGGTTTTCCCGCACTTTTTAAACCAATCATTTCTGACATTTTACAAGAACAGTTCAAACTTAACCAATGACATTCAAACCTGCATAGATAACACCCCTCCCCACTAGGTTCAGTCCATACTCAAACCCCATCTATCTAATGTATTCTTTTAAATAGGTGGGGCTCTTACGTGTACATTGAGACCTTCGTGGTTCAGAAGTTTTAACGTTCTCACCCAGTGAGAGAGGAAATGTGTCTGTTGACATTTCCCTAGTTGGACTTCCTGTGAAAGAAGACCCTGTTTGATTGTTAGAATCTGGTCTCTCCTCCCAACCCATCTCCAGCCCAATGTCAGCACCCAAGTCAGGTAGTGATGTGCAATCTTCCACTTCTAAGGATGGATTTTGGCATTGTGACAGGTTTTGGGATGGTTCCTGTCGTAATGGCTCGTTACACATGGGGTTGATTCTTGCTTGCTGATTATCCTCATGCTCCTCCCTTCCCCTAGAAAAGGCATTAGCTATGGGAACTAGAGAGGAACAATTGCGATGTTCCTGAGGTAATCTGGATCTTAACTGATCAATGTGCCTGCTCCAGAGGACACCATCCTCTGTTTGTACCCTGTAAGAACGAGGGCCAGTTATTTGAGTTATTTCAGCAGGAATCCATGAAGGTTCACCCATAAGGTTCTTAGCCTAAACAGAATCACCCACACTGAATGTGCGAACTTTGCTAGTGGAATCAAGTGGTGCATTGGGTGCGTAAGAGGGATGAAGGCGATCAAGGGGAGACCTAAGTTTCCTACCCATCAACAACTCTGCTGGGGATAAGTTAGTTGATGAGTTAGGAGTGATGTGCTGAACACTAAGAAGTTTTTCAACTTTCTCAGTGATGTCCCCAGGACCCAATTGCTGAAGCTTTTCCTTGGTAAAATGTACCATTCGTTCAGCCCAGCTGTTAGCCGCAGGGTGCCCGGGGGCGTCAGGGCATGTCTGATACTCTGTTGTGCTAAATAGGATTCAAAAAGGTTAGATGTAAATTGAGGGCCATTGTCAGAGACAAGAACATCAGGTAACCCGTGGGTTACAAAGTTTTTAAGCTGCTTGATGACAGCATCAGTTGTGGTGGATGCCATAGGGATGACCTCTAGCCATTTGGAATATGCATCTACTATAATAAGGAAGGTGTGCCCTCTGGTAGGGCCAGCGAAATCAATGTGAATCCTAGACCATGGGCCTCTAGGACATTCCCATTCCTGTGGGGGGGCGAGAGGTGGGGCAGGCCTGACTACCTGACAGTTGGGACAAGATGCAACCCAGTTTTCAACCATTTTGTCAATACCTGGCTACCATACATAACTCCTGGCCAATCCCTTCATCCTTACAATAGCAGGATGACCCTCATGTGTTGCGCCCCATTTTCTCACTGAAGTTGTTATGCTTGCATTCTTTATGAGGAAACTTCTTTCTGCTTGGTGGAGTTCTGGATGATTTGCAGACTCTTGCTAGGTGACCTCTTTTTTCACAACGTAGGCAGATGGTATCAAAAAACTTGCATTCAGTGCGGGGTGCCCCCCCCCACAACCTCTGCAATAAAAGTCTTGCCTTTTTCTTCCAAGGTCTTTCCTTTTCTTCTCCATTCTGAGTCTATAAATTCCTTCCTCTACCTCACTACAGTCTGAATCAAAATCTATTTGCTCGCAATGGGTTGTTGTGGATTTTTCCACATCAGGATGGCTTGCGGCCTTGTTAATTTTCTTCATGGCTGCTGCTGAGGACTTGGTAGCTTCTGCTGAAGAAGCTTCTTCTATGGCCTCCTTAAGCGTGATCTTAGGTTTCATTAATAATTTGCTCTGCAAAACCTTGTCTTTTAGGCCTAGAACAAATCGATCGCGCATGGCCTCTTCAAAGTTGATAAACTCACATGCACCCCCAATGTCCCTTAAATTTGCCATGAAGTCATTAACGTTTTCGCTTTCCCCTTGATCCCAACGGTAGAATTCGTGTCTCTTAATGAGGCATGATACTTGTGGCGCGTAATGGGCTCTTAATAACTTTTCTAAGTCGGGCCAGTCCATTACCTTCACATCTGCAGCTCCCACCAATGCCTTCGCCATCTTGAAAATGGCTGAACCACAGTGGGTGAGAAAGACCGCCCTCTTCCGCTTGTCGGAAATGTCGGCGAGATCGTTTCCCTCCAAATACATTTGGAAACGATCTGCATATGAGTCCCAGTCTTCTGCCATCGGATCGAATGGGGCTGGGGGGGTGTTCAGCGCAGCCATCTCTCTCGGCTTGTTCTCCACGTTGTCTTCTCTTCGGGAACGATCCCACCTTCGTCGCCAGTGTTAGATTTGTATGAAGAATCAGACACAGAGTGCTTCAGTGAAGAGTTTACTAGTGACTACAGCTCATAACAGACCCGATTTGGCTGGGCTGCGGCTGCTACTTATAGCCAGCAGCCGCAGTTGCCAGCCAATCAGAGTGCAGGGTTTTCCCGCACTTTTTAAACCAATCATTTCTGACATTTTACAAGAACAGTTCAAACTTAACCAATGACATTCAAACCTGCATACATTAGAAAAAGGGCTTTTCCAACCACTGTGCACTTGCATGCAGCACTGCTCAGCTGTCCAGGCAGCTCAGCAGGTTGTAAATTGCACTTGCACGCATGTATGCGCGCGTGACACAGAGCAACAGAACTGGTAGTTATACCGGTCGGATCCCATCCCTGCTATACTGATTTCCTTTTCAGGAAATGGCATTTTCACTAGTCCCTTAGTTCTACCATATAATTAGCACTAGAGGCAGCACATCCAGGAACAGCTACTAAGTTCAAGTTCTTCCTTTGTTTGATTGAGATGACTAATCAGTTGGTTGGCTTGACTAACTGTTCCCATGATAGCACTGTTCCACAATTTTGGACTACTGTTCCCACAAGTGTGATCAGTTGAAAAAGGAGACAGAGACAATCTAGTATTGCTGGTTGGACACTATAAAGGATTACACCAGGATGACCATGGCAGATCTAAAAGAGCTGGTGCTAGACAGAGAGGCATGGAGAGTACTGCTTCATGGAGTGGCTAAGGGTTGGACCTAAGTGAACTGCTAATGACGATAACAAATTCTTATAAGTTTGGACCATTGGGGTTGGTCAGTGCAGGCTGAAGATGCTAAGAGCTCTAGGCCAACACATCTGAAGAGTAATTCAACAGGTGAGAAGCCCTCCAAATAAATGTGGATGTTATTATATCTGACCTAATTTTCTCATGTGCAACCTCCCAAGTGCTTTTAATAAAGGCAAGCAATGTTTCCAAGGAGCTGTCTATTCAAGAGTGGCTTGATAAGAACAATGTCATATTAAACATTCCACAGGACTCCACCAAATGACATTGGGTGAAACCAAATCTCAGTAAAATACCTGCTTTTATTAAAGTTGGCCAAGTTTCGTCACAACACATTTTTGAACAGAGACAGATTTAAGAACTGGAACAGGCACAAATTCCAAATGCTCATTTTCTAATTTTGAGATAATTAAGTCAATAAGATTTTCTCTGACTCATGTAAAGTATGTCTTTTTAAGGAAAAAAAACTAATTTAGCTACAACCCAGAGCTTCATTTGTGCTGGGATATCCTATTATTTTCCATGAAGTTTTGACTAGAAGGTAGGGGAAACGTTCATTAATATATGGAAGACACATCAATGCTTTCAAGCTTGGGATATGATTAATATTCTGTAGGTATTTTTTGACAAGTATGCATGTTTGTGTGTGTTTACATCTGAATCTATGAGTGCTCTTCTGAAGTTGGAAGGAATATATTTCAGACTCCAGAAAGCTCATTAAGGATGAATGAATTTTGCAATTTCAATTTCATTCCATTCCTCGTTTTTCCCAGCCACAAATCCAATACAATCCTATTTCTGTAGCAATTAACACATTTCTTGGTGTAGTTTAGATTATGTGAAACTCTGCAAGTAATTAATATAATGAGACACACACACACGTATGTATGTATGTATGTATGTATGTATGTATGTATGTATGTATGGTATTCAGCTTTGTTCGGGTATTTTCCCATGTCATTATAGTTGTGCTTTTAAAGTTGTAGCGACATTTTGGCAGAATCTCATCTGCCATCATCAGGCTTGTGTATTGGGTTCATCTGTGTGTCAGGCTTTCACAGCCGTTTCAGTTTTAAATTTGGTGCTAGCCTCGTGCTTTGTTAGAATGGTTTTTTCTTCATCCTGATTGGTTGGGAGTCTTGGTCTGTGTTTATTGGTCTTGGAGTTTGCTGTGTTCTGTTTGATTGGTGTTTCTAATATCTTCTGTCTGTTTTGTAACATTTTTTTGGTCTTGATTGGCTGAGATTCTGCCGAAACATCGCTACAACTTTAATACCCGAACAAAGCTGAATACCATACATATAAATACCCGCAAAAACTTAAGAAAACACACATATATATATTATAGTATATTTCTTAAAACGTATATATACTTTGTTTTCATAGATATATGAACAAAGTATATATACTTTGTTTTCATAGATTTTCACAGGTAAAGGTATGCAGGTCTTGGTGTATTCGGGTCTTATCTTGTGTAAGATTGAGAGTATCTTGGCGACGTTTCGATGAGATCCCACTCGCCATCTTCAGGCTGGTGTTTTGGCTTCCTCCCTTTTCCAGCACCTTAAAGCCACAGGACATGAAATTGATTTTGAGGGATCCAAATTAATCTCCAATACTGAACACTTCAACAAGAGAATAATTAGGGAAGCCATCAAAATAGAGAAACACCCCCATAACATGAATAAATGGGATGATATCTCCCACCTACCAGACATCTGGAAAGTAGCCCTAATCAACAAATGAGTCCCAGCCACAAAAACCAACACCGGACCCAAAATAACACATGACGCCACCACCAATCTCCCTCACCAGACTCAAACCCAAGCCCATCCCACAGGTGAAAGGCAACCACCATCCAGAAACCAGACCATGGCTGTATCACCAGCTGCTACACCCCCCTCCGACCCCCAAACTAAGCAAACTGACACATGCTATGAACACATAGCCAGACCTCAAACTCAGAGCAAGACCAAGGCCCGGAATGTCACATCACAGCCTTCCACTCAGGATATTACATCACGGAACTCAGGAGATTACAACACAAAACCACAGGAGGTTGCAACACAGACAAAGACCCAGGAGATTACAGCACAAGACCCAGGATGTCACAACAATAAAACTCAGAAGGTCATCACACAGCCCACTACCCAGGTAGTTACAACACAAAAGGCTGAAGGACACATAGCCATTACCTCAGCCACACAGGTTCTTACAAAAAACTATATATATATAGTTTCTTCTGATTGGAGGATTACACTTAAGATGTACAGCAAATTTCAGGAGAGGATATGTTTCAGTTTGTTAGCCTAAAATTATGATATTGGGTAAACTCATATTAAATATGAATCATTAAAACTCAGGCTTCCCCAATCTTACTACCCTGTTCTTACGTAATTTTCGGAAGCTGCAGAGGCTCTGCACAACCTCCAGAAGTCATGAAAAAGGACCAAGCTGTCGCATGGCTCCCAGAATCTGAACATCGTATGCAATGGGCCATGTTTTTGCATGCTTTTTAGAGTCTTGCAGAGGCCGTGGAAGAGCATTCTCCAAAGTAGCCTCAAGAACGAAGGCCTCGTGTGATCCACAGCAGCCTCAGGTAGGCCTCAGGGACTTGTTAACAAAAAGAGAGCACCCCCGTCCCCCGGAAGGGAAGCAGTGCATGGCAGATCCTGCAGAGCACTGGACCATGGAGGCAATTACACCATTTCCCAAACCTCATGCACCTTGGGGAATGGCATGAGGCTGAAATTGAGGGCTGGCTTCTGCTTCAGGCCCAGCCTTGGCACTATTCAGGGAGGCCTAGATGCAGAAGGGGAATATAGATAATTTATTCTCTTTTGTTTGAGTGTGTGTGTCATACCAATAGAATCAAGTTTGGAATTTTCCCAATTTCTGACATGTTGACCCCCCAAAAGGTTTACCATCACTGAAAAGGAAGTATAAGCTACAACCAAGAAGTAGAAATGTTTATATCTTTGCTGCAACTTAATTAGCATTTAGATTATTGGAATTCATGTCTGATAGTCCTGATTTTGGTATGCAAACCACAAGATTGTCTTGCTCCCCTGTTTTATTTTAATATTGAAACTTTCAGTCTTTCCCCCCATGAAAATAGCTGTGATTCCTCCACTTTAAGCTCTAGCGGCAAATGAGAAGTTGAATATTTTTTCCCCATGTGCAGAAGGCAAGCTATGTGGTCCTTCTTTAGAACTTCCCCAAGGCAGAAATACTACATAATGAAGCCAGATGTTTGTGTCATATTTCTGAACTCTTCTCACATTAAACAAGCAAACAAGCAAAAACACATGCCTTACATGTGATAGGACAGCTGTTAGAAAATAAAATTCATATTGACTTAGAAGTTGTATTTAACATACAAGGAAGCATTCAAAAATAAATATGTCCATCTATCTATCTATCTATCTATCTATCTATCTATCTATCTATCTATCATAATCATCATTATCTCTCTATCTTCTATCATTTATCTCTCTATCTCTGCCTGCCTTCCTGCCTGCCTGCCTGCCTCCTGCCTATCTATCTATCTATCTATCTATCTATCTATCTATCTATCCATCATAATTATTATCTATCTTCTATCTATCTATCATTTCTCTCTCTCCTCTGCATGCCTGCCTGCTCCCTGCCTACCTCTTTACCTACTTACCTATCTAAATCATCATTATCTCTCTATCTTCTATTATCTATCATTTATCTCTCTCTCTGCCTGCCTCCCTATCTATCATCTATCCATCCATCCATCCATCCATCCATCCATCCATCCATCTTTATCCTGTCATTATTTTTATAAGGAACAAGGTGGTGAACATATCTAATATTTCTTCTTTCTCCTCCTATTTTCCTCAAAACAATAACCCTGTGAGCAGAGATGAATCCCCTCCCCATGTGTACATTACATTGGTACAATCCAAAGTTTTCTTGTTAGCTTTAAGTTTTAAGGAGTAATATATTAAAGACAGAAAGTGTGGGTTCCAAGAAGGCTGCGTCAATCAAAAATGATGACAAGTAAGTACTAAGGATTTCCTCCCCTCCCCTTTTAATGTTGAATTTTTATTCTGTTTTTATACCCCAGCTCTACACCTCCTACAGAACAAGCATATTCAGAAGATCTGCGATAGAAAGCAAGCAAGAGGGCAGGTCTACTGTGAAATCACTCTGTATGTTTGTCTGGTCAAGTAAAGATTTATTCAATGAAAAGTTTGCATTTTGGAAGGTATTACAGCAGCTTTCTCTGGACAGGATGTGAAAATGTGCAGCTGCTTGTTTCAAACAGGGCAGACACCCAGCTAGTGGCCGCCGCCGCTGCTGTTCCTTAAAATCACATCGTCCAGAAATATTGTGTTAACATCAGACTCAAAGAATAACAAGAAGAATTTTCCAGCATTTTTCCTAGACTTCTTGCCAGATATGCGTCCTCCTCTTCATTATGTGGTCACATTTTAGGGCAAGAAATAATAAATACACAAATGGTCTGAGTTGCTGCTCTTATTAGTTAGCAACCAAAGATACAAAGGACAAACAAGGAGGTCCTGAGGCCTACAACAATGTTGCTCTGACTAAAGACAGGCATGGAGAATGTTTTATTCTGGTCTCTGCTGCCAAAAAAAGAAAAAAAAGGTGGGGGGACTACTTTAGCCCCAGCTCAGCTAAAGTTAGCAGCAAGTCAAGTCTTACTGCTTTTAACAAAACAGGCAGGGCAAGCTTAAGGCACTTTTATTCAGATAAGAAACCCACAGTGGTTCAGTGGGATTTACTCCCAGTTATAAAGTGTATTTAAGATGGAAAACTTATGCAACAAAATCCTATTGAGTTTTGGGAAGACATGTACAAGATTGAAACTTTACACAATTATATGAGGCTATTATTAAAAGCTAGTTGCATAAAGATGTGTGACTGAAGGGTGTCACATATCTAAGAGGTTATCAAGAGCTAGATTGGTGTAATGGTTAAGGCATCGAGCTAGAAACTGGGAGACCAGGAGTCTGCCTTACACCAAAGCCAGCTGAGTGACCTTGGGTCAGTTACTTTCTCACAGCCCTAGGAAGGAGGCAATGAGAAATCACTTTTAAAAAAACCTTGGCAAGAAAACTGCAGGGACTTGTTCAGGCAGCCTCCTAGAACTGGATAGAATTGAATGGAAGGAAGAAAAAAAAGATTTATCAGGTCCCAGGCGCAGCTTGAGGAATGGGGAGAAAGTGGGAAGCATTGGCCCATAATTATCATGAAGTATTGGGATCTAGTATTAAAAACTGCATACAATATCAGGATTCCATTGAGATTATAGAGTCCGTGATGGCAAACCTATGGCACGTGTGCCAGAGGTGGCACACAGAGCCCCAGCTCAGCTCTGCTGCGCCGCATGCAGGCACATGCCTCCCGCCAGCCAACTGGTCTTCAGGTCTCTGCCGCACATGTGCGGGGTGCATGTGGGGGAACACACACATATGCATTTTGGGGATGCGCACGCGCGACCTTTGGGCACTTGGTGCCGAAAAGATTAGCCATCACTGTTATAGAGCAACGGTGGTCCTCATCTCGCAAGTAAGTCTCACAAGTAGGTGTTGGGGATTTTTTCCCCTCAAGCCATGGTTTTAGGTTGAGAAGTATTTCAACCTTTCATCTTTGGGTCCCATTTTATTCAACTTCATAAAGCCACTGGTAGAAGAAATCATATTTGGGTTGTAGAATCACTAATAAGTGGATTTCAGAAAAATCACCTTTTCTTCCTACCTAATAAACTAACACTAATCAAACACTAACCGCCCTGTGCGATCTCACAGACAGGGGCTCCTTGGGGTCCCGTCAGCTGGACGGTGCCGGCTGGCGGTCCCCCGATGATGGGCCTACTCTGTCGCGGCCCCTGACCTCTGGAATCAACTTCCCCTGGAGCTCCGCCTGGCCCCTGACCTCCGCACTTTCCGTCGCGACCTGAAGACCTGGTTGTTTAATCAACCCGGGCTGTGACCCTGGGGTGGGGTGGTTCTTTTTAGAGTTTTAATGCTGCGATTTTAGTATTAATTCGGCTTGATTTGTTTAATCTGGTTTTATTTAACTTATTGTTGTATAGTTTTTATTTTGTAAGCCGCCTGAGTCCCGGAGAGGGGCGCATATAAGTCTAATTAATAAATAATAATAATAATAAATAAATAATAATAATCCTCAGAAGAGACACCTGAATCAGTAACAGCTGTAGCACGGGGGAAACAACTGGTGCTGAAATGATGTCAGAGTGAGACATTGTAAGCAATTCTGGTTTGTGTTACTGAAGGTCTTAGTCTGTAGCTTGTGGTTTCTTCTGACCGTGGAGATGTCTGTGGAAGTACCTGTTTGACATGATCTATTTTTTATCCATTCTGTAGCACAATAGCATTTAGTCTTATACTGTATATCATCCCATAGTGCTTTAAATTTATAGCACTCCCTGAGTGGTTTATAATGTAGAAGAATTATTTGCATATTGCCCCCAGCCAACTGGGTCCCCATTTTATTGATCTTGGAAGGATGGAAGGCTGAGTCAACCTTGAGTCCGTCAGGATCAAACTCCAGACTGTGGGCAGAGTTTGCCTGCAATATTGCACTTTAACCACTGTGCCGCCAGGGTTCAGAGAGCACCATATCTAAAATTGTCTGATAAAGACATGTACCATTTTTCCTGAATTTGTGCAACTGAAATTAGATTTTCTATACTTGTTGTATCGAGATCTAAATAATGAAACTATCTGGATGTAGAATCTGACCTGAGTTGAAATGATCATTGCTTTGGCCACATTTCTAGTGACTGAAAGATGCAAAAGGACTCCATCCATCTCATTAAATGACTCCATGTAATTAATCAGCAAATACACCTTGAGTATATTTTTGCAGATGCTGTGGTGATTCATACAATATGTATTTATTTAAAAGTGTTCTTGAATCGGAGAGAGCTTTTGTGAATGTTTTAATTGATGGTAAAGGTACAGCTACTTACTGCAAAAATCTGTGACACTCAAAAGAGGTCTTTACACTTAAAAAGTTCAGAAACTACTGGTCTATTTCGGTTGTTAGGAAATTGTACCGTAACAGTGAAGTTATTTTGACACACATGAGTCACCCCTGCATGCGTGTATTTAAATATAAACAACACACCTCATGATTACTTTCAGCTGTAATGTATACAGCAGGCAGAACAGACATAACAGAAAAGAAATTTAGACACACCTCACTTGAATGTGAGGTAAGTCTAAATGACGATGATTTTTTTAGTGCTAATGAGCGATGGCTACTCTGATATAAAACATTTTCAATTGCTTTTGCCCCATCTGTCTTGGTGTTGCATTCATCAGAGCTATAAAATACATGTGAGAACTTTCAGAGCTTTTAATTGATTTGTTTGGGATCTGATTATGTAAATATAAAATAGTGGTATATTTGCAGAAAACAAGGAGAAAAAACTAAAACTGTATTTTGTTTTGTTTTTGTAAAAAACAAGAGGGCTCCTATTATTCTGAAAGATGGAAATGGAATACTATGAAGTTAATTTTTCTCTCTCTTTTTCCCATGCCCATTCTCACCTCCAAGTTTGATCCCTAATATTATGAATAGGCACTATTAACACTGAGCATGAGGAATGTGAGTTGGTTAAAATCATTCCTAGGATGGCCATTGCCCCAAAGTACTTGTGATACCTTATCTTATTTATTAGAATTATATCCCACCTTTTATCCAGGCACTGAAGGGAGTTTAGTTACTGGTCCCTTCTCTTGTTTTTTTCTCATAGTAATATAATGTAGGCTGGGCTTAGAGAAAAGGATTGGTTCAAAGTCACTTAGAAAGCTTCCTAAAATAGACTAGGAATATAAGTTTATCTGCTCCTAATTCAGTACCTTAACTGAATTACATCCTCCAGCCATCTTTGAAATTTGTTCTCATAAACACTATATCAGATCAATGGTGGTTGGAGCACTCTAGAAGATATTAATGGGGATCTGAGATTCTGCAATTTTATCTGTATTGTTTTTCAATGTCCTCTTTCCATATGTAAACATGAATTATTAAGTGTTGTACCTTATGATTCTTGATGAATGTATCTTTTCTTTTATGTACACTAAGAGCATTTGCACCAAGACAAATTCCTTGTGTGTCCAATCACACTTGGCCAATAAAGAATTCTATTCTATTCTATTCTATTCTATTCTATGCTATGCTATGCTATGCTATGCTATGCTATGCTATGCTATCTATCTATTCTATTCTATTCTATTCTATTCTATTGATATGCAAAAATAGAAAGAGGAAGGAATATTTTACCACCTTAATTTATTTATAAAAATAATATACCTGTAGTTCGAAAATAAATAAATAAATAAAAATATTACTACTGGTATTACCTTTGCTTTCTTTTGCTACAGTCATTCTAGTTTTATTTTCACCTCTTCATATTTTATGATTTTCTCCACTTCTTTCTCTTCTATTCTGTGGTCTCCATGTATTGCAATGTCCACAATCCAGACATTTTGTCTTTCTTATAGACAATTATTAGGTCTGGAAAATACAGATGGCAGATGCTTGTCTGTCTGAATTCTAAAGTCCCAGTGCATTTTAGCTTCTTTATTTTCTATTACTTTGTCAATTTGGTGACCCCACCACTTCTTGCTTTCAGGCAAAGGGTATTTCTTGCAGATATTCCAATGCCCATTGTTGCTATTTTGTCATGCTGTTGTTCGTAAGCAGTTTGCATAATTTTTGTGCAGCAGTTGGTGGTTGAGCCACTGTTTCTCCAATTTCTTTGTAGAGATGACATTTGCTGTCCAATATGCATTGGAAGGCATTTATTTATGTCTTTCTTTCTGTCTTTTTTTACTTCTACTTTTTCTCTTTTTGCACTTTAGCTTTTATTTTACTTCTTCATTCTCTTTATTCTTTTTCAATCTATTTAAGTTGTATTAGTTCTTGTTATTAAAGCTTTCAATAAAATTATATATACACATACACACACCTTCCTCCTTCCTTCCTTCCTTCCTTCCTTCCTTCCTTCCTCTAAGAAAAATCATGAACATTGATTAATACTGCATGTAAATATAACCTAATAATCAGAGGAGTCTTTTTTTTGCTGTTTTTGTTCTGAAAACAATATTTCTGGAATAACAGATATGGAAAAGCTGTATCTGTAGAACATCAACCTTACTTTAGTTTAATGGAAGATAAATAATCTATCTTCAGAAAACATTTTTACCTAGTTTTTTTATAATTGTTCATTTCATACTGGACAAATATTTCTATGCTGAATATTCAATAGATTCTAGGTAACCTATTGTTCTCTGGCATCCATAATAAAGTTGTGACCATAAGGTCATTATTCTTTTCTCTTCTTTTTCTTCCATGACGTCAACATGCCTGTCTCTTGCTTCCTCCAGTCCGTCAAGATGACACACTAATCTTACCATTTTTCTCTTAACTCTTTATTAAGTAGAGCTCGTTCTAAGCCGAGCCACGTGCCCAGGGAACCTAATGTGTTTCAGTTCCTCTCTGTTTTGATGCAGAGTGCTCTTTGAAAGGAAAAAAGAAAGGATAGGAGAATGTGCATTTTCTGCAGCAATGTTGGGCTTGCTCTTAGCAATGTCAGAACCCAAGAACATAGCAAAGAAAATACAGCTTGAGCAGAGGGAGCAAACCACACATTGCGTAGGAAATATTGCATTCCTATACAATTTTCAGGCATGCAAACTATCGGCCACATGACAGAACATTGAGGGAACTCTTGATGTTACCCAGACAGGCAGCTTATTTGAGTCAGACCCATCTGATTTTTCCATGCTCTGAGAAACTTAACCCTCAGAGCTCCTTCGGGGGCCATAGATCCTTATTGTCACGGCTAATGGCTCGTGAAATAGTCTCGGTTTGGCAGCTTGATTGGAACTGGGGTTATATTAAAGTCCTTGTGTGCAACTCGTGGCCACAGATGCACACAGAGAGGTTCTCCCTTATTGATTTTATGAAGACTGACTCTGTGCCAAGTGAAAATCTGTGCAAACCACATGACAGGCAGGAGGGAAGGCAGAAGCAAACTATTATTTTTGTTTCCCAATTTTGAATCCCAAACTCAAGTCGGAGTAAAATTCTGATCACAAATCATATGTTATCAGAAAACATTAATCTCTATAGGAGACTAATGTCCATATAATATTTCAGTTGTGTATTTGTTATAGCTTACCCCTTAGTATTGCTATAGATATTCCAAATCTGTATTTAGGAATCCATTTGTTTTTGCATTTCTCTGAATTCCAGCAGTGTGTCATTTTGAGATAAAGTTCACTTGGCATGCATTTTTGAAACAAATTGTGCTGATGTTAATTAATGCAAAGTAAGACAAAACAGATGTGCAAAACTATTAAGAACTGGACCAAGAGAATTCTTCTGTACTGAAGCTGAGAAAGAGCTTCAGTCATCGTTGCAGTTCAGAGCAAAATAATTCTATCCTGGAATTGGAACTCTTCCACAATCTCAAAAACCCAGATGCCAACAATGCTAGTTAGGTTGCAGGATTTTGGGCCCTTCCGTTTTTTTTCCAGAATAAAAAGATAAAACAATCATATCCTTTCCAAAGAATTAATTCGATGAACCAATCAGCAAATCTCAACTGGATCAGCTGAAACTTCCACCATGGGTCTCCACATAGTGGAGGTTTGCAACAGGAGGAGAAAACTTTTTTTTTTTGAGTTTCCTGGTTTGAGAAATGCTATCACGAAGGCTGGCAAACCATGTAAGATAGAACCAAGTAAACTTTGTATCCTGTTTTTCAGCCACCCCGCCTGCTTTTTAGAACTGCAAAGCTTGAAAGACCACATAATGTTTGCCTTTTTTTTGTCTAGGTCAACATTGGGACAATCCTTTTATTACTTAGATAAAAAGATTGCCTTAAGCTTTTTCTTATGAGCAATACAGTTTATCTTGCATTTACATTTCAGGTGATTTGGAGAAATAAGTTAAATTAAAATTAAAAATCAAACTAGCAATTTTTGAGACATGCCAAATATCTCTCTCTCTCTCTCTCTCTCTCTCTCTCTCACACACACACACACACACACACACACACACACCAAATCTGATTGCGAGCCCTGCCAATCACTTACTAAGTTAAATGCTTTCTAAACAAACCACTGGTGCTCCATTTAAATAGAATTTATATACACACTGCCAGGTTACAGTTCTTTAAGCCATATATTTAACATTGCTTGTATATACAAACTGCAGTTATCTCGATAGTAGATGAATTTTTTCATTGGCTGATCTTGTGAACAGTTTTTTTTTCTTTTCAAAACAGCCATAATGAAATGTGGATTTGGAGACATTCCTCGTGAAACGTTGAAAGCTTTTTGCCTTCGTCCCTGCCCCCTCCAGGACACACAGACCATAGCTTTCCCTGCATGATGGGCAGGCTGTCAAAGGAGCAACAACTCCCTCCCAAACTCCACCTATTTCATGGGATGGCACCACTGTGCTGGGACAGGTGTCCTTCTCATCACAGGTCTATTGCAATGCTTTGGAAAGACTTGGAGAAGGACAGTGTTGTCCTTTCTCTATGTAAACAGATTGAGTTTCTCTTCTGAATTGAAGATCAGCTTTCTGCATACAAAAGAAAACCTTTGAGAATGTGGCTGTTGTTCCTTCTCTGCTGGATTTGGAACTTGCTTTTCATTTATAATACTTCTGTTTTGCATGGCATGCAAAACGTCTATGGGTGATGTGCCAAAAAGATCAGAAGACTTTCCAGGCTTCTTATGGGATGTATTTCCATATTCTCAAATCCATTTTCAGTTTCTGTATAAACTTGGAAATCCGGCAAGATCCCAATCCATGATAAAAAAGCAAATCAGGACTATAATTGCTTTTTCCTTTATAAATTGTATTTTTCACATCTGAATTGGCCACTTAATGTTATAGTCTCTATAGAACTACCAAAACCAAAACAACAAAATAACCCCAACCCTATCCTTTCCTTTGAAATGAAATGCATTTGCTTTGTATATTAGCTTTCTTCAATATAACACTCTTATTATATATTGGGGCTACAACTCCCAAAATTCCTATGTTCCTACACATCCCAATTCAACTAGTGGGTAGCAAATAAGAGAATGGCCTCTGCCACAGACATCCAATACAGCAGATGAATAAGGAATGTTCTTCCCCAAATAATATAAAATTTAAAGTGTAAAAATGTGAAAGCGAAAGGCATGGATATGCATGCAGGACTAGTTCTTTATATATTGCTGAATTACAGGGTCAGGGTGTGTGGAAAGATGAGAACGAAGCTCTAATGCAATCCTAATGCAATCCTAACTTGCATTAACAGAGGGATACAATCGAGATCAAGTGAGGTACTAATACCACTCTATAAAGCCTTAGTAAGACCACACCTAGACTACTACATCCAGTTTTGGTCATCACACTATAAAAAAGATGTTGAGACTCTAGAAAAAGGACAGAGAAGAGCAACCAGGATGATTAGGGGACTGGAGACTAAAACATATGAAGAATGGTTACAGGAACTGGGCTTGGCTAGTCTAGTAAAGAGAAGGACCCAGGGAGACATGATAGCAGTCTTCCAATATTTGAGGGTCTGCCACAGAGAGGAAGGGGTCAATCTATTTTCTAAAGTGCCTGTAGGCCAGATAAGGAATAATGGATGGAAACTGAACAAGGAGAGATTTAACCTGGAAATAAGGAGAAACTATCTGACAGTGAGAACAGTCAACCAACAGCTTGCCCTTGGAAGTTGTGGGAGTGCCATCACTTGAGACTTTCAAGAAGAGATTGGACTGCCATTTGTCAGAAATGGTGTAGGGTCTCCCTCTTGGGCAGGGGGTTGGACTAGATGACCTATAAGGTCCAAACTCTGATTATCTGTTATTATCAGATTTCTCAAATCTTGCTTCTTTTGAACAATTAAATCAGTGAGAGGTAATTGGCTATTCTTGGCAGGATAGGTGAGCTAAGGCATGTTGAGAATATTCCTAAACACTTCATGGTCTGGAAAATTTTCTTCCAGAAAACTATCAAACCAGGTCAGTTTATTTTTGGGAAAAATTGTATATTCTAGGAAACACCAAATGTTCCATCCTTGGAACAGAAAGGGAACAGTAAGATTTACATGAAATGAGGGTGTATTCCTCCATGTTTAAAGGTCTAAGATCATTATGAAAGAACATTTTCCTTGCCCTAGCCTCTGATGGACAGTTTCCAGTTAAATTCATGGAGAAATTGATGATCTCATAATTCTAACTCAAGGGAAGGATAATTATTTTAATTATTTAATTCTGATACTTACAGAATTAATATCAGTTTCTGTTTCCTGACTTGGCCTACCTTGAAGGGCTGTCAAAATAGTATTTGAATAGGAGGCAGTCTGGGAATCTCACAGCTAGGGGCAATGGCTACCACTTCCCTATTGGTATTAAGAATGTTATATTGATTAATACATGAGTATATAATCACAAAGGATCAAAACTGATTTAAAGTAGATTCACTTTTACATACAGTGCCTTCTCTGTGGAAGGGCAAAATGCAAACTGCAACACCAACAACATGAAACAACTTGCAGTAGCCATGACCACTGGTTAGAGATGTTGAAAGCTATCATACAATATTTATTTGTTTGTTTCCTGCCTTTATCATATATCACATAAATATAAAATATTCAAGATAGCAAACATACATAATACTCCTTCCTGCTCCTATTTTCCCACAACAACAATCCCTGAAATGGAGCTGAGAAATTATCCAGCCAGTTTTTGTACTTAAAGCAGGACTAAAACTTGCCATTTCCTAGTTTCCTTGGTGGTGCAGGCTATTAAATGCCTAGCACTTAGTTCCAGCTGCCTCCAGTTACTGCAGGCTTGAATCCCACCAGGCTCAAGGTTGACTCAGCCTTCCATCCTCTTGGGGTAGGTAAATTGAGGACCCAAGATTGTTGGGGGCAATAAGCTGACTTTGCAAAAATGCCGCTTAGTAATAAGCAGGCATATACAGTGGAAGGAAGGCTATTGCTGAGCGCATTGGGTTGTGCTCCAAACATTGTAAGCCGCCCTGAGTCTCCAGAGAAGGGTGGGATATAAATATGAATAAAAACAAACAAACTAGTAACTTAACCACTGTATCTGTCTGCTCCCTAAAAGGCCCAGTTCCCCACCCCTGATCTTTAAAAAGAGATAGAGTAATGTAGGTTTAGGAAATGATACTTTGACTGCCTCAAGATGTGAAATTCCACAAAGTCCAAAAGAGTTATGAAATCCAAGGGGAAGGGAGGAATACATTGTTTTTTAAAGATCTGGTATTTTCTAATTATGCTCTGCTGTTTTTATTGGTTCTTTGTTAAATGGGGGATTACAAAGATTATTTATTATTTGGTTTATACTATTGTTTAAAACAATAAACATTAGTAGAGGTACTCAAAACAGAAAGGTACTCAAAACTTTTTAAAGGGATATATACACAATAGAAATAATTACAACAGTCATAAAAACTATGACACATTGTGCTGCTAGCTCATCCCAATGAACCATGCCAATACAAGTCAGCAGGAAGATCAGAAGGGGGTGGGGAGACACACACACAAGCATTTTCACAATAGTTTGGGCAAGAAATGTCATTCCCATCCTCCATTTCCCCTTCCTTTTTTTAAATAGAGTCACTGCTGTGGCTCAAAACCAGACAAGCTGCCTTGAAACTTCAGCAAGTTTTCTTCACAGCTGGCTGTGCTTCTGCAGTCTCAGACAAAGGACTTCCGCCTTTATCTGCAGCTTACTGAGATGTCTCATTCAGGGCAGATAAAAGAGGGGAAACAGGCTTTGAAATCCAACCATTGGGGTGTCAAAGACATCAGCATGCAAATGCCAAATGTAAATGAATTCAAGATGAAATCTTTCAGCTGAATCCGGATGCCTGCCTGGATATGCTTTTCTAGCGACGTAGGAAAATGTGTTTTCTAAAAAAACTTGCATTTAGATCTAAGCCTGAATGTGGTCCAGAAGGACAAGAAACTACTGACTACAAAGACAATGTCTATGAGATCTTTATTTCTGGGGGGCGGGGCAGAGTTGTATTATTACTGTCCGGAATATGCTACCTTTGATTTAAGGCCTATGGCTTCCATAGCTGGTTTGACCCCAGCACTTCGTGTTTCAGAAATTAAATAAAGGTAAAGCTTTCCCTCATCCAATTGTGTCCAACTCTGGGGATCATATTCATCTCTGATTCACAGTCGAAGAGCCACAATTGTCCAAATATGCTTGTATGGTCATGTTGCTGGGCAACTATACACCGAATTGTACAGAACGCAGTGGTACCTATTTACCTACATGCATTTTCAGGTTTTTAAACTGCTAGGTTGGCAGGAGCTGGGGCAAGTAACAGGAGTTCACCCTGTCACATGGCACTTGGTCTCAATCTGCTGACCTTCCAGCCAATAAGCCCAGCATCTTAACCACTCGGCCACTATGCCCCTTAGAAATTAAATAGTTGGATAATAAATTACCTTTTCTATGTCAGTTGTGGCCATTCCTTCTAAGGAGTTCAGTGACACCTTGAAAACGAACAAAAATTGATGGGCCTCCAGCATGGAATGCTATGCACACCCAACATGAAGTTGCCTTTCAAAAGGATCCACAAAGTTCAAAACATCCCAAATTTTCCCAGCATGTTGCCTGGATTTAGGAGTACAGAAGTCTAGTGTTATTCAACCTATTGAATATTGGTTGGTTGACTATTTGTTTTAGGATGGTTCTTACCTCTAAACCCCTAAATGGGATATAGTGAAAGACAAGCTACCCAACCCTGAACAGTTTCAGAAGTAGCTCATCCTTGGGAAGACTTCTTAAACCAGCTGCTGCCTGAGGTTGCTTATGCTCCAAGTCTCCTAACGCCTCCGAATAGAGAAATGTTTGTGGGTGAGCTGGGACCATACATGTTCTTTTATGACACCTTTCTGCATGGGGGAGATATCCATTTACACTGCTTAGAGAAGGTGTTTGCATATGCCCACAGAGGGCTCCTCTGAGTTGAGAACCTCTTCCTACTTCCCAAATCTCTGAAAAGAGGGAAAATCTGACATCAAGCTCTTGGATAAGGATGTCCAGCCTTGGCATGTTTAAAACTTGTGGACTTCTACTCCCATAATTTCTCAGCTAGCATAGCTGGCTGGGGAATTCTGTGAATTGAAGCTCACAGATGTTAACTTTGCCAAGATTGGATGTCCCAGCTCTAGGATCTCCGATTAAAGAGTCTTGAAGAGCAGGCTGAAAGATCCCTGGCTAAGTTCTGCTGTAAGGTCTCACTCAAATAAAAAAAAACAGCAAAATTGCCCTGGAATCAAATTTGATTCTTGGTAAATAGACCAACAGGTTCATATAGTTCTTATGGCAACAATACAGAAGTGGTTTGTCACCGGTTTCTTCTGTGAGGCTTTTTTTCAGCGTCCCAGTCCAAGTCTGGTGGTGCAGGCTGTTAAATGCCTAGCACTTAAGTTCCAGCTGCCTGCAATTAGTTCAGGCTCGAATCCCACCAGGCTCAAGGTTGACTCAGCCTTCCATCCTCTCGGGGTAGGTAAACTGAGGACCCAAGATTGTTGGGGGCAATAAGCTGACTTTGTAAAAATGCTGCTTAGTAATAAGCAGGCATATACAATGGAAGGAAGGCTATTGCTGAGAGCATTGGGTTGCGCTCCAAAAATTGTAAGCCGCCCTGAGTCTCTGGAGAAGGGCGGCATATAAATATGAATAATAAAAAAAAGTCATAATTCTGGGATTTCCTGAGGTTGCTCTGGATTATCCTAAGGTTCACTAAAGAAGTTGCTATGGGCAATGGTGTGCTTTGGCACTCCCAAGGTAGCCTGACTCACCACTTTTTTTTTTTTTTACAATTTTTGTAAATTATAAAACGTTTAATTTTTTTTAAAAGATGGAGAAGTTCATTTGCTACAAGTAGTGAAGCATCAGCCTGTGGCACGTAGCTATTTCCCAGGATGCCTTTGGGCCCTACATAGAGCCCAGAAATGTTCTGAGGAAAGGAAAATGATCTTAATTGGAGTCTGGTGCTTTCTGTGGAAATAAAAAAAAAAGCTCCTGAAGACAAGATAAGAAGCAATGGATGGAAACTAACCAAAAAGAGAACCAATCTAGAACTAAGGAGAAACTTCCTGACAGTGAGAACAATTAATCAGTGGAATGACTTGCCTCTAGAAACTGTGGTTGCTTCAACATTGGAGGTTTCCAAGAAGAGATTGGATGACCATTTGTCTGAAATGGTATAAGGTCTCCTACTTGAGATGTTGGACTAGAAGGCCTTTAAGGTTACTTCCAACTCTGTTATTACGTTATTAAATCCACTTGCCTAGAAATAAAGACCAAACGAGTGCATCCTAGGTGGAAACTGAGCGGGAGCGCCTCCTGCCAACATCAAATACCGATCGCCCTGTGCGAGCACACAGGCTGGGACTCCTCGGGGTGCCGTCCACATGACGATGTCGGCTGGCGGTGCCCCGGGGAAGGGCCTATTCTGTAGCGGCTCCCGCCTTATGGAACCAACTACCTGTTGAGCTCCGGATGGCTCCCGATCTCCTCTTTCCGGCACGATCTAAAAACCTGGTTGTTCTTACAGGCTGGGCTGGGCTGACTTCCTGGGAGGGGGAGGGGGGACTTTAAATGTTTTTTTTACTGTTGGATTTGGCTTGTTTAGGTTTAATCTCTGTTTAAATTATTTATTGTTCTATGTTTTTATCTGTGAGCCACCCCAAGTCCTTTCGGAGAGTGGCGGCATACAAGTCAAATAAAATAAATAAATAAATAAAACCATCCTGCCTCACTTTCTAATCAACAATCAAAAGACTTGGGGCTTTTTTTTCCCTTTGAAAACATTTCATTTCTCATCCAAATGAAGATTCTTCATTTGTAATTAATTGGTGGAACTAAAGAACTGAAGAAGCTTCTTGGATGAGAAGCAAAACATCTTCAAAGGAAAAAAAATACAAGAAACTCCAGTTGCCTTTTAAGGGGGGAAAAAAGCAGCTTTGGGACAACTGTGACCTGGATTATGGAGAATCTCTATAGATAGTCATTGACAATCAATTAATGAGTGATTACACAAACGACAGCTACTCTGTGAATAAGCACACGTCCTAATGGGTAGCTAGTGAAAGTGACATCCTCTCCAAATTTCTAATATGCCCAGCCCAGCAAGTTTATTTATGCCAATAAAGTGGATTAATTAGATGCATCATTGGCACACCTGAGAAATTTTGCATACCTTATTGCCATCTGATGCATCGGAAACTATCTGGCATTAGAGCAGAGAAACAAATCTCTTTTGATTTGTTTCAGTGTTCCACAAAGTTGCTTCAGTTTAATTGGGTGCTGACTTTCAAGTGTAATTGCCGCCTGTCAGCTTTTGCATGGAGAAAGGTCCAGCCCCTTCCTGTTAAGAGAGGGAATCACTTAATTAAAACCAAGCACTAGGCCCTCAGGATCTAGTGTGTCATCAAGAGGCCTTCAATTGTCTTTCCCCTTTTTGTTTTGCAGGTAATCTATGCCAGATATTTAATCATGAGACACTGCTGCATAAAGCTCCTCACTTCCATAACTAGCAGAAAGCTTGTCAAAATAAATTTTAACTTCTGACCGTGGTAGACGACTCACTACAGGGTATTAAGAGAATCAAACTTGTCAATCAGAACTCACCCTTCTGGTTTATATTATTAATTCCAACTCTGGTGGCATGGTCTTGGGATAACAACCACCCTAAGCTACAGTGATCCAAGAAACACAAACTAAGAGTGGAATATATTTCTTGCCGGGATGACGTACCAATGTCCATAGGTTGTTGGATTAGATTTTTTTTTTTAAAAAAAAAAGGTGAGTGTGTTATTAGATTATTCCTGTTGCCAACAGACACAGCTACTGTCTGGCTCCTGTTGCTGACTCTTTTCTTTCTCATTTCGAGATACAGATATGTTTTTCTCCCTTACCCCACCCCACCCCACCCCACTTCAAAACTAATTAGCACAAATGCAGACTTTCTACTTTTATTGGCTCTTGCAAATTCCATTAAAAAAGAAAAAAAGAGGGAGAAAACTCAGCTTTCCAATCTGAAATCTGTTGTGCTGCTTTCAAGATGGCATTTTATTACAATGCAGAATAGCAGGAAGGATTCTGGGGGGAAAGAAGAGAAGTGTGTTAATTGAGAGAAAAACCATGCCATGGCCTCCAGAAACCAGAGGCTCTAATAAAATGAGACAATGTGATGTTGTTGCATAACCTGAACTTCAAACTCAATTTGGCTTGTAGAAAAAGAGAAGTAATACAGAGCTTGCCTTTACTTTGCCTCTCGTACAGCCTTCTGAAAGAACACATCATATCTTGTTTTGCACTAAACCAAGTTAGGATTTCTTTCACAAGTCTGTTTTGGCCTCTTTCTTCAACTGATCAGAGATGGAGCATATTTCTAGAGCTGGTGTTGGTTTCAAAGCCTGTGGGCAAAATGATTTTGATGGGGCTTCTATTTATGTCATTAGGTTTCTCTTCCTGTGGCCCAAGCAAGACAGGCTATCCTTGGCCAGTTTCCGATAATGCAAGGTGGAAAAGGTGCATCACTGGAATTAACAGAGTGATTGGTTGCTAGGATACCTAAGATGGTCTTGCCCAGTAGCATGGCAGTAGAGATGTAAGAGTGGAAAAAACTGACATCAGACCTTTGAAATGACTTTCTCCTTCCTTTCTTCCTTCTTTCCTTTCTTCTTCACTCCCTCCCTCCCTCCCTCCAGGAAGTGTTGAGGGAAGAACAGGAGTCTCTAAACTTGACAACTTTAAGACTTGTGGACTTCAGCTCCCAGAATTGCCCAGCCAGCATGACTAGCTAAGGAATTCTGGGAGTTGAAGTCCACAAATCTTAAAATTGCCAAGTTTGGAGACCCCTGTCCTAGAATAATTTTTAAAGTGCTTGACCCAATTACATATTTTCTTGCTTTTCAAATAATGTCTTTGCCCCCACCAAAAAAACCATCATACTTATTCAAATAATACTCAGCAAATCTCAGTAGCTAGCAGGATGATCTTAGAATATATATACCGAACTTTATTACAACTTTTATAACCAAAAAAGATTGAACATCTTTGGGGAAAAGAGATTCAGAAGCTCTGGTGGCAGCAGTCCCAAACAGGATACTCAATTTTCAAAAACCAATTACAAATTGTTTCATAAGCCCACTATATGTCCAAATTACACCCACTGCAAAAATCACTGCCCTGGAAAGTGCAGGGTGGCTGTCTTGATGATTTTCCCAAATTGTCTCCAACACTTTTGATAGGTCTGCAGGTGAACTGAAGTTCTGTACATGTCCACATGTGGAAATAGCTCCCCAAAACCCTACAAGCAACTCTGCCAAGATTTTGGAAGACATGACTTACTCAAGTGTCAAGAAAGGATATTTTACTCATGGCAGTGCACTTTGTAGAGTGCCCCCTGTTTCTCACAGCCCCAATATAAATTTCTCTGCAGTTCAAAGAAAGGGGAAGGAAATTAGATGCACTAAGTGCAGGGCTAGCATATATCTTAGCCTAATGTTGGCTTGAGCATGTCAAAGGACTCAGGATTCGGGACTGGGAAGGTCCAGAAGTTGTCCATTGATTTTCTCAATTATTTTTCTCAACTTATGTCTTTCTCCAATCTCTCAAGGTCCATATGGGGACCATCAATATTTGCCAGTGAAGATGCTTCCAAGCTTTATTCCAATTTTTAGATCCAAAAAGATAAACATCTATGGAGGAAAAGGAGAGTCAAAAGCTCTAAGCCCCATGACCAACTCTGATCTTCTCCTTCTGCTAGGAATTTTCATCTTTCTGCTCAGAAGTCTTCTCCCAGAAAAAGTCATTCAATCAGCCTTCCCTTATTTTTATCTTCCTACATCTATCCATCTTCTACCTGCAGAGTTTTGGTTACTCTCTATGTCTCTCCTTTAACCATTCCTCTCCTGGTTGCTGATTGGCAGTATTATGAAACTGCTTGGATAATGATGATTTTAGAATTTCACTATATATCACACTACAAATATTTTCTCCCAAGAAAAGGGTGAAGGGAATGTTAAGATTTGCCTATTGTCTGCCAATCAGATAAGGGTCAGCTGTGGCCATGGGACTAAGTTCTCCTTAGACCATCAGCAATTTTCCAGCACCATTAGCCTCTTATGGTTGTTAAGACATTAGGTAGCTAGGCAAGGATCAGAAAAAATAGTGTTGACTACTGCACTAGTGAGACCACACTTGGGACACTGCATAGTGACAGTTCTGGTCACTAATATGACACAAAAAAATCCTGAGACCCTAGAAAGTATGCAGAGAAGAACAACCAAAGGGGATAGAAAACCTGGAGGCTAAATAGTATGATGAACAGTTCAGGGAGCTAGACATGTCTGACCTATCGAAGAGAAGGATTGGAAGGGACATGATAGTTGTCTTCCAGTACTTGAGGGAAAGTCACAGAGAAGAGAGGAAAGCACTGGCAGCCAAGATAAGAAGTAATGGGTGGAAGTTTGTTAAAGAGAGATCCAACCTAGAAGTAAGAAGAAATTTTTTGACAAGAGAAACAATTAACCAATGGAACAGCTCACCTCCTGGAGTTCTGGAGGTTTTCAAAAATAGACTGTGTAACCATTTGACCGGGCTGGTATAAGGTCTCCTGCCTTGAGCAGGGCATTAGATTAGAAGACCACTAAGGTCCTTCCAGCCCTTCTAAATACATGGGAAGATGTTTTGTAGTATCAGTGGCACAACCTTTCCCCTCAGATGGTAACTGTTTTAGAAAGAACTGAAGGTTTCATTCAGTCTAATTAATTTTGCAGGGTGGAGCCAAGGGCTTTCACCTGAGACTAATATAGAAATGCATTTTTAAAAACTGTAACCATTATAAATCTGCAAGTAATATTTAAGGGCATTATGGGTGTCTTGTTCATTGGTTTATTTCCAACTCCTGGACATGCATGCTTTGAAGTTTTATATATTTTTATCCTCAAATATCATGGTCAGTCCTTATAACTGCAGCCAAAGTGATTTTTTTTAAAGAACTCTGGACGTTATGAAGAATTAAAAGTTCAGCTGCAGAGAATTACACCTAAGACTGAAAGATAAAGTTTATCTGTACTTGAGATAAATTGTTTTACTACTGCTGCAACAGTCATAAGTGCGAAAAATGGTCATAAGTCACTTTTTCAGTGCCATTGTAACTTTAAATGGTCACTCCACACAAGCAAAGTACCAGCAAAGGAGGGGAAAAAAAACTCCAGAGAAGTTCCTGAGACAGGAAGTCTAGTCCTGCCAAGAATGTAATAAGGGTTAACGGAGAGGCAGTTTCTGTAAGCAACACCAGAATGTTTCCTTCCTGCCTTCCGTACAGGATTAGGCCAGTAATTTCTTTTAACAACCGGTACTCTGAACTGCTTAGAATGTTAACAACCGGTTCTAACGAATAGGTGAGAACTGGTAGAATCCCCACCCTGCATCCATCCATCCATTCATTGTAAGTGCCGTCCACTCAGACTGACACTGGAAGGCTCACAATACAAGGCAATATAAAAATAGGAAACTACATAACATAGTAAACAGATGACAGATCTGCTCAACACATAAAACAGATATCATGTACCCAGCAAGGGCTCCAACCATCATAGCCCAAAGCTTGGGAGAAGAACCATGTCTTTAAGACTGTCTGCAATGCCATCCAGGTGGGAGCCATCCAGATTTCTGAGGAAAATTTCATTCCAGAAGTCAGGGGCCACCATTTCCTGCTTTATAAATAAAACTAACAGTGGAAAAATGGGGAAATCTAGTCATTCATTACAAAGATGGGCCTAACATTAAATAAATAAATAAATAAATAAATAAATAAATAAATAAATAAATAAATAAATAAATGATAGATAGATAGATAGATAAATAAATAAATAAATAAATATTCAGTGAAATAGGTATGTGTTGAACAGATTCTATCTCAAACTCTGAAAGTTGTGCCTCTTGATTTTCTTGAAATGCATTGAGGAACAGTTCACTTCTGCAATGTCTTCTCTTGCTTTTTAAGGCCCATGGTATCCCATGTTCAAACTTCCTGTTCTAATATTTCCCCATAATGGACAGTGACATTCTTAGAGACATCTATGACAGCCTGTTGACATCAAGAAATGAATGAAGGAGCTGCTCAGACTTATGTTCTTACTGTTCAAAATTTTCTCCGATTGCTTATTTGCAAACTCTTAAGTCTCAAAACTGAGGAGCCTTGCTTTAATTTCCATATCTTTAATGATTTTCCAATTATTTTTCTTAATGTTGTAGACATCACACAAATGGCTGAGTGTATGTCTGTTCATGTGTGCGTTACATGAAGAATTTTTCAGATACTGAAACCCCTGGTCTCTCGGACATTAATTGGAAGTTCCACTTGGCTTGCAGCCTTCATGAGAAATGTGTTTATTTTGTCTTCTTGATTTACTTTTCCTCCTGTCTGGGTATTGTGCCTCCAGGAAGAAAAACTTCACATTGCTCAAGTTCAGTCTTCTTATAAACCTTGCCAAGAATAAAGTGGGTGAATAGGAAAGCACATAAAACTGAACAAAAATAGAGTGGGTATAAAAAATGTAGAATACGCTATTTTTTAGTGTGCAGAGATTAAACTACAAGAGGCATCAGTAAAGAACTGACTATTAGCAAAGATCAGGGAGGTAACTAAAACTAATGTGTGGTTTGTGGAATTTCTGATCCAACTAACCTGACATGAAGTCTGATGTAAAGTAACCTGATTACATCTCCAGACTAATTCACAAGTTGTATTTTAGGATTGTTGTTGTGTGTGTTTTTTTCCCACAATTCCCAGATACATTGTCAATTCTGATAAATATATGTTTTGAAATGTCTATAGAAAATAAAATTTAATATGTATATTCATGCATATTGTTAATGGAACAGTTTTGTGAGTGAAGATGTGGTGATGTCTCCATTGTATCTGAAATAATAATGAATAATGATAAGTGGACATAGATGGTTGCCTAAGAAATTTGATTAATTTAGAAAGCTTAGAAAACTATACTAATACTAAATATTTCAATACCAGTACATTGAATTTAATTGTTCACAAAGTCCATCTCTTCTTGATTATAGAGAAACTTCATTGTATGCATCTGATCATAAATCCTTCTAGCTTATTCTATACATGAGATGTATGTGGTCTGATACCTTCCAGATGTTTTAGGAATGAAGTTATGTGTAATGACATTTCACAATAGAGTGCATAGTGAATTTGTAAAACTTCTGCCCACAAAACTGATGGGAGAAAGACAAATACACATGGAGAATTTATTTATAAATCTAGGTTATTTGTAAGCCATCTTTCTATGCAAGGAAGAAATAAATTGAAATATTCCATCCTGACAAATTGAAATAATCGTTTAGTAGATTAAGATGATACCTTCTGAAAAATTCTTAAAGAACATGAATTCAGATATTGCCAAATTTCTAACAAAATCTATACTGTACCATTCACATATGATAAAACTGGCATCTGCAACTGAAGAATCGAACTAGAATGATGTAGTTCCAGATTGGAGAAAGGATCCAGAAGCAATCTAGAAAATGATAGGCAATAGTCCCTATGTGAGGGAGATGGATGATTTAAAAATGTGACATACATACATACATACATACATACATACATACATACATACATCTTATGTTCTGGAGAAAATGGTATAAAAATATTAAAGGTCAATCATATAGGAGCCCATATTAATGGCTACTTGTTATCACCATCATACATGATCAAGGCTGAAGTACAAAATGCCTATAACAACCACTTGTTGGGCAAAATGAGCTAAAATATGCCACAGCACTACGTTTATTGCTCCCTGAGGCTGCTAAAGGAGATAAATGAGAAAGAATGTCCTTTTTCCATGTACATAACAACATTACAAACAAGTCTATAATGGAAGATTTTTGAGTTGCTTTTGAGTATTTTGAGTTGCTGACACAGGTTTGATCAATCTATCATGATGTTTGAATCAGGAATGAATTGCAACGGAAGGAGCAAGATATTGATATATTTCATATCCTCTATTTAAAGCCCCACTCTCTCGCACACATACACACACATACACACACACACACAGATGTACCTGATGTATTTATGGGAACTAATCCTCATCACAATTTTTTCCCAGTTGGAAAAATCTTGCAAAGATGTGTATTTTGTTTGCACTGGGATAGGAGTGATCAAAAATAATCTAAAAAATATTTTGTGAAAAATGCTTTTTGAGACTTGGATTTTTTTTATAGAAAATGTGAATACTATGTAGTATGTCCATAAGAAAATATGATTAAAAAATAATGTGTGTGGCATTTTGACTTTCTTTCTTATTCAGGAAAAGGAATCTGACATGTACCACATCCAAGCAGCATCCAATAGTCATAGGTCGAATGCCATATGCTGAGTCATAGATATTGTCTCTGCACTGCTGCACTAGATTTTTATTTATTTATTTACTAATTCACAGAGGTTTTTCCTCTAAGCACAAACAAACACATTCAACCATAGCCTGAGGTGAACTGGGTGTACGTTGCCTGAAGACGCTTTGCAATTGGGACATTGGGCTAATTAGAACAAACAAACAAAACAGTAAATTGATTTAACGACCTCCCTTCCATCTTTTTGGTATGAAATAAGACAGGAGATGGATGGATTGAGAGTTCTTCCAGTTCCATGAGTTATTTTTTAAACATATTCTGGCTCATGCAGCAACTATTAGAAAGGAATGGGTTTTTTTTCTACAATGGTAGAATTTTTCCATAATGATCAGTGTTGTACATATGGAGAGTTGTAAAACTACTGAAAACAATGTTTATTTAACTGAAAAGTCTCAGTTCCATTGTAAGTACATTTTAAGGGATTGCTTTCTCAGTATTTCTGAGCAAAGTGTCAAGGTATTGGTCCTAATTAACTGAAAACTGATTGTCTATTAGGGTTCTGTGAATAGGTAAACATCTGAACTGAGGCACTTTTGATTGAACCATTGCTTGAATCATATCTTCACATTGAATTGCTGTTATCGAAGTGTTGACATATAATTTGAATTGGCATCTCTGAATCAGTTTGGTGATTCTAGTTTTGTTCATGTATACACATTCTTTTCACCAAATTAAACTGGAGATCTGAATCAACTTAGCATATTGAAATGACCAACTCAGTTAAATAAATACATAAAACTGATTTAAATGGATTGGCTGAGCCATACCGCATAGGGGTCAGAATTGTTTTGCCTGTTAAATTCCTAAATTAACCCTTAATTTATCCCAGCCCAGAGAACTCAGACCATAAGATGGTTTTAAACTGCAGCGTAAAAATCTAATGATAAACAAAACAAAGGTACCTTCAGGTTTTGTCATGATGAATCTCACCATGTCAACAATAACAAATATAAGACATAGTTGATAGTTATATAACAACAACATTTAACTGTTTAGATTTGCTTTGTATATTTCCTGATCTGGGAAAAAAACAACAAGAAGAAAATAATTCCATTACGTTTCTATATAAACTAGTTTCTAACAAAACTGAAAGTTGAGTCATGGTAAATGAACTTGTTTTGTTAGTTACTAATAAAATAACTGTAGTTGCCATGACTCAACCTTCAGATGCCATAATGGAGCATGAGCATGCATTTATACACACTGTTATAGTGGTCTGGCCCCTGTGGTTCCCTCAAGCAGGTGTTCCAAAGTTCTTCCCTGCTGTGTCCTACTGTTTAAGTCACCCACAGTCTAGGGCAGGGAGGTGGTCTCTTGGTCTCTTTACCAAAAACATTTGTCTCTGTACCTTTACTAGCTGTTGGAAGTGGACCTTCTCCCTGCTCTTTGTTTCTATAGCTATAAAACAGCAAGGATGTTTCTGAGGTTAAATTTCCTATCACACTAAGAGCAGACATTTTAGCAGAAGAGGAAAGCAGTTTGTCATGTCAATTTAAGGTTAAGAAACTACTTGTGAGCTGAAGACAACACAAGAAAAAATAAGGAATATCTCATGCTCCTTATGAGCTTTAATTTAGTTATCTTCCAGGCACAATTATACATGCCAGACAAAAGTACACTACAGGTAGAATAAAATAGAATGAAGATCACTCCATGTTATAAATGAAAAATAGTGCTAACGAAGCACTTAGCTCTATGATTCTGTAGAGAAGGGATGTCTAACTTTGGCAACTTTAAGACTTGTGAACCAACTCCCAGAATTCCCCACTCAGTCATGCTGCTTGGGGAATTCTGGGTATGGAAGTCCACAGGACTTAAAGTTGCCAAGGTTGGACACTCATGCTTTAGATCAGGGCTGTCAAACTCCCGGCCTGTGGGTCGGATGTGCCATGCACTGGCCACTCCCACACCCGGTTTAGCGAAGGGGAAAAAAGTCCTGATATATCATTTGATGCTGCAAGTGATTCTGCGAGTTTGACACCCCTGCTTTAGATCATCAGTTCTTCCGATTTGCCTATTTCTATTCATAGGAATGGGGCATCTGTTACTGTCAGAAACCAGTGACAGACATTCCCTCTTCCTATGAATACAGATATCGAACGAATGCAAAATGGCCTCCTCAGCTTTCCAAAACTGATTTTTCAAAGTTGCCCTGAGTCTTCCTGCTTAGACTTCAAATCTTGTGAGTTTTGCTGAGCTCTGCCCACAATCAGATTGATTGATCGATAGATTAACTCTTTCCTACTGGAATCTCTGGAAGTATTTGCTCTCCCTTTACTACAAATGCTCTCCTCAGGGGTAGACTTGTCAGGGACAAAGAGGCAATGAGGATTGTTTCACAATGGTCCCTCTTTTCTTGAGCCTTTTAGACGTGCTCTGCTTATGAAGCCTGGGAAATTTACTGAAGACAGATGTTTTGCAGAAAGTCTACAACTTATTTTTGCAAATGCCCTACACAAAAGCCATGACAAGTTCTTGCGTCTAAGTCCATCTCAAGGGGGAGAGTGGGAATGGTATGGACTGTGATGTTTCAGTAAAAAAAGTTTGGCACCTTGATTGCACAGCATTCCCTTGGCTGAATGTGTATAGTGAGAGCAAAATAATTCATTCTTGGCAGCTATTTTCCATTTGATGTGGAACCTTTTTCTTTCCTTTTTGCCCTTCTTTGCAGACACACGTCTGGTTATTATTCAGATACAAAGTCTACCTTTGAGTACATCAGTGGCAGCAAAATTATTTAGAAGGAGAAATTATGCCAGGAGTATTCTTTCTGTAAAATTAGCTGCCTACCCTACCCCTATCCCAGATTATGAAAAATAAATACACCAAGCTGGATTGTCCTGTTTATTTAAGACACAGTTACAGCTAGACGAATCAGGCTGCAGTCTCTGACCATGCCATTTCATAGTGAACACAATAAGCTCTGTGGTTGAAGGCCAGGGTACAACATCAAGCTATTCAAGTCACGTCAAAAAAAAAGCAAAATTGGATTACTGGAATGCAAATAGCACCCAGTAGTCCAGGAGAGGGGGAAAAAACCCCAATCTACGTCAGATATAATATTTATTGGGAACCCAACACCGGTGTGGTCTCTTTGGCTTGTTTATCATTGAAATGCAGTTTGCTCAAATTTGTAACCTACAAACTATAAACTTTTGCCATAACTCTGGAAGGGCAAGTTGTGTCTAGATGGAACATTAAAAAAAATGAAAGGCTTACAAACCAACCAGCAAGATATATTATAAACCGAAGTCTTGGCTGGTTATATTTCAATTTCACCATCATATATAAACCATACATATAGGAATAGAACTAAATTGAATCATGATGGTTCAACCCTGCACACACTATTTAAGAATTTGAATATTGCTGATTAAATTTTCTAACTTTTTCCCCAATCTTCTCTAGTAATTAGGTACATGATCAAAAACCTAGGGTTTTATTCAACTTCATTTAAGGACTATTAAATTCTATTGAATATATGAGAAGGATTATACCAGTGTTGGGTTTTCTTCCTTCAAAATCATGCTTAATTTTGACTGAATGGTTCCACTGGTTATCACAAGTATTTATATATATTTGTTTGATTGATTTTGAAGCATGAAATAATCCTGATTTATTTTAATTTATATTAAAGGGATCCCATTTTTAAAAATATTAAAAACAAGTGAGATAAGCTGTTTTATCTCAGAAGAGGAAATATGCATAACGATTTTTATCTGAGTCTAGATGAGAGCAGATATAACATTTTTGCTGAAAACTCACTTTTAATGTTAAAAACAAAGTAACTTGGTTACTGACTGACCCTGACAGTATACTTCCCCACAAATGCCTAAACAATTCCTTTTCTAAATAAAAAAAATCAAATATTGCTTTTCTGAATATTTTCCTGAATATAATATTGAGCAGTAAAATATTTATCAAAATTTCCTATGAGGCACATTAACTTACTTTGGATTACATGGTCTCATTATGAGTGCCACACTGCAAAACTTTGCTTATTAAAAGAACACTTCTATATAAATATAAACATAGAAAACAGCCTAGCAGGCCTATTATGGGTCATTTTTAGTAATATAAAGTTTTGAAGACTATTTTCCTTCCAGGAAATTATTTCTGAAAGAATGGTAAAGATCAGCCTCAGTTTGTATCCATTATAGTTTTCCTCATCCTTCAACTATTTAATGGGGAAAAATGCATTTCCAAATTCTTTCAAAAGTGGAGTGTGGCATTCGTGCACTTATTTATTTACAAATTAGTCAAGGAGGGTGTTTCTCCTGTCAGTTATACAGTCATCTTCATCAACAACTATGGCAAAGGCTATGCAAAAAAAAAAGGAAATCCTTCTTTCTGGCCTTAGTCACAGAAAGACAGACAAAGGACACGCTGTCCTCCTTGCCTGCCGCACTGTGTCCACAGTCCAGCTTACTGGCCTTTTTCAGTTTATAGACCTGTAGTCATCGGTCTGTGTCTGATCAACTTCCTGTTATGATGCCACTGCTCCAATATTTATTTACCTATTGAGTGGCAAACAACAATAAAAAACAAAATATGAAAAACGGTGACTCAAGGAATAAAAAGCGGTTCAGCTGCATGGAATAGCCCACAATCAGGGGTGGGATTCAGTTTTTTTAACAACCGGTTTGTGGGCGTGGCTTAGTTGGTGGGTGTGGCTTGGTGGTCATATGACTGGGTGGGCATGGCCAACTCAACATCACTCATGTCAAGGGGCGCTTCTCCTTGCCTGGCCTTTCATGACAGTGGGGATGCTGCAACGGTCATAAGTGTGAAAAACGGTCATAAGTAACTTTTTTCAGTGCCATTGTAACTTTGAATGGTCACTAAATGAACTGTTGTAAGTCAAGGATTACCTGCACAAAAATACAAAAAGCTTCTTTGCTTGCAAAAAGCTACCCTAAATACCAATCATTAGATTAAAAATACCTGCAAGCCAGAGTTACAAATCAGACAGGGTGCCAGAGCACCTTGAGGAATGAAAATAGTTAAAATGCAGTGATAACTATCAAACAGCCAACTCTTGCTCATAAAGTGAAACCCTTTAGCAGAGAGGTTATTTAAGCTCTCCAGAAAAAGCATACCCAGGAAAAGCAATCCTTAGATCCATTTGCACCACTTAAAGCTGGTTTCACTCACCTCACAAGATATCCTAAGGAAATCATCCAGATTTAAGGAAAGGTCACATGCCACCCAGAAAGGCAATAAAAAAAATCAGTGCCAAGCTTGCATCCTGCCTCTTAGAAGTATACCCCAAAAGGACAGTGCCAGATAGTACTAAAGCAGTGAGGAAGACCCCATCCCCAGATAGAAAAAGAAACCATGAGGCAAGAAAAAATTCAAACGCAATACAAATAATTAAATCACAATAGTAGCTGTTGCTTGTTGAAGCTGAATAGGGAAAAATATCCCATCAATAAACACAGGATTAAACTTCACCAAGCACAGAATTAACCTTCACCAAAAACTAGTTTTAGACCAAAACTCAGAAAAAGTATGTAAACTCACATTTGAATGTTAATCTTTCTAGCTAGCCAAGAAGCCTTGCTGAATGTCACTCATCTTGGTTCCCTGTCACTAAAAGCTTTGCTTCATTATTCAATTATTTCTTCAAAGTGCTGATTGTCCAGGGAAGTATTTCCTCCCAACAGCAGTGTAAAAATCTTAAAACAACCCTTCCCTTTTAAGAAAGCCAAGCCTCATAAACTCCTGAGACAGGAAGTCTAGACTGTCTGCCAAGAATGTAATAAGGGTGGAAAAATCAAAAGGAGATTGCTTCTAACTACCTAGAAAGTTAACAAGGGGTTCTATAGAACCAGTAGAATCCCACCCCTGCCCACAACCAACCTTGCACACTCAGGCACCCCAAGGAGCCTTCCTCTCACCCTGGCCCAAGGCTTGGGGGAAGAGAGAGATCTTCACAACACAGTGAAGAATGCTTGTGAAGTTAGAAAGGCCCCAACCCTGTTGGCCTTTCCTAAGGCTCTAAAAACTTGGCTGTGTACCCCAGCCTGGGACTCTGTGTGTGTGCTAAAGACCCTGTTTCTAGATTTTATTGTTAACTGGTTAATTATCTCAGCTGCTGTACATATTTATTTTGGAAGTTTTATTGTTTTAATAATAATAATAATAATAATAATAATAATAATAATAATAATAATAATTTATTCGACTTGTATGTCGCCCTTCTCCCTAAGGACTCAGGGCAGCTAACAATAAAACAACAAATATTTACATAGAATTTACCTAAAAACAAATTAAATCTAAACAAGCCGAAATATACAATAAAACCTTAAAACCTTAAAATTAAAACAATTAAAACCCCCCACCCGGGTCATTCCAGGCCAGCCTGTTGAAACAACCAAGTCTTCAGGTCCTGGTGGAAGGAGCGGAGATCAGGGGCCAGACGGAGATTCATGGGGAGCTGATTCCAAAGGGTGGGCACTCCCATGGAGAAGGCCCTAGCCCTGGGAACCACCAGCCGACAATGCCTAGCTGACGGTATCCCAAGGAGGCCCCTCCTGTGGGAGCGAACAGGGTGATCGGAATGTGATGCTGGCAGGAGGCGGTCCCGCAAGTACCCTGGACCCAAGCCATTTAGGGCTTTATAAGTTGTTACTAGCACCTTGAAACTAACCCGGAAGGCAACCTGCAACCAATGCAGGTCACGCAGGAGGGGTGTAACATGGAAGTATCGGGATACTCCCATCACAGCCTGCGTGGCCGCATTCTGCACCAGTTGTAACCTCCAGGTAGTTTGCAAGGGCAGCCCCATGTAGAGAGCATTACAGTAGTCGATTCTAGAAGTGACGAGCGCATGAGTGACCGTTCAAAGGGCATCTCGGCTCAGGTAAGGGTGAAGCTGGCGAACCAGCCAAACCTGGGCAAAAGCCCCCCTGGCCACAGCCCCCACCTGCTCCTCCAAACTGAGCTGTGGATCCAGGAGGACGCCCAGATTCCTCGCCCTATCCACAGGGAGCAACACCTCTTCCCCCATGGCCAAAGATGGAACATCACCAGAAAACCGAGATGCCGGTAAGAACAGCCACTCCATCTTGGTCGGGTTGAGTTGGAGCCTATTTCTCCCCATCCAGACCCGTACCACCTCCAGGCACCGAGACATCACAGAGAGAGCATCACTGATCTGGCCTGGGGTGGAGATATAAAATTGGGTGTCATCTGCATATTGATGATACCTCACCCCAAAACCTCAGATGATCTCGCCCAGCGGTTTCATGTAGATATTAAACAGGAGAGCAGAGACCGACCCTGTGGCACCCCACAAGTGAGGGGCCTTGGAGCCGATCTCTGCTCTCCTGTCAACAACGACTGCGAATGGTCTGAGAGGTAGGAGGAGAACCACCCAGCTGCCCCCACCCCCAACCCCCCGCCGCAGAAGGATACCATGGTCGATGGTATCGAAAGCCGCTGAGAGGTCTAATAGGACTAGGACAGAGGAAAGACCCCTGTCCCGAGCCCTCCAGAGATCATCCATCAGCGCGACCAATGCTGTCTCCATGCTGTGTCCAGACCTGAAGCCCAATTGATATGGGTCTAGATAATCAGTTTCCTCCAGGAACAAGGGAAGTTGCTGCACCACCATGCTCTCAACAACCTTCGCTAAAAAGCGAAGGTTGGAGACTGGACGATAGTTATCCAAAATGGCTGAGTCCAGAGCAGGCTTCTTGAGGAGGAGTCTCACCACCGCCTCCTTCAAGGTAGCGGGGAAGACTCCCTCACTCAAAGATGCCTAGAGCCAGCCGCGTGTCACCTCACTGGAGGCACACACCAACCAGGAGGGACACGGGTCCAATAAACACGTGGTGGAGGACAACTTCTGCATGAAGAGGGAGACCGGGTCAAACTCAACCCAGATAGAATCAACCAGATCCGCCATCACCTCATCATCAGACCACTGCCAGTCCGAGTCCAAGCCAGCCCGAATCTGAGCGACCTTATCCGCCAGATGTAAACTAAATTCCTCTGCTCTGCCCCGCAAAGGGTCCATCCCCTCCCTCACTTGGAGGAGGGAACAGGTGACCCTGAACAGGGCCACAGGGCGATCATCGGCGGACGCAATCAGGGCGGAGAAGTAAACATGCCTCACTGCCCTGATTGCTTCCAGGTAGGTCCTAATGTAGGCTCTTAACTGGCCATGGTCGAATTCAGAATGGCTCGTCCTCCACCTGCTCTCTAGGCATCTTCTCCGCCGTTTCATCCCCCAGAGCTCCTCCGAAAACCAGGGAGCTGACTGGGGTCTGCGGTGGAGAAGAGGCCACAAGGGGACAACCTGGTCGAGTGCCCTTGAAGCTGCCTGTTGCCAGGCAGCCACCAGCACCTCGGCCGGGTTGTGGTCAAGGGAGGTGGGCAAGAACCCCAGAGCCATCTGAAACCTCTCAGGGTCCATCAGGCATCTGGGGAGGAACCATCAAGTTGGCTCCTCATCCCAGCAATGAGGGATAGCCCCCTGAAAGACTAGCCGCAGGAGATAGTGATCCATCCATGACAAGGGTAGAGTAGACAGAGAAGCCACCCCTAGGTCACTACACCAGTGTCCTGAGATAAAAACAAGGTCGAGCATGTTCCCCCCCTCATGAGTGGGTCCTTGAATCACCTGAGTCAGGTCCATGGCTGCCATGGATGCCATGAACTCCTGAGCCAAACCCAACGCCCCCCCCAAGAGAAGGCAGGTTAAAGTCCCCCAGGACCATAAGCCTGGGGAGCTCCACCACCACCCCCAAGAGGACGTCGAGCAGCCCTACTCTTGTAATTGTGAACTGCCCAGAGTCATTGGGTTTTTTTAAGTTTTTTTTATTTTTTAGACGAACATAAACAAAACATAAACAAAAAACATAAAACCATCTTTCAATTTACATACAGTGTGTCAGTTGATACAAATCTTTTGTGCACAATCTTTATGGTCATTCCCTTCTAGTTCAAATTAATTCTCATATTATAGATCAACTATATATATTTATTTTATTATCATTATTGTTTGTTTATTAGACTATTACTAACATTCCATCATTTTATGCGAGCAAATCCCCATTTTAATTTAGCTTACATTATAACATTCTTTCATCATTACCAGTCTATTCAAGAAGGATTTATCCTTACATTACTTTATCTCTAAAATTCTATTATATTTATATTATAAAGTATTATTTATATTTCCCTATTTTATTTTCTAACCATTGATAAAATAAATCCCATATCTTATAAAATTGTTTATCTTCTTGTTCTCTAATTTCAAATGTCAATTTACTCATTTCTGCGCACTCCATTATTTTCTTAATAACTTCTTCTTCCATTGGAAACTTCTTACTTTTCCAATTTTTAGCAAATACAATTCTAGCTGCTGTTTACAATCAAATATATCAATTCTCTACTGTATATTTCAGGTATAATACCCAATAAAAATATCTCTGGTTTAAAGTCTATATGTTTTTTTGTCATTTTTTCCAACCATGTGTGGATTTTAGTCCAATATCTTTTAGCCTCTGTACATGTCCACCACATATGATAGTATGATCCAGGTATCTGATGACACTTCCAACATTTCTCTGACTTATTCTTGAACATTCTTGCTATTCTTGCTGGGGGTAAATGTCACCTGTAAAACATCTTATACAAATTCTCTTTATAGGCTGTTGACAATGTCATTTTATAATTTTGAGACCATAATTTTTGCCATTTTTCTAACTCTATTCCATATCCAAAAAATTTTCCCCACACAATCATTGTTTCTTTAACTTGTTCTTCTTCTAATTTAATCTCTAATAAATGTCCATATAGTTTTTAAATCATTTTTTTCATCAGTACCTGTCAAAATTTTATCCAACTCAGTTAATTTATTATAAAAACTTCTGTTTTAAAATTTTTGTCATATCTAGATTGTATTTGCACGTATGAAAACCAATTCATCCTTATTTCTTGTTCCTCTAATTCTTGCATAGATTTAAGTTCACACTTTTCATTTAAAATTTCACCATATCTAACTGTGTTCCATTTTATAAAATACTGGATATGAAAATGCTTCAATAGTTGACAACCAGACTGGTATTTTTAAATAATATTGTCTTTTAATTGTCTCCCATATTAATAGTAAAGCCTCTCATATGTAATGCCTCCTAAAATACCCATGTGTTTTAGTCCCTTTATACCATAAGAAGGCATGCCATCCCAACAACTAATCATGACCTTCTAATGTCAATAATCTGGAATTCCTTATTGTTATCCATTCCTTTACCCACATCAATGTTGTTGCCTGGTAGTGTAACTCCCAATTAGGTAAACCAAAAAACCCTCTTATTCTAGAATCTTGTAGCAGTTTTGATTTTATTCTTGCCTTTTCCCCCTGCCAAATGTATTTCAATACTATTTTATTTAAATATTCAAAGTAATCTTTCCTAACTTGATGGGAATTGTCTGGAACAAATATAAAATCCTTGGTAATATATTCATCTTAATTGTAGATATTCTGCCTATTAAAGATACTTGCAAATTTTCCCATTTTGCCAAGTCTGTCACAATCTGTTGTTTGAGTTTATAATAGTTGTCCTCTTTAAGTGTACCACATCTAGCTGTTAAGTATATTCCTAAATATTTAACTTTATTTGTGACCCGAATCTTCAAAATCTCAGCCAACTCTTTCTTTCATTTTTCAACTATATTCTTTGTCAAAATCTTCATTTTATCTTTGTTTATTTTCAAGCCAGCCACCAATCCATATGCCTCAATTTTTTCTATTAACTTGAGCACTGTTTCTAGTGGATTTTCCAAGATAAAGACCAGGTCATCTGCAAATGCTTGTAAGTTATATTCTTCCCTCTTGATTTTCATTCCCTTTATTTCCCTGTCTTCTCTAATATTTCTATTTAGTACTTCAAAGTCAGAACGGTTGACAACGGGCAACCTTGCCTAGTTCCTTTCTTAATATCAATATTTTCTGTTAATTCTCAATTTATCATTACCTTTGCTGATTGCCTACCATATATCGCTTCAATGGCTTGAATAAATTTCCCACAAAAGCACATCTGTTCCAATTGTAGTAACATAAATCACTAATTCACATTATCAAAAGCTTTTTGTGCATCTAAAAATATCAAAGCCATTTGCTTCTCAGGATGTGCCTCGTAGTATTCCAAAGTGTCCAGAATTATTCTCATATTATCTTTAATTTGTCTCTGGCAGAAATCCATTTTGATCAGACTGTATAAAATTATTCAAATATCTTTTAACTCTTTCTGCCATTATTGAAGCAAAGATTTTATCATCTGAGTTCAGCAGTGAGATAGGTCTGTAATTCTTGATCTGTTGTGGGTCAGCATCCTCCTTCAGTATAAGAGTAATATAAGCCTCTGACCATGAATTAGGTATTTTCACCTTTGACATGACTTCATTCATCACTTCCAGAAGTGGGAGATACAAAGATTCCTGTAAAGTCTTATAGAATTCAGGTGGTAGTCCATCTGGACCTGGTGCCTTTCCATTGTTTTGTTTTTCTTAATGCCTCAGTTAACTTCATCATTGTTATATTCCCTTCTAACATCATTTCAATGTCCTTAGGTATCTGGGGTAATTTTGCCTTTTCCAGGTAGTACTTAATATTTCCCTCCTCTACTTTCTCTTGATCATATAATTTGCCATAATAGTCCTGTATAATTTTTTTTCTTCTCTTCATTTCCATAACAGATCTTTCCTTTATCATCTATCAGTTGTATTATCTTTTTCAAATCTTTCTTTCTTTTTAATTTATATGCTAACCATCTACCTGGTTTATTTGCATCTTCAAAAAAGTTCTGTTTAGCACTTCTAATTTTCTGTGCTAGTTCTTCTTTTTCCATTAACCCCATTCTGTGTTTAATAATGTCCATTTGAGTTTTAATGTCTTTTTTGTGGATATTTCTGTAACTCCTTCTCAAGTCTCTTATGATCTTCCTCTAGTGTCTGTAACAGTTGTCTTTTCTTTTTATTCCTTTTTCTTGTATAGTCTATTATCAATCCTCTAGCATAGGCTTTCATTGTATCCCAAAGATTTTGAGCTGAGGTGTCCCCTGTTCTGTTTTCTTTAAAAAAAGAATGTTAATTCTTTCTCCATTTTTGTGTAAATTCTTTTTTTTCCAGTATAATATTGTTTAAAGTCCATCAAGATCTTTTCCTCTTTCCTTTCCATATAACTTTTACTGGATTGTGGTCTGCCCAAATACTTGTTTCAATGTCAATTTCTTGCATATTGGAGATTAATTCCATTGACATCCATATCATATCAATTCCTGACCAAGATAAATGTCTATTTGAGTAGAAAGTATATTACCTGTTTTTTCCATTTCTTTCTCTCCAGGCATCTTTTAAATTTAATTCCTCTGTCATTTTAAAAAAGGATTTTGGGAGAATCTTTCTACTTTGCTTATTTATTTTCTGCAAATTATAGTCTAATTTTGCATCCACTATTCCATTGAAATCTCCCATAATACATATATTATCATAGTCCAGCTGAATTATTTTCTTGTGTACCTTTCTATAAAATTCTTCTTGGCCTCCTTTGCAAACATATATTGCTATCAGGAGTGTTTTAACAGTGCTGTCCATTATTTCCACCATCAAAATTCTTCCATCTTCATCTGTAAAAATTTGTTCTGCTATAATAGTATTTCTAATATATAAAACCACTCCCCTTTTCTTATGGTTCATCAATGAAGTAAATATTTTCCCAATTTTTGGTTGTATTAATATTTGTTCATGTTGTTTTTTAATATGTACTTTTGTAGGCAGATTATATCTAATTTTATTTTTTCTAATTTTTGAAATATTTTCCTTCTTTTGATAGCCAAATTGAGTCCATTTATATTAATTGTAATCAATTTTTTCTCTTCCATATTTATACTTTATACAAAGGATTTACTGCTCTAGTAGTTCTCTGTGTTCTTTGTTCTCTGGGTTCCACTCTGCCTCCTACTGCACCTTTTTCTTTATCACTCACTTCTAAGCATTCCTCTTGAATTCTAATTATTGCCTCTTTTCTTATCTCTTCTTCTTTCTCTCTAAAATATTCTGCATAAAATAATTCCGCTTTTTCAGTTGAGTCTATTCTGTGTCTTTGTTCTTGCCATGTAAACATAAAACCTTCAGGTATCAGCCATCTATAATTGACAGCTTTCTTAATTAACATTTTTGTCAAGAATTGGTACTCTCTTCTCATCTCTCTCACTCTCCTCTGTACTTGTTTTAGCACCACAATCTCCTTGTCTTTGTATTTCAGTGTTTTATCTCTTGCACTCTAATATTTGAGTTTTAATTGTTTTCTTCGTGAATCTTACATGGACTTCTCTAGGTAATTTGTTTCTTATTGCATATCTTGTAAAGTCTCAGAACACCTCATCTATTCCATCCACCATTTTCTCTTTGGTTATCTCCAAGGCTTCTGCCAATATATCTATCATTATTTCTGCCAGGTTTTCTCCCTTTTCTTCTTCTATATTTTGAAATCTGAGATAGAATTCTGCTCTGTCAATTTCCCAGCCCAGCATTCCACTTTTATCTTGTTCAACCATGCTCAATCTGTTGTCAATATCTCCAATTTTCTTATCTCTTTGTTCATCTTTTTCTTTGATTTTTTTGAAATCTATCCTCATACTTCATCAGCATTTGTTGAATATTCACAATCTTTTCATCTGTTCTTTCTGTTCTCTGTTCAATTTTCTCTGTTCTCTGTTCAATTTTTTGAATTCCTTGCATAATCATCTGTAACATCACTTCTTTTTCTTTCTCTCTTTCCTTCTCCTGCTGTAACATCATCTGTATTTATTGTTGTCCTTCAAGTGGTGAAGAAGAAGTTGGTATTGAAGAATCTGGAGCAGTTATCTTCCTACTCATTTCCAGTCAATTGCAGATCCATTCAATAGGCTAGGAGGTCCCAACAACAATCCAAATCTTCAGGTTCTTCTATACCTTAATCCACTTATATAGGAAGTAGTTGACAAATCACAAACAATGATGAAAATCTTCAGGTTCTTCTCCACCTTAATCCAATTAGATAGGACAAGATTGACAGATCACCAGCAACAATATAAATCTTCAGGTTCTTCTATACTTTAATCCAATCAATTGGGGAAGAATATGCCCAGCAGAAGATTAAACAGTCACCAAAGAGAAAAAGAAAGAAAAGAATAATTGAAAATGATGTTTCCCAATTAGGAAAATAAAGAAAAATGATGACCACAAAAAAGAAAAGAAAAATACACATTCTTCCAAAGACAAAAGACAAAAAGAGAAAATGTTACTAAAAAAATCCAGCTTAAAAATAAAAAGGATTCTGTTTAAAAAAACAAAAGAAAGAAAAGATAAAAAGAGCAAAAAGAAAAAGCTACACCAATATAGAATATAGAATAAAACACCTAATCATATGAAAGTTAAAAGAAGAAAAAAAATCCCTTCAGGAAGGCCAAGCAGGCACAGATGCCAGCTAGAAACAAAGGAAAGGGGGGAAAGTAGAAAAAAAGAAACCTTTTTGTCACAAGGCAAAACACTGCCACAGTACAATGTCCAAGGCTCTCTTGTCAGAATCCAAACAAATTTCTGTAAAGCTCTTGTTCAAGGTCAGTATAATCTCCCTTCTTTCAACTCCAGCCTCAAATAGTCTACCGAAAGAGCACCTGTAATAACATTCTTCCATGCTCATTCCACTATCTTATATTACACATCAACAAGCAGGCTGAGAAGTCATTGAAATAGGGGTTCAAATCTCTATATTCTCACAGATGAAAACCTCAATAAAAGAAAACAATGTATTCAAGCCTCTAGGTGGCAGTGTGACTTAGTATACTCTACTCTCCCTTTCTTTGTAGCCAAGACAGACTAAAGAAAAAAAAAGTTAAAAAGTCCCATTTTAAAATCAAACCCAATAGAACTACAAATAGAGTAAAAAAGAGAAAATTCTTTTTCACAAAAGTTATTACTTAGTATATTAATAAAACACACAAAAAGAACCAGTCCAGTTATAATTAAAATCTTTTGGCGTCTGTAACAAAATCCGGCAAAAAAAAAACCCCACTTAGTTTGACTTCAGGCTTATTTTCACTGCCTATCCACTTCTGTCTTCACTTTACAAATTTTCTTCACCTCTCTTAGGGTGTTCTCTTCCCAAATGTAACATTTAAAAATATCTCACCAAGCCGACACACTTTCTTTATTCTTTCTTCCATTCCGGAGCTGTCCCAACTTTCAGCAGCTTCAATGGCTGCTTCTCCGCAGCCAGAAAAGAGGGCTTCTCCTGGATCAACTAGGGACTTTGCGATGTCACTGGGATCAGCAGGATGTGCCCTCCTCTCTCACCATCTCTACGGGATGGTTCGGGTCCAAAAGGACCATCCAGCTGGAGGGATATTGAAGGCAATCCTGGAACCCCAAGAACGCACACCATGCCGTCGTGATATCATCCCGCCCTCCAACCCAGAGTCATTGGTTGAGAAGGGTGGCTATTAAATTAAATAAATAAAATACAGGTAGTCCTTGACTTACAACAGTTCATTTAGCTACCACTCAAAGTTACAACTGCACTGAAAAAAAGTGGCCAATGGCCATTTTTCACATTACGACCATTGTAGCATCTCTATGCTCACAGGACCAAAATTCACACACTTGGCAATTGACTCATATTTATGACAAATGCAGTGTCCCAGAGTCATATGATCACCTTTTGAGAACTTCTGACAAGCAAAGTCATTAGATAGGCCAGATTCAACGACCATGTTAGTAAGTTAACAGCTACAGTGATTCACTTAGTAACTGTGACAAGAAACATTGTAAAATGGGGCAAAACTCACTTGGCAAGTGTCTCACTTAGCAACAGAAGGTTTGGGATAATTTGTGATTGTAAGTCGAGGACTACCTATAATTAAATATTTCACTTATTGGAGGTGTTGCTTCAACATGATAAAAACAGCTTTCAGAGGGATGTCCTTCCAACTTCACCAAGCAGCTAGCTTATTTCTGGAATATTTCAACTGATTGAGTCAACATTTCAAGATTTTAAACAGGTTGGAGCCATGTCATCTCCTTTTCTCTCACACATATCTATTCCAAGCTTCTGTTCAGTTTGGCTTTCTTTGTTCTGCCAAATCAAGTGAAATAGATAACTATTAAAGAGTGGGTCTTTTCAGTGGTGGTGGTTTAGTTATGGAATAATCTTTCTGAAACCTCTTTGATGGCCTTGTCTTACAAATACCTTTCTATTCACCTTGGTCTAGTGATCTTCAGACCAAAGCTCTTGGTATCCCATAGATTGGCTACTTGTGCTTGTAAAATTAGTTGATTCAAAAAAGCTTTCAAGGTGTTCCTTATTTGGGTGATTCTTCTGCTCCAAACTAAGTGATAAAGATCAGTGAGATTTTACACCATTGTCCTTCTACTCTCCCATTCATTTTTGGCTTCTGATGTTGTTCAGCTTGAATGCCCTCAAAGATTAGGCACCGCATGCTCCAGGCATGTGGGAGAATGTGTGTGAAATGTTTAAATTATCTTTAAAATCTTGTTTAATGTATTCCAGAAACACAGCATTAACCGAATACCTGAGTAGCATGGGAAACCTATTCTGATTTTCATTGAGAGCAGATTTAAACACATGTTCAGAGTATATTTCATAGACTACATTTGTAAAATTTCATCAGATTTATAAAAGTGGAAACCACACACCCAGAGCAGCAGGGCTTTGTGAAAGTAAAGCTTTTAACACCACTTGATCATAGCCCACCCTCCTCTGAATACCTAATACCAGTTAAACACATAAACACACTTATTGCATTTTTCAATGTGAAATTTATTGAAACCATTCACCCTGCATGTGTATCTGGGTACCTTAGAAAAGTATGCTGAAACCTTATATTGCATAATATTGTAAAAAAATGTACCCCTAATTGAAAAGAGCTTGCATATATTGTAATTCTTTCTCATCTACTCATCTGGATCCAGGAGTTAATTAAAAAGGCTTCTGATGTCTTTAAAAAGCCTCCATCCCTGGATCTTTTCCTGTATTATTATAGAATAATACATGAACTCAGTATAATATAAATGTTCTGCAAAACATTTGAAAGAAGTAGTAATAACAATAGACTTATATACTTCTTCACAGTGCTTTACAGCCCTCTCTAAGGATTTACAGAGTCAGCATATTGCCCCCAACAATCTGAGTCCTCATTTTACTAACCTTGGAAGGATGGAAGGCTGAGTCAACCTTGAACCTGGTGAGATTCGAATTGCCAATTTGCAGTCAGCCAGCAGTCAGCTGAAGTAGTCTGCTGTACTGCATTCTAACCATTGTGCCACCTCGGCTCTTTTAATTCTATCAACTTTATAGATAAATCAATGAATGTCCCTTTGGTTCCACTGTAAGCCCTTATAGACAGTTGACTATAATCTAAGCAAAATGCTATTAACTTTTAAAATATAATATGTAAACAAGTCTAGAGGCAGTCATATTTTTTTCTACTGAATTTGGACTATTAACAAAATAGCAGGACATACATACACAGAGACAGAGAGACATGGATACCATTGGTATCTGTCCTATCCATGATGACTCCAAAATGATTAACATGTGTATGCCATGATATTATAACGCAAGCCTCATTCTTTCATGCCTGCATTGTGACATTGCATGTAAGTTAGCAAAGTAGTTTGATTTATGATGTTGCATAGATATTTCCTACCTTATTTCATAGTCACTGAAGGCAATTCTTAGCTTTGCTTCCTTCCATAACTTTGTCCTGCAGCTATTATAGTCTGTTAGACATTATATCATGGCTGCATTTAATGAAGATGTCATTCTTAACTCGCCATAGTTCCCTTCAAGGATTCAAAGAAGCAATCTCATCCAGGCCATACAGTACCTCAAGTGAACTTCCTCATCATGTTGGAGACTGTTGGAGAAGACAACTGTAAGAGTAATGGCTTTCTCCCCACAGATCTCCTTACTGCACGGGGCATGATGAGACAGAGGTGATGTATCACAACCAATGTTGGCAGGAAGTATAACTTACAGATGTGCAATACGTAGGGCTCCTTGTCTGAACATGTGAAGAGACACTTTTCATTTTTCATTTTTAGTCATTTATTTTAAGATAGTTTATTTAAAATATGTGTATAGCCTTCCATCTTTCAGCCAAGTCTAGGCAACTCCCAATCAAATCAAATATTTTTGTGATGTTTTTATGAAAGAAAATAAAATGCATGACCTTTGTACAGTTAATAGCAGTGTGTGTGTGTGTGTGTGTGTGTGTAAAATTTGCATAAACAAAACAAGGGGGAAAAATCTTCTCAGTTTTGTATGGCTGCTGTAAGTCTTCCGATGTAGGCCAATCATGAATAGATTACACAAGGATCAGTGAATTGATTGGGAAGTGAAAAAAAAAACATTCTGGAAGATAATGGCAAACCATTGCTAGGAATTGGATTAGCTTGCTGGGAAAAGTTTTACTACATGCACAGAACATGTACTAATAGATAATAGGATTGTCAAGATCAGGTTTCCTACAAATAATAATTCAGATAATTTATCTGCCTTCCTCCTGCATGACTGTGCTACCCAAAAGACAAGTTGTTACTTTTGTTTTTATGCAGAGCACTATTTAAGTAATAAAGAGAGTAAGCCCCCTTATTGCCCAATTCATTCTTCTACCTCCCGGGCTTTTCGATGTATTTCTGCTTACTGTGGCCCCCAGCTACCATTTCCATGGAAAAGACAGGCCTCTCATGAAGAGAGGGCCTCATGGCCAAGAGCAGTTCCCAACTGTTGAAAAACATTCTATCAACTTTATAGATAAATCAATGAATGTCCCTTTGGTTCCACTGTAAGCCCTTATAGACAGTTGACTATAATCTAAGCAAAATGCTATTAACTTTTAAAATATAATATGTAAACAAGTCTAGAGGCAGTCATATTTTTTTCTACTGATTTATTATTGTAACAAAAGATCTTTGTACGTTCTCAAGGTCTGCCTTTTTGGCTGAAACCAGTGGAAAACCTGGATTGGCTCTGCAGAAGAACCAGCCAAAAGGAGTCAAAAGAAGACTCCCACCACTGCTGGGTTGCTTGTCTGTCTCATTCTCTCTACTTTGGGTGAAGAAGCAGCACCAAGTTGCATCATGCCACTAACCTCCCTTCCGAAAAGCTATATAAAGCTTGTGTTGGTTGGGGTTGTTTTCTTTAATGACTTGAATCAAAGCGCCCAGTGAAAAAGTAATGGTAGGTTTTCCTTTTTTCTGATTGGAAATTCTGACATCATTGTCCAGTCTGGAACATAAAACCATCCATCAGCTGCATGGCTCTCTGCTGTCTCTCTCCTCTCCCTGGGAATTTCCCAAGTTTCCTGATGGCTTGATGAGTGGGAATATTGGCTTCCTACCAGCTTGGTTCTTGCTGTCATTGTACTTTGCAATCACAGCAGGGCTGCAGCCTCTCTCTCCCAGGTATTGCTGTGTCAACTCACATTATCTTTCATTTCGGAAAGGTCCTGGAAGAAATCCCAAATCAACAGGAGGATCATTGCTTATTGGGGCTGACAGAGGCTTAATTTTTGCTTAGCTGGTCATCTTTTTATGGGTTCCTTTTCGATCCTTAACTGATTTCAGAGCAGGATAATGTGGTCCAGTTACGCCTGTAAATGGCAACCACATGCTGGAGGGGGGGAGATACCGTAGGTGCCATATCTCCTGCTCTGCTTCTTCAGAGATCTTATCACCCATTTCCTTTCCCAGTGGCTGAGGTGCAAATTCTGAAATTATACAGCTAGGTAAAGTGCAATACAGATAAGTGGCAGGTCTTCCCTTAGATGTTGTCATTACAAAGACTGAAAACCAATACATTTGATGCTTCAATATAACATTTGTCACTGGCACATTGTTGGAATGCCTCTGCACATCTCAGCTGATTGACAGCTGCAAGACCCAAATTGGAATGAGAAGAATAAAATAAAGCAAGCCACCCACTGCTCCTTAATTTCTATTCTTCACAATATGTACAGTGAAAAGCAATAGCATGTGGGACTGCAATTAATACTTTTATGGCTGTGCATGGTATTTTAACTTTTATGCTTTTCAGTATTTTTGCTCAGTGTCATTGATAATCCTGACAAGCAGTCACATAGAAATAGAAGCAACCTGGAATTAAGAAGAAACTCCCTAACAGTGAGGACAATTAACCAGTGGAACAGCTTGCCTTCAGAAGTTGTGGATGCTTCATCATTGGAGGTTTTTAAGAAGGAACTGGACAGCCACTTGTCTGAAATGGTACAGGAACTCCTGTTTGAGCAGGGTGTGGGATGGACAGACTAGAAAACCTCCAAGGTCCCTTCCAGCTCTATTCTGATAGACATGTTGTCACATGCTCAAAATGTCCCATAGACAGGTTCCATTGCTTTCTATCTCCAAAGTCCTGTTTTTACATTATTGGCAGTTCCACAGTGTGACCTACTAAAACAGCTGGTTTCCGTAAGTCACTTTCTCCCATATGCACTTTTTAAGAGATCTGTAAAAGAAATTAGGGAAAATGACCTCCTCCTAACCAAGAGACAACTTTTAATTTCTGGTTTCATGCTGCCACTTATTTCAGTTTCTGATCTCTTTAATTGACCAAACTAATTCATGGGTTTCTGAATAGATTTAAATCCATATGCCACCCTCCTGCTTTAAAACCTCACTCAGCACCCCTCTGTTGCAACCATCAGGACGGGCTTCAAGCCAGTCAGTCTTTTCAAGACGGGCTGCCCAGCATCAAGCCACATGGGAAGTTCTTCAGGCTTGCCACCTGAACAGGATCTGTAATATTTATCTGGAGAGCTTACCTTCCTGCATGGCAGGCACTCAACTGTTTTGAGGTGATGTCTTTGGACTGGATGCTACACCAAAGCTATCTAGACCTATACTGTAAAACAGGTGTTAGCTATTTTCCATTGGCTTTGATGGAACTTTTCAGACATTGAAAAGGAAGATACAATTATTATGGGGATGCCATGGCACAACCGCTCTGACTTTTCTCATTCTCCCAAATAGAGTTTCAAACTAACCAATTAAAACCAGGGAGGGATGTCAAGCTCCTTGGGCAGAAGAGTCCATGAACCATGCTTGAAGATGGAAAAGATCTGTAGACCCTAGAATCCTGCCATGTCTAATTAGGCAGGTGGCCACATATAGTGTAACATCACTGCCCTTCTGGAGTTCCAGGAAAGAGCATCCTGAACCACAATTAAAAATTGGGTGGTGACTGGGGTCACTATTAAACCCATTCTCAACCAGGATGCATTCTCAACCAAGATGCCTTATTGCTACTGAGATGAAGCAAAGCCGGGGTTCCCCATATAATGATTGAAGGTCTCTTAATTGAGTTTTAGGTCATTTCTCATTTAGCACCTTATTCAACTTCTAGAATCATCCTCTATTGTGTCAAAATAATAGTAACAAAGACAGAGTTTGTATTACTTCCTAGACTGCTAGAAAATATTATGAAAATGCTTCAAGTCACTATAGGGGAAAGGACTTAATTATTTCAAATATCAGTCTTTGTGATAGTTCAAAGGTTTGTGTCTCACAGAACAAAAATACAAAAGTGTTTGTGAATAAGCAAGCTCCTCCCTTAATGGAACAAAGTGATCTGAAAATTCTCCACTTGGTTATTCTAATCTGCATCACAAAGATGATTAGGGGACTGGAAGCTAAAACATATGAAGAGCAGTTATAGGAATTGGGTATGTCTAGTCTAACTAAGAGAAGGACTAGGAGTGACATGATAGCAGTCTTCCAATACCTAAGGGGCTATCACAAAGAAGAGATGGGACAACCTATTCTCCAAAGCACCTGAAGGCAGGACAAGATGTAACAGATGAAAATTTATCAAGGACATCAAATTTTCCTTAGAACTAAGGAGAATTTTTCTAACAGTGAGAAGAGTTAATCAGTGGAACAGCTTGCCTTCAGAAGTAGTGAGTGCTCCATCACTGGAGGTTTTTAAGAAGAGATTAGACAGCCTTTTGTCTGAAATGATATAGGATTTCCTCCTTGAGCATGGGATTGGACAAGAAGACTTCCAAGGCTCCTTCTGCAACAAGCCAAGACATTAAGACAGCTAGATTATACCTTCATATCCTGGGAATGTTAACCCATAATTTCCTAGGTTCAGATGAAGCTATAATTAAGGAGCTATAGGCATATTCATTTATATCTTGAAATGAAGGATGAAGATGTTGGTTTGTTAGGGGTAGCCAGGAGAGACAGATCCTTATGTAGAATCCCTTCCTTTTTCGGTCACAACAAGCCTTTTAAACTTTTAAACTAGATATACTTCCAGGTTGAACTGAATCTCTCCTATTGTATATTCTGTATTGTGTCTTGTTATCCTGTTTTCAAATGTTGCCGTTTTACATATTGTAATTGTACGGTTTTATGAATTTGTTGTTGGAATTAATATTTACAATTCCTCCCTCCCCATAAAAACATAAGTAGGCAATAAATAGGAAAAGATTGTGAACACAGCCAAAAGATAAGTTTAAATCAACTAATTTGCTTACTCAGGCTTTCAACCAAGTCCAAAAGAGTTGATGGGTCATTCTAGGAAAAGGCTTTGAAATGAAATGCTGATTGCAATGACAAATCCAATTCTGAAAATCCTCATGACAAAATGCAATACTGTGGTCAGTTGGGTGCTCTAACACTTTCAGTTGCCCAAGCGTTAGCTTTCGTAATATACCACCACTCTGCATCAGGAAAAGCTAGATTTGAAATGGGAGCATATACTATGCACAGTTGTCTGTCTGTCTGTCTGTGAGAAATCCCATCCAAATTCACACATTGAGAACAAATTCTAGGCATGAAGCCACCAGGAAACTGTCCAGTTCCATGTACCCTCTGCCCAGCTCTGTCAGACTGGCTGCAGAATAATTTATATTATACAGCTTACCTGGCCAAGAAAAACATTATTTGTGCCCTGTGTCAAGGAAGCTCAGAAATGAAGGCCTTGTGTTGCAAATGGTGCCCTTTGGGGCCTGTGATCATACATCATGGGCTGTCTCACCTGTAAGAGCCTCCCAGCAAGCAGCAGGAGCCACTTTCTACTGTTGCGATGTGTCAATCCATCGTGGAAGTTCTAAAAATAATCAGAGTTGAAGGCTTCTCTCCTTTCTCTAGGCAAGCAGTTAATGTTATTCCTTGCTTTTATTTGCACCAATATGCCAAACCATTTTAAGTGTTAAATAACTCCAAAAAACCCTAGAAAATAAAAGATCCATTGTCAATGTTTTGGTACACACACATGTGTTTGTGTGTTAGAGCTGCTATTAAAATGCAAATTTACATTAACACTCAGAGTTTCTTTAATTCAAGAGGGGTGGATGGGTCTTTTTTTTGCATGCTCCATATTAAGTATTTTAAGAGAGAGAGTTTCAAGTGTAACTTGATTTAAAAAAATGTTTTTGGCTATATCTCTGACTACTGAAAATAAATGTAGAACAAGAATAAATGGCTTAAACATACTGAGTGACCAAAAGTAAATTCAGCCAGATTGGTGCTATAAATCCAACTGGATTTCTCCAACCCAATCATTCCATCCAGAGAGTGCAGCCAATTTATCCTAACTATGTTTTTCCTTTTGCCAAACTCACTTTGACTCCTACCTTTTCTTCAGTGAAGGAACTTTCAGCATGAACCTAATGGCTCAGTGGATAACATATATCCAACCATTCCAGTAATTATTGTTTCAAAAAAAGGCACCATACTTCTCTAGGTAATTCTAAATAGGTAATGTAATTCTAAAGTCAAGGGGTTTAAGCTAATCAGTCTCGACATCAATTCTACTGCATTTATGCAGACTATCAATGTTTCCAGAGCTACAGGTGAAGAATACCAACATGGAAATGATTATTCATCAAAATTTGAATTCATCATAAAAGTATCTTTTAGGAGGAATTGCTTTCAAATAACTGAGATAACCATTTCCAAACAAAAAAGGAATCACCTTTCATCACCAACTTTATCTTATGGAAATAATGGTAGAAATGATGTCTGCGTTGAGGGATCCTTGGTAGTCTCTGAGCTTGATTGTTTTATTGAAGATGTTTCATTAACCAAATTAGGTAACATCCCCAGTGCTAGACTACTTGGAGTAATGAAACATCTGCAAGAAAACAGTCAAGCTAGAAAGTACCAAGAACCCCTCATTCCAATCCTGAGCTACAAATATGCTCCTTTATTGATGTCTGTGTGGGCTACTAACTTCAGTGGCCCTGGTACTTCAGCAACCTTTGACCTGTTATCCATGAAAGACAGCAGAATTTAGATCAGGGCTGTCAAACTCCAAGCCCTTGGGCCGGATGTGTCACATGCTGGCCAGGCCCACACCTGGTTTAGCAAAGGGGGGGAAGTCCCAATATGTCACGTGACACTGCAGCGATACCATGAGTTCTCTTGGTCAATCATTCTGCCACCTTTTTATTTTTGAGATTGTTAATCTCAGGACTTTTCTTCAGCCTTCTTTCCCAGCACACATGCATAAAACACTTGCTTTCTGATGCTCCTTCTGTAGTTAGCTAGGCACTAGGCTTTTTCTATCCTTATCATGCATTTGCTTGCATAAATCTTTTTTTCTGCAACAGTGCTAAAATCTGCTCCACTTATCATTGCTCAGGTTAAATCCCTGCCCTCAGGAACGCTCATCTGCATGCCTAGCGCTTTCCTTCCAAGAATCTGGAAACTATTAGGATTAAAGCACAAGGACATCATCATGTGAAACTGTTTCTGCTGTGAGCTGATTGCTGAAAGGCTGATCTCTTTCTTTCAAGTGACTTGATCTTGACTCCCTTGTGCACTCCCAATTTTCCTCAAGGAAACACTATTCCACTGCTGATGGCAGGATCTTTAAAACCATGAGCAACATCAAGTTTGTTGGTTGTAGGAGAGTGTTAGAGACTTACTGTGCCTTTGGAATATTACTTTCATTTTCAAATATAAAACAGGATATGATGGAAAAATATATTAATTTATTTTACAAAAATAAAAAGGTCATAGCAGAAGGAAATTGTTTCTCTTTTATTAGGTGTGAAGTGAATCTACCAAGCCTCTATTACAGGGGTGTCAAACTCAATTTTATTGAGGGCCACATCAGGGTTGTGTTTGACCTTGGGGAGCCAGGGTAGGTGTGGCCAAGGTGGGTGTGAGCAACTCAATGTCACTCACGTCAGGGGGGCTTGTGATGGCCTGAGCACTTTGCCAGAGAAAATTGCCTCACGAGCTCCGTTTTTGACTACGATGGCCTCCTGCAACCCTCTGCCAGTGAAAACAGAGCTCAGAAGGGCCACCAGTGGCCCTCCTGAGCTCTGTTTTCACTGGCAGAGGCACCGCGGACCAGTCCTTCACTGTTTCCAGGGTGGCCCCATGGGCCAGATCTAAGCACCCCGCAGGCTGGATCTGGCCCCCAGGCATTGAATTTGACACCCCTGCTCTATCAGGTTTGAAGGGAAGAATAACCATTTTAATCTTGCTTCTCAGTTTCTTACTGAACTATAAAGTGAGCCACACTGTTTTTGCAAAGGTTGGCTAAGCTTCGAGAAAGCCATCTTTCAAGATTTCACATTCTACACATTCCATAGAAATACCCAATATTTGGGAGAATTTCCCCTATTGATAGCTCCCATTGCTCTAGTTATTTTCTTAAAGAAAAGATCCATTGAAAATACCCAACTTGCAAACAACAAATCAAACAAATCAACACACCCATTTGACTTCTCAGAAGAGAGGAATATAAAGTACAATGCAACAGTCCACTTTATGTTGAGAAACTTAAAAAAAACATGCATTTATACAAATATTCAATACATTTCAGATCACGGGCACTTGCAGGTTAAAATGTTGCAAAGCAAATTTCTGATGAATGCCTTTGTAGCCTGCAAACTCTACACTTGAATTGGCCAATGTATAAAGTCAGAATAAAATATATAAAAATATATTTATATAAAATAAAATATATTTATATAATATATATATAAAATTTGATCTTGATGGTTTTCTCAGTGCCTGGGTTCTATGCAAAATTGAAGAACAATCTGGAGACTCCTTTCTAAAAAAAAATAAATGGAGCTTAGAGAAAAAAATAAATCTGATTTCATTTCATTTCAATCAAATTCATATTTATATTTGTATTAAATTCAAATTAAATAATAGCTAGTATCTTTATTTTCTGATCCTCCCCCCCTCTCAATCTCTCATTTACTCTCTCTGACTTTAGAAGTTATAATTTGGTTACAGCTTTTGGAGGTGTCTGGGAGTCACACCCAAAGGTTTCAAGAGCCCTACACAACCCTCTGGATTCATATAAAATCTTTTGAGTAAATTCTTTCCTCTCCTGCTGTGGTCCAGAGAAAATTCCTTCTCTGAATACTCTATTTTGCTTGAGAGAAACTCCCTCCCAGTAATTGGCAGTCTTCCCAATTGATGCTACTTGAATGTTTTAGAAACAAAACAAAACAAAACAAGCCAAACCCAAACCAACCCCCTCCTCCTCAACCCCCTGCCCCAAGTTTGAAATATGAATAGGACTTCCCTATATATCCAGCTGGCTATTTCTCTCCTTGTAATCTCCCAATCATTAGCATCTTTGATTTGATAACTCCACTTCATTGACTGAGCCTAATACCAGAAACCCATGTTAAGCTATCTGGGAGAGAATTGAAAAAAAAAACTAGATGAAGAGATTCCCAGTTTAACGTGAGAACAGTAAATGTAGATTTTGGTTCAGAAAATGTTGAAGTGATTCCTTGTTAAACACGCCTTACAAAGTTAAATGGCTTTCAGTATGAATGGCTTGGTAATATGTGTTAATTCTCCATTGTGTTTTGTGAACCTGGTACTGGAATTTTAGACTTTTGAAAGCATTAGACCAGCTTTCTCTAAAGGCTCCATGCTATTGAAGGCTACTTTATTGGAACTTTCAAGTCCAAACTAAATATATCCTTGCAAAGAAAAAGGTAACTATTCTTTTATCATTATAAAATAATAATTGACTCTTATTTTCCTGGTGGCAGTCCCTACAAAATTCATGTTTACAGTTGCTGAGATATAGGACTCATTGTTGGCAGTGCTCATGTTTTCCTCATATAAAAATATTCTGTACTTGTATAAAAACAAAGAGCTTTAAAAACCCCAAATATGTAGGAACTAGAGTGAGCTCTTAAAAATGGGAATGGATGATGGCAGACATTACCCAAAGTTATTTTGTAAAATGGTTCTTTTCCTTGTTTCCCCATCAGTTGATTGAAGAACTGTAGTAAGCTCAGGAAGATGAGAATGATGAAACTCCAGCTTCCAAAACAGATATGATAGGTCTATTAAAAATCAAAGAGATTATTGGTTAATTTCAGTTTTGAGAATTTTGCGATAGTCATTGGGCACACAACTCTTCCTAAAAAAATGCAGAGGAAGGGAAAGGTATGTAAAATGTTGTATTTGCAGTGTGACTTAAGAAACTAAAATCAACCACAAGCTTTTGGTGTAAGAATTAACCCAGAACCTAAATTATTAGTAGCATCTAGTTTACACATACCACAGTTTCAACAACCATCAGGCAATGGGCATGTAACTGAGCAAATAGTGAACCTCACACCCTGGGGTTTTGTTACCAAGTACATTTAGTGTTTGCCAATTGACAAACATTGCAACTCCATTAACGTTAGTTAATAGCTTGTATTTATTTGCCTGTTTATTATTATTATTTTTAAAGAACAACTATTGGCAACAGTAATCTGTCAAAACCTCTGCCTCAAAATGTTGTTGTTTACTATTATTTTGTCTTCTATGTTTTTTTTTATTCTAAGGGCTCAGAGTGGATCTGAGGTCAGATTTTTATTTTCAGGGAAGCTGGAAAAAGAAAAAAATGAAGATGGAGGTTAGTTGCAACCAGAAGTCTCCTGTGATGACCTGGGGCATGGCACAAAGGCAACACAGTCAGATAATCAGTAGGAGTCCCTTTATTAGCTCCAACTTTGCCCCCAATGTCCTGGTTACCTTCTGGCTGGAGAAAAATTCTCCCAGGAACAGCCTTTAGCTGCAGAGAATCAAATCCAAACGTGGTCAACAAAAACTGTAAATATAAGTCCAATCAAGGCAAAATGAGGTAATTATTCCAGCAGGGCAGGAGCAAGAATTCCAGACGTGAAGGCACAGCAATAACACAACACGGTTGGGAGGATGCCAGGAACACAGATAATCAAAGTCAACACAAGATAAACTCATGTTTGCTCCCAGCAGCTGCCACACTCAGCATGCATCTCTTTTAAACTCTCTTCCCAATGTGGCTAATGAAGGGAATCAGGGCCCTTTCCTCCCTGTAAGCCATGCAACCCACGTTCCTCTCTTCTCCATTCCTCCATGCATGCCCTAGGAAGGGGTGGGCCTGGGTCTTCTTCTGAACTCCCTCTCCCTTGTTCTATCTCTTCCCTGCTCTGCCTAGTTGGACTTTGCCCTTCCCCAGTTTCCTCCACAGCCAATGGACCCACACTCCCACTCCCTGCCAGCTGTTTGTCTTCCTCCTCTGATTCAGATTCTGACAGGGACATGACATCTCCTTTCATAGATAGATACAAAACTTCTGACTCAATTTTCTTACCACAATTGTCAGGAATATTAGAAGCTATGCTTTTGCTGTGCAGAGAGAAAAAAGATTTTTTTTTCTGTCTTAAATTTGAAAATTTGAAAATTTTAATTTGTCTTGTTTAAGGAGTGATCAGTCAATGCCCAGTTGAATGCTTCCATATAGACTGAAACACTTAAAACTGCTCAAATTTGAAATCTTTGTTTAAGGTTTACAAGAAGAGCACAGTTTAATATTGTCACCATCCATCAGATGATTGTATTTCAACAATGGGGTAAAAAGTTGCAAGGTTAATATATCAAAACATTATTTGTCTGTTTTTTGAAATTTATTATAGCCACCCAAATCCACTGAACTCTGTGTGGCACGCAACCTCCCCTCCCCCCAATACTCCATTAAAACAGATCAAACCTGAAACCACATAGACAGCTCAGACTAAAATGAACTAAAAATGACTCAAATCAAATCAAATCAAACCAAAAAAATGCATCACCTGCTGGCCCCATCCACTTCCATTTTAGTGAAGGCGGGAAAATTCATGATATGTCATATGATGACATGATGTTGCGAGTTCGACACCCCTGTTTTAGATGGAGATCCAAGGACTAAATCAGGAACCTTCTACCTGAACAAATCTCAAGTACCCTCCCCTCTCCTTTTCTCCTGCCAGCAAGATCACCTGGAAAAGTCAAACCCGACTCTACGTCTATCAAGTGAGGACTTGAAGGGACACCTGGAAAAGGCTGTGCCTGTAAAGTTGACTCTTGGGCAATTAACTGTTCTACTATGTAGCTAAGTACAAACTGAGCTCTTATTTGGGGCTGTTCCAAAACAACTCCAGGTCCATTTTAAGGAACCATTTCTAACCGTGTTATTTGAGGTGTGGAATCTAGCAAATATTTGCCTGGATTGTTGTGAAAAATAAATCATGTTAAATGTTGTATATTTTAGAAGCTCCAATCAAGGGACGGGCTACATGCCACCTTCCAGATATTGTTGGTGTTCCAGAACTAATAAATTCTAACCAGTTTGACCAACAACCCAAGATGGTGATGGAGCTGCAGTCCCAAAGCCTCTGAAAGGCTGTCTGTTGCCACTTATTTCTTCTGTACTCTTTTGCTTCTGCAATGTATCAGAATGGATGTAGAAATCTGTAATTTCTTTTATCTATAGTTCTTTAGTTCTTGTGTAGAATGCTTTAAAAATCCTTTTCTAAAACTTTTTTAAAAATCTAAAAATCATTGTGGTTCACATTCTCCTCTCATAGATCCAAGTAGGAGAGGTTTCCCTGTGCTCAGTTCATCACCAGCAGAGGGAAGGAAAACTTCAGAATTGGTGGTTTCCTCTGAACTTTTTTTTTTTTTGTTAAAACACGGGATGCTTCCATGTATCACTGTATATTGACTCTTGTTATGCTTCCAATAATAAATCGTTTGATGATGTCATATTGTTATATTTGAATCCAAGTATAAATAAATGAACCCTTCCATAATGGCACATAAAACAGTTCATTTTGATTCACTCTACAAACTGTTTATGGGTTCGCTTGCAGCTTTTAGGGATTTTACAAAAGGAGATTCACTGTTTCTTTCTGGCTGTGCTCCAGATAGGACATGCTAACTTTTCCTAATTTCCGAAGACATTTGGTAAGAATATTTCATGCATAGGTCTCTCCCATATAAACACATATAATTCCCTTATAAAAATTAAAGCCCCTGTTTTATGAGGTTTTCTAAAACAATAGGACAGTCACTTTCCTTGTTCAAGGTTGTTCTATTGTTCTGAAAGCCTCATTTGTAAGTAGACTTTAATGTGTATATGGATATGCTCGTTGTATCAACTGCACCCACTGTAACAAAATTATAATTTCACACATTGTAACAAAGATCTAACATTATTTCCCAAAGATTATTAACTTTAGATAAAGGCTGAGGTAGTTGATTCAATCCAGTTTGAACACTTCTAGATCCAGAACAGAGCTTAATATTTATCAACAAGGCATGTGAGTGATTCTGTGGATATATAAGCATTTCTTTTCTTTTTTTAACAAAAGTTTTATAAGCCACGTAAAAATTAACACCAAGCCCTGTTAAAATTTAACAAAAGTTTTACAAGCCATGTAAAATTAATAAAGAGCAGAAGCAGGAAAGAAAGAAAGAAAAGTGCAGAAAGAAAGAATAAAAAATAGAAAGCTTTCAATTTCCTTTACAGCAAATAAAAGCGCAATTACACAAAATATTTCTTTCTCTATGGTTATAAGCAAAGATAATTTTTCTATAATCCTTTTTTATGATAATCAAAACCATAAATCATAAGTGTGGATATACAAACAGAGAAGAATAGATATGCAAGTGAAGAGAGAAAAATAAAAGAACAGTATATCCAACTGTGTGACTTAGACTAGTCACTAGATAGCCTTTCCTCCTCAGGGAAAAATGGGAGGAGCGAATATTATGCAAGCTCACATATGTAAGTTTGAGTTGTTTATTAAAATAATAAAGGTGATATAAAACTCTAAGTATAGCACTTAAAAAAACAGCAATAGTGATGTGTTTAATTACAAGAGCATCTAAAAGTTACAATTTAGAGGAATGGGATTCATATCAAATGAAGAAAATAAATAACTTATCATACAAGTCTTGATGCTGGATGAAGAAAGACATAAATTTATTTTTTCAGGCTGATAAGAGAGTTTCATATTTTCAGGGCAATGAAGAGAAGTATATGTGTTTGCAAGTCTCCATGAGGACAGAATCCAAGTTTTCTATCTTCCCAGTTTGCAGCTGAGAATTTTGACACTGTTCATTTAAAAAAATATGCCTGTTGTAGAGTTTTATACAAGGGTTTTATTTTGTTTTCCTTTGGAAAATAAGAAAATTGTGCAATCCAAGTTACTGATAGACTGAAAGGGGCTCCAACACCAGCTACCATAATAGGTTTAGGAGCAACATGCAGATCATAGGGTGTATTGTTTATGTATTTTCCCCCACTGCCCTAGAGGCAAACAAAGAAACAGAAAAAAAAGAAAAAAAGAGAAAAAAATCTAAAATACTCATCTGATTGGAATGGAACATTATTCAAATTGGGAGGAAAGTTACACTGTGCATAAAAGAAAATTTTACTTTAAGCTGAGAAATTCTAGAACTGCTTATTAAGATTTCTGAAATAGTTGAATAGAAACACAACTATTGAAGCATGGGCGATTCCAACGTTTAAAAACCAGCATCAACCTACAGCCCACAATTGTGTATTTTATCACTTTCTATGTGCGTAGAATCAGCACAGATAGTTCAAGTTGTTTGGAAAGAAGGAGGCCTGTTTTTCTAGTGGGGATTATTACAGAAAAAGATTCAGATTTTGAATTGGGACTTCCTCTATAGCAGCTATAATATAGCAACTACAAGCACAGATTGAATGGGTCTAAACAATCTACTGGATATCATTTTATCTATCTGGATCATATTTTATACGATGCACACAAAAATATTTGAAAGGATCTTTTGAAAATCAAAATACCAGAAAAAGTTCCAGTTTGGGGGAAGATCATGAAGACCAATAATTAAATTCAATCCAGCAGTTTCAGTCAAGAAGTCAGACTGAACAGGTCCTTTATTCTTTCAGATACAGGAGAAAACCAGTATGAACATTATATTTTCCTTCTCTTCCCATATAGGTTTCCTACTCAAGATGCTGTTTCTTACCTATATAATTCTAGTTTACTTAGGTTTAGTTTCTTGAAGCCAATCCCTACTTTGGAGACATTATATTATTTATTATCTTTTTATGCTACTCATTTCACTCAGAAAAGTGACTCTGAGTAAATTACAATTAATTTTATATATGAGTAATTTGATATATGAGTGCTGTTTGTTTGACAGCTCATTATTAAGACCCATCTTACTCAATTGAGTGTATTTCCAGGTAGATGACGATATGGTTATGTTTTAAGATACAGTGTTTAATAGTTCTGCTAGCAGTGGTATATGATACCTCAATTTCTCCTTTAATAGACACCCAAAGACAACAAGAAATTATTGAAAGTGCTCAGAAGCCATGAGATATGGCATCATGATGAATCAACATAATTTTTATTTTAGAGTTTATGTTTTTCAAACTAAAAGTAAAAACTGTTGATTTATTATTATTATGGCCTATCCTATGGCTGGTGAATACTTTTAATTTTTTCTTTGTCTTTGAGTGTCTGTTAAAGGAGAAAAAACAAGTGGTGTCTTTTAATGTCCAAAATTTGAGTTAGAAGAGTGTGCTTATGTTAGATAAAAATGAACTGATCAGGTAATGAAAAGAGGAATAAATTGTGTTCATCAGATTAACCCCCTAAATAACAGAGTAGGCCACCTAAAAGCTATATTTCTGTATACTTAATTTAGCAATATATCACTGGCCTGAAATCAGCCAAGTGGTTGTAACTATTAACTTCTCTCCCCACCTACTTCTGTCCTCTTGTAGAATATATTTCATACAATTAAGATCAGTTGCCAGAAAAATTTTGCTGCTGCCTGACAAAATAACTATCTATGATATTAAACTATTGAATTTCTGTGGGCTTACCATTAGGGTAAAAAGAAAAAAAGTCCTTTCTATTAACAGAAAACTGAATAATAAACATTATGAACAACCTTCCTTCAATTATCATTTGATTTTTTTGGTCGAGAAAGTTCCCACCATAATTAACAAAGATTCACTATAGGAAAACTGAGATATTTTATGTTATCTTGAGAAGTCATGTTTGGCCCTGCTTTTTTAGAACACAACCTCACCAATATATTTCTGAGAAAGTGAAACCATATGCTACTGCCTGTTGTTTTACCTTGGGGTACCTTGAATTGCCACTGGGTTTTATTTTACTTCTGGCATCTAACTAACTAGAAAGCATAACCTTCCCAACATACTAATATTCTTAGCCACAATTGCTGGCATGGAGGTAAGGGACTTCATTTAACTGAAGAATAACTTGCTTAATATCTGTGATAATGGCTATCACAAACTCAAATTAAATAGCCTGGGGCTACTTTCAGCTATTAAAATTTATTGTGGTTGTTTCTGGAAAGATATTGTACTGCTTTGAGGTTTTAACTGTGCTGCATTTATTTTCCTGAATGAACAAGCAGCTCACTTCTAAGACAGAATTGCTATCTGCAGCATATGTGTACTAATTGATTCCATATCAGTGTGACATATAGACAGTGCTGCAGAAGTGAATTGGGAGGAAACCAGACTATACACATACATATATAGCTGGAAGTCAGCAGGTATATAGATATAGGTACTGAAACTATCAGCAAATGTAGTTCATTTGTTAACAGTGATGGGACACAAGGAAGAAAGGAAGGAAGGAAGGAAGGAAGGAAGGAAGGAAGGAAGGAAGGAAGGAAGGAAGGAAGGAGGAAGGAAGGAAGGAAGGAACAAACCAATTTTTAATGTTATATTATGTTAAGATATTATAACATCTTAGTCAGTTTCAGGTAGTGGCTAAGGCATCAAGCTAGAAAGTTGGAGCCCATGAGTTCAAGTCCTGAAGTATGAAAGCCAGCTGGGTGATCTTGGATCTCCCTTTCTGCTGATCTTTACTGAAAGCATAGTCTCTTTCTCTCCCCCCAACCCACCTCACAGGATTGTTGTTGTGAGAAAATAGGAAGGAAAAGTATTAGATAGGTTTGCCATATTGGGTTATTTGTAAAATAATAAAGGTAGGACACAAATGAATAATAAAACCTTCAAAAGTTATTCATATTATTCAAATTGTTGAAAACATCTGGATCAATCATACATTTGACCTGATTATCATGCAATATAAATGTCACTTTGACTAAATCAAATATGATATTTGTTCTGGCCTCCCTGATTCATCTCTTTCCCTCTCACATACTTTGTGGAGGGCCTCCTGCATTAAACAAAGTTGTGAATCTGAATGAGAAACCAGCTGAAACAAATAAGAAGTAAGCTTTGCTCTAATTCCTTGTGATAAAAAACAATTAAGCATCTACTTTGCCACAAGAGAAGAAGCACTAAGGTCTCATCCTAGCCAATCTTTCATCTACCACAACTTGAGGACATCAGCTAAGGGGATCTTTCCAGCACTGAAGTTTTCCCACTTCAATAAAACAGTTTTCTGGACCCATGATATAATTTAAGTAATTTCTATTTTGTCTGCCTTACGTGAGGCAAAATTATTCTGCAAGATATATCCAGGGTATAAGTTGTAAGCTCCTTCTTAGCTGTAATATAATCACTTGGTTAAAAATATGCCTCTGAAAAGCTGTTTTTGAACTAGACAGGATATACCTAGAGCCCAAAATTTTGCTTTCCAAGGGCCAAGTTCCTGTTGCTGTAAAATCATCCTAGCCAAGTGGTACTTAAGCACACACAGCAGTTTGAGCCAATAATTAAGAGTTCCTTAATGATTTCTTTTTCTACAACAAAGATAGGAACTTGTCCCTAGTTATAAAGCTGGGGTATATCAAAGGGCAACTTTTAATATTCTGTTCTGCATCCAACCTGAATTCCAGCCAAACATTTCCATCGGCAACAGTTAGTAGAGTCTTAGTAGACTTTTGGACATTCTGTTCTGTGTAATGTGACCAAACTGACCTCAAATATTTAAGAACTCTATCTCAGAGTCTAACAGTGTCTGTGGTTACAGGTTGACCTTCCTTAGAAGATACACTATCTGACCACATATAGTAATATGCCTGAAGTTAAGTACCTACAATTTGATAAATGCTTACCTCAATATTTCTAACATACAAACACCATAAGACAGATGCAGCAAATCACATTATAATCATGAAGTATTGCAACCTCCTGAAGATCTGGCTGTACCAGTTGGCCTGGGGATGAAATGGAGGAGTTCCACCCTGGAGGTGGCTGCTATATTGATGGCAGATTCCACCTCCCCACCCCTTGTTCTCTTCTTCCACCCATCCATCGTTTTGATTATCATATTGATGTATTATTCTCATTGCATTCTTTTTTCATTGTTTATTTTATTCTATTATTCTACTTCTGGTTTCTCATCTTTTATTGTTCTACTTTTTTATTATTGTAGGCCACCTAGAGTAGCCCTACAGCGAGATAGGTGACAAACAAATTTAATAAATAAATTTAATAAATACATACATAAGTTTAGCAAATAATTAAATATACTCAGTTTCTTTATGGTCAGTCATTTGGTTTTCATGAAGCACTTCAAGTTGCAAAACCACCTTCATGCACTAACTTTGCAAGGAGTCTTCATGTTTTGTGAGAGGAGACAATTCATCTCTTTTTAACAATGCCCTGTTTTGAGGTTACATTGCTCATTCAATAAACTAGACAAACATGGAAAATGCTCTGTAGAAAGAGAAGATAATCTGCAACATTTATTTTCTTTTTTAAGCAACATTTCTGAAGGCTAAGCACCAGGTCAATAGAGTTTTAATGGATGAAAACTAACCTGAAAGCTTTCAAACATATTTCCACCATTCAAACCAGGATGGATTCCCATTCTAGTTCTATTTTCTCTCTCTCAGGGCCATCTGAAGCTTGGCATGACTAACCAAGCCTAACCCTACCATCTTTAAACAGGCTGCGTTTGTTGCTGGAAAGTAATCACTGCAAAGGAAATGGAAACACCCTGTCTGGGATGCAAAGGAATTTTTTTTGTTATAACCCTTCAATTACTCATTTGCAAACAAGCCAATCAGCTTCAAAGCTTGGATCACTCTTTGTGGAGAACAATGATTTCTTACAGATGTTAGCCATTTGGGGCCAATATAAGAACCACCTCAAAACAAATAGGGTCCCTGTTAATATGTCAAAGGGACTCAAGATGTAAGAGCTGATTCAGTTTTAATGATATTATGCCATTAGCCCTGTTTCAAAAATTAGTTGCTGCATTTTGTGCCACTTTGAGCAATTAATCCTTCCTAAAATAAACAAGCTGATTCAGATTCCATTATCCTGACAATTCACAATAAACCCTGAAATCAGGGACTGCTGTTCTCTTTAGTCATTTGATCTTATAAATAATTCTGAATTTATGTCACATGCTGGTCGATGTTACAATCACCTCATTGCTACTTAAACAATTGCCAAAAATATGGCAAGCAACATGCAACCACTAAAGTCCTTAATTTAATTTCATGGATTTCCTTCTTATGTATAAAGCTGAGTGGTGAGAGGCAAGAGTTTTTCACAAGGTTTTTTTTTGGGGGGCATTAATTGGCCAAAAATGCTTTTAATGTCAAGGATATGGAGATGTTGGTCCATCTTCTTCTGATCTAGCTTAAATCCCCAATTTATGTTTTCAAGCAAAAGGGAAAGAGAATGAATGAGATTATTTACTTGCATAAAATTATTTGAGCTATACTTCAACCAGTGCTGCTATTACCAAAACAAAAGCATTTGAGCAATTGACTGGAACTACAGCTAGTCAGCAATTTCTATAGAAAAGGATAAAATGGTTGCAATCTGTAAACTGCTCACCAAGCTATAATGAATGACTAATAGTCATCTATTGTGATGAAATGAGTAAGTACCTTTCTGTTTGGGGGCTTGCACACAGTTAGTCTTTGACTTACAACAGTTCATTTAGGGACCATTCAAAATTACAGTGGCACTGAAAAGTGACATGACCATTTTTACACTTATGACTGTTGCACCCATGGTCACATGATTTACATTCAGATGCTTGAAAAAGGCTCACATTTATGATGGTTGCAATGTCTCAGAATCATGCACAATCTTCTTTTGCAAACTTGTGACAAGCAAAGTCCATGGAGAAACCAGGTTCACTTAACAACCATGTGACTAATTTAAGAACTGCAGCGATTCACTTAATAAATGTGATGAGAATAGTTGTAAAATGGGGCAAAGCTCATTTAACAAACTTCTTACTTAACAACATAAAATTTGGGCTCAATTGCAATCGACTACTGCAATGCTCTCTACCTTGGACTGCCCTTGTATCACTCGGAGGCTTCAACTGGTGCAGAATGCGGCCGGGTTGTGATGGGAGCTTTCCGATACTCCCATGTTACACCCTTCCTGTGCAGCCTGCATTGGCTTCCGGTTGCCCTCCGGGTGAGATTCAAGGTTTTGGTTCTAACATTCAAAGTCCAACAGGGCATGGGTCCAGGCTATTTACGAGAACGGCTCCTCCCAACATCAAATGCTAACCGCTCTATATGGGCGCAGGCGGGTCTCTCGGGTGTCTCGCGGCGACCGGAGAGGGCCTACTCTGTGGCGGCTCCCACTTTGTGGAATCTTCTTCCGCTGGAGCTCCGTTTGGCCCCGATCTTCGCACCTTCGCCATGATTTGAAAACTTGGCTCTTCTTACAGTCTGGGCTGTGCTGATTCTCTTGGGCTGGGGTTATTTTAATTAGGGGTTTTAAATTTTAATTCGGCTTAATTTGTTTAATACTCTTTAATTAATTCATTTATTGTTGTATTTTAATTGTAAGCCACTGAGTCCTTTGGAGAGGGGCGTCATATAAGTCAATTAATAAATAAATAAATAATTTGAGGACTACTTGTATCACCATCTAGTCCAACTTGCAAATGTGGTATACATCATATGGTATTCTTTCCAGCCTGAACCCCTTAGTGTTCTCTGTCAAGATGCCTTCTCCCAGCACTTAGTTCTTAAGAAATACACTTCATTTATCCAATGGATTAACAAAGGCCCAGAGGATGATCATGTGGAGGAAGACCAGCAGAATTAAAATGCTTTTGGAATCCTTATTCCATGTTCTCTTAGATCCTGCTGAATCAAGTTTATGTCTTGTCTGATATTATTTTGTTCTAGCCTTTGTAATCCTTTTGAGACTTTTACTCAAACTTGCTTTTGAAGGAGCTATTCTGAATGAGGGTATGGTACAAATGAAATGTAGGATTGTGAACATTGTTAAATAATTGGCCTTTGGCATGGGATTATGGTTTTGTTTTCTACACTTGTCATGTTTTAAGCTTTTTAAGTGTTTTTCTTCTTGACTGCTCTCTCTCCCTCCTTCTTCAGCACTATTTAAAAGAGCCTATATAGATGCATTCATATGATTATTTAAGTACAGTTTCTGATTATCACTGCATGTTGAACTTACAGTTTTTCATTTTACTTTGGATTCTGGTATTGTAGATGATAAGGATTTCCTTCATCTTCAAACATACAGCCATCATTCAATACTTGTTAAATATTGGCTATATTCACATTTGCTGTTTAAACTGTTCCTTACCTATACTCATGCTAGCTTGACTCTCCAAATTTTAAGAAAACACTATCCAGATTGCCAGTTGCTCTTTGGAATATCATTCAGTTGCAGCTCCATGCCATTTGCAAATTAGAGATTCACATTTAAAAAAAATCAAATCTGAGAATGATTCACATTATGAATTAATTAAAAGATTAATTGTAGCATTCTTTTGTCCATCTTTTAATAACAACCATTTTCACTAACCCCATTCCTACATATAAATGTTTCTACAATTTAAAGTTATTTTCAGAAATCTATATTTCAGAAGTGTAAATCAGCATAGCCAATTATTTATAAAAAGTTGGAGAGAGCAAAGGAAATGTCCAAATGGATATAACTGTAAAGCATGTTTTCTTTAATGCATTTGAGGGTGCTATATATTAACTGATGGAATATGATGGAAAAACATGTTAGAGTGACTTTTAATGCAAGGGCATGCCAGATGGACTTCCCTAATTTGCTCCACAAAACAGCATGAAGTTAATAAGGCAAAGAAATTTTATAGCAGCAGCCCTGCTAAATCCTCTGCTGAGTGTAGACTTTTCCAAGAAACAGCAGAAGTATTTTGAAACATAGCTTCATTTTCATTAGACTCCTTGGGGAATCACTGTGTTGTAATTCAGAATAACAGAGTTGGTAGGGACCTTGGAGGTCTTCTAGTCCAACCCCTGGCTCAAGCAGGAGGCCCTATACTGTTCCAGACAAGTGGCTGTACAATTCAATGGGTTTTTTTTCAGATCTGCGATAAAGATTCTAACTCGCTAAGTCCCATTTGGGAATCTTTTGACATCTAGCTGAAAACTGAATTAGGGCTTATATTTCCAGAGATCTATGATTTATTGTTGAGCCTGGATATGAAGTCTGCTACTTTAACAAACTCCTTATACTTCCATCTTTGCAAGAGTACAGTCTCCTCCTGCACACCAAGGTTTAAATTAAGGCTATAGACATTCTAGTATGCCACAAACTATTGATCAGATTATCCATGCCACAGGTATCAAACTTGACCGTGTCACATGACGATCGTGATATCACAACATTTTTGCCAGAGTGTGGGACATCCTGCCCATGAGCCACCCGCTTGACAGGCCTGATCCATGTCATATTCCATGGTCAAAATCATTTGGCAATTCAGCCTTAATGATGAACAGTTGGTCATTCCCCAGGTTAGTCTACAACAACTAGTGATATTGGTATCTGTGGCACAGTGGTGGGATTCAATTTCTTTTTACTACTGGTTCTGTGGGAGTGGCTTGGTGGGCATGGCAGGGAAAGGATGCTGTAAGATCTCCAGTCAGAGGTAGTATTTGCCAATTCTCCAAACTACTCAAAATTTCTGCTACCAGTTCTCCAGAACCTGCTGAATACCACCTCTGCTGTGGCAGCCTAAGAGTTTGCAGCCATGACTGGAGATATGACTGCAGCTGCTGTAGCCTTCCAATACCTTCTTACATGATAAATGTTAAGTTTGCATGAAGAGTCAGATGTGAAGAGCTTCAGTGAAGAGTTTATTAAGTGACTACAGCTCGAATGGACCCGACTTGGCTGGGCTACTGCTTCTTATAGCCAGCAGTGAGTTGCTGCCAATCAGATGCAGTGGGTTTTCCGCTATTTAAACCAATCCTATTTGACATTTTACAAGAACAATTCAAACTAAACCAATGACATTCAAACCTACATACATAACACCCCTCCCCACTAGGTTCAGTCCATACTAAACCCCAACCTATCTAATGTATTCTTTAAATAGGTGGGGCTCTTGCATGTATGTTGAGACCTTCGTGGTTCAGAAGTTTAACATTCTCACTCAGTGAAAGGGAAATGTGTCTGCTGACATTTCCCACTGGGACTTCCTGAAGAAGACCCTGTTTGATTGTTAGAATCTGGTCTCCTCCAACCCATCTCCAGCCCAATGTCAGCACCCAAGTCAGGTAGTGATGTACAATCTTCCACTTCTAAGGCATTGTGAAGGCTGGGATGGTTCCCGTCGGTATTGTTACACATGGGGTTGATTCTGCTTGCTGATTTTCCTCCTTTTCCTCCTTCCCCTAGAATTGACATCAGATGAGGGAACTAGAGAGAACACCAATGAGTTCCTGAGGTAATCTGGATCTTAACTGATCAATGTGCCTGCTCCAGAGGACACCATCCTCTGTTTGTACCCTGTAAGAACGAGGGCCAGTGATCTGAGTTATTTCAGCAGGAATCCACAAAGGTTCACCTATAAGGTTCTTAGCACAACAGAATCACCCACACTGAACAGACTTTGGAAGTGGAATCTAGTGGAGCTGGGTGCCATGGATGAAGGCGGTCAAGGGAAGACTCTAGCCCTACCCATCAACAACTCTGCTGGGGATAAGTTATTAGATGGGTTAGAGTGATGCTGAACACTAAGAAGTTTTTCAACTTTCTCAGTGATGTCCCCAGGACCCAGTTGCTGAAGCTCCTTGGTAAAATGTACCATGCTCAACCCGCCATAGTCAAGGGTGCCAGGGGCAGTAAGGGCATGTCTGATGTTCTGTTGTGCAATAGATTCAAAAAAGTTGGATGTAAATTGAGGGCCATTGTCAGAGCAAGAACATCAGGTAACCCATGGGTTACAAAAGTTTTTGAGCTGTTTGATGACAGCATCAGTTGTGGTGGATGCCATGGGGATTACCTCTAACCATTTGGAATATGCATCTACTATAATAAAGTGTGCCTCTGGTAGGCCAGCAATATCAATGTGAATCTGGCCCATGGGCCCCTAGGACATTCCCATTCCTGGGGGGAGAGGCAGGCAACACTACCTGACAGTTGGGACAAGATGCAACCCAGTTTTCAACCATTTTGTCAATACCTGGCCACCATACATAACTCCTGGCCAATCCCTTCATCCTTACAATAGCAGGATGACCTCATGTAACATTTCCAAAACCTCTCTTTGCAGTTTTGCAGGAACCACCCCTGTTACCCCACAAAATACATCCTCTTAATACAGATAATTCAGTTTGCCTGGACTTAAAAGGTTGGGCAGGGTGAGGTAGATCTTGAGGAGGCCAACCTTAATCCAGCCTATAACAGGAGCCAACACAGTGTCTTTGGCAGTCTCTCTGGCAATTTAGCAGCATGAACTGGAAGCTTGGCAACAGTTTCTAGGAAAAGGTGTGTGTTTCAGGTTCAAAGTCCTCCTTGTGGCAAGGGAGTGGGCAATCCACTAAAGATCAGCATGTCCAATGTCCTTGCCAGGCTTGTGGATAAGCTTTATGAATAAGCAGCAAGAAATTCAGTCCACCTCAGCATTCTTGGTGACAGGATAGGTGTAGGCTTGTCTCCTGCCACAATGCCTAACAAAGGTTTGTGGATCTGTAACAATGGAAATGTTCTCCCATACAGATATTCATGAAATTTCTAACAGCTGCAACAATTGCCAATGCCTCCTTGTCCACTGCAATTCCTCTGCTTTGGTCAAAGTGCAGAGTAAAATGCAATAGGGGCTTTCTCCCACTGGGAAGCCTGTGGCTCAAACCACCCCCAAAAGGGATGCATCACAAGTCAGTACAACAGGCAAATTTCAGAGAACTGTATCAGTAACGGCATCAGACGTGATTAGTTTTTAATACTGTTAAATGCTGATTGTTCTTTCCTGCCCCAGACCCAAACAGACTTTTTATCAAGTAATCTGTGCAATGGTTCAGCAATGGTTGCCTTCTGAGGTAGGAACATGTGATAAAAGTTAATGAGTCCAAGGAAAGCTTTGCAAATCTGTTTTGCATTTAGGTCTAGGGGCTTCTTTGATTCTTTAACCTTGGCATCTGTAGGGTGGATGCTTTGTCAATCATGTAGCCCAGGAACTCAACCTTGTCAGTTTTAAGAGTGCATTTTTCTTCCTTGACTTAACCCCACTTTCCTGAATCTGGTAAGGACTTCTCTGAGTCTTTCTTGTAACGGAGTGTCATTTTCAGCAGAGATTAACACATCATCAAAGTAAGGTACTACCCTGGCAGTCCTTGGAGCATTCTTTCCATAAGGCTTTGAAAGATGCCTGGTGCCACGCTTACTCCAAATTGTAACCTTTACATTTGAAAGCACCTCTATGAGTCACAATGGTTTGGGCCTCTGCAGTGGCATCAACTGTTAGTTGTTGATATGCCTGTGCCAGATCCAATTTGGCAAAGACTGTACCCCCTGCCAAGTGAATGTAACAGATGATGCACCACCAGAACTGGATATGTGCTCTGCTGCAGCATGGTTCAGTGTCCCTTATAGTCTCCACAGATTCTTACTGACCCATCAGTCTTGACTGGTGTGATATGGGTAGTGTCTCCATCTGGAGTGGTCAGTGGCCTCTAAAACCCCTTGAGCTATTAATTTGTCTAATTGTGCATCACCCTTTTTCCTTAAACCTTTTGGGCTTTAAAAGTGGCTAGGTCCCCAAGCAATGGGTCCCCTTTCTATCCTTCACTGAAGACCTCTGGAAACTCAGACTTCAAGGACCTTCCATTCAGAGTTGCTCACGGATTGATGCCAGTCACCTCGATGCCTAGTGGATTGAACCACCAAGTCCCAGCAAGTTTATCCTTGTCCACATGGTCAGGGCAACATTTGGTGTGGCCTTTAAACTTCACGCTGAATTCTCTTGTTCCAACTACTGGAATCTTTGCCTTGGTAGTCTTTAAGAGTCAGTGCTTGCTTCTGGAAATGTTTTTCTGAATGTTGGGAAGTAGCTCAGAATAGTGTCCCATGACACCATAGATAAATAGGAGCCTGAGTCCACTTCCATTTGGCAAGGCCTTCCTTCAATGAGTAACTTTCACATACTTTCTGCTTCTCAAAGGTGAAGAATGACCAATGGTGACTGTTTCCATGAGTTTCATTCTTCCCATTTGTTTCTGAGTTGCTCTCATTTTCTCACTGAAGTTGTTGGGCTTGAATTTTCTCAGGAAATTTCTTCCTATTAGGTGGAGTTCTGGATGATTTTCAGACTCTTGCTAGGTGACCTCTTTTTTCACAACGTAGGCAGATGGTATCAAAAACTTGTATTCAGTGCGGGTGCCTCCCACAACCTCCTCTGCAATAAAAGTTTTTCTTCCAAGGTCTTTTTCTTTCTCCATTCTGAGTCTATAAATTCCTTCCTCCACCTCACTACAGTCTGAATCAGAATCTATTTGCTCGCAATGGGTTGTTGTGGACTTTTCCACATCAGAATGGCTTGAGGCCTTGTTATTTTCTTCATGGCTGCTGCTGAGGACTTGGTTGCTTCCACTGAAATAGCTTCCTCTATGGCCTCCTTAAACGGATCTTAGGTTTCATTAGTAATTTGCTCTGTAAGACCATCTTTAAGGCTTAGAACAAACTGATCATGCATGGCCTCTTCTAAGTTGGTAAACTCACAAGCACCCCAATGTCCCTTAAACTTGCCACAAAGTCGTAACATT